>JADRCH010000044.1:5061447-5114775 GCA_019843965.1 Rhynchomys soricoides | reverse complement strand
AAGCATGCTGGCAGCTCAGGACACAGGGACCAAGCACAGCAACACAGAAACATTAGAACTTAAACCTGTTGTCCTATCTCTTTTCCTTTAATATGGCAGTGTTAAAAACTATATATATATACACATACATATATATATTGTATATATATATATACACAATATATATGTGTATATATATGTATGTATATATTGTATATATATTGTAAGTACTTACAATATATATATATGTATATACATATATATATACTTACAATATGTATATACATATATATATACTTACAATATATATATATATATTGACTACACATCAAAACCTCTGTGATGTGGCCAAAATTGCAAATTAACCTCAGGAGAGAAACTTCCCTACTTAGACATGCTCGTTTCCAAACAAGAAGTCAGTGTGAACTGGCTTTAAACCCAGCTTTGGTGGCTCTCTCACCCAGGAAGGAAACTGAAGAAAGGAGTTAATGAGACAGAATGGCCGCTGTGTATGTGCAAGTCAGAGAACCCCACAGCTGCTGCTTCACAGAAACTATAATGAAAGTAAATATTCCTCTGGCAAATCAAGAAAAATTGTGTGTGCATATGTGTGTGTGACACACACACCTTAAGGAAGTCAAAAAGATATCAGGTATAAGAAATTCACAAAATCTATTTCCTTTTGAAAGCCATACTCGTTTTTGGGGGGGAGGAAGAGGTTAGAGACTCTTTCTCTATATATTAGCACATGTTCTTCTGGTGAAGTAAGTAAGTAAGTTAAACATTCAATAATGTGCTTGCTTGTTTCTCAGTCTATTGTACAGGTGGAGACATTAGGAGAATTTGGGGTCTTCTTTACTCTGTTTCTGGTTGGCTTAGAATTTTCTCCAGAGAAGCTGAGAAAGGTAAGGACCCAGCCCCTCTGCCATTAAGCCATCACCTGGGAGGCACTGGGAGGCACTGGGAGGCACTGGGAGGCACTGGGTTTATTTCCTTTTTTTTCTTTTCTTTTTTTTTGGAGACAGGATCTTGCTAGACCAGACTGGCTGTGAACTTTTAGTTATCAAGTGGGCTTTTTTCTTTTTTAAACTAGAATATGACATTTTAGTTGGATACTGTTTTTTTAGAAAGTAAATTTGAACAAGTCAAAACTTAATAAATGGGATGAATTTTCATACAGTGTTATCTGTATCCTTCTGCATGACTATATAACTGGGGTAGAATGTAATAGAGATTTAATACTCAGTGTATTTTCTCTAGAAGAAAATTCCCAAGGTGGAGAGTGAATTAGAGATTTGTCTTTTACCTCAAAAGTGAGGGAGATCATTTCTTGAGGGTTAAAGGTACTAGGGGAGAAAATACTACTGGGAGCTGAGCGTGGTGGTCCACATTTCCAGTTCTAGTACTGGGGAGTCCTGGGTCGTGCTGCCAGTTAGTCGACCCTAGTTGGGAGCCGCTAAGTATGTGAAAGACTGTCTCCAAAAGGTGAACAGTACATAGAATGACACCTGAGTTTGTGCTCCGGTCAGTGGGCATGCAGTGTGCCCCTGCACACACATGCACCGCCTCCCCTTCCCCATTACACACCCACACACATATAGATTTTTACCAACAAACGGTTTTAATTCCTCATGGTAACAAGTTTCCAAAACATTGGAGTTAGGTATGGTGGCGCATGCCTTTAATCCCAGCACTCAGGAGGCAGGAGCAGGCGGATTTCTGAGTTTGAGGCCAGCCTGGTCTACAGAGTGAGTTCCAGGACAGCCAGGGCTACACAGAGAAACCCTGTCTCGAAAAACAAACAAACAAAACAAACAAAAAAACCCAAGAGAACAAAACGGGACTGGTGGTGAGGTAATGCAGCACGTGAAAGGTGCTGGCCGCCACGCCTGGGCCTCAGAGTTTGAGCTCCAGGACCCACACTGTGGAAGGAGAACAGAAATGCCTGCAAGTTGTCCTCTGACCTCCACAGGCAGGCGATGGCATCTGCCCACAGGTCCATCAGTCAGTAAGTTAAAAGATTATGGTAAATAATCTGAATAGCTAATGGCTAAGCAGTAAGGTAACTCCCCGATGGAGTGTTACGTAGTGACTAAAATACTGAAAGACAGAAGCAAAGGAAACCGTTTGTTACAGCACCAACCCTAAGCAAAATGGCGGGGCTGGAAAGGTGGCTCGGTGGCTAAAGCACTTCTGCTTTTGCAATAGACCTTGAGTTCCCAGCACCCACAGCAGGTGGCTCACAGGCTTACCTTTCACTCTGTCTCCAGGAGGGTCCAACACTTCTGGTCTCCAGGTGCACCCACATTTATGTGCACATAACCCCCAATACATATAATTAAAAATAACCTGAAAGAAAGGAAGAAAGAAATCAAACTGTGTCCAACAGTGTGAACTTGTAACCGTAGTATCTGAGAGCTGAGACCAGCCTGAGCTGCATACGGCCAGACCAAACATGGGCCAGACCAAACATGGGCCAGACCAAACATGGGACAAGGACATATTACTTGGTAATAGCAAGGTAAAGAAGCACACACAGGAGACAATAGGGACGGGCTGTAACCGCCCCCTTCTGTGTCTTTCCAAATTGTCTACAGTACTTTTTAAAAACATTTAATTATTTATTTAATGTTTGTGAGCACACTGTCTCTGTCTTCAGACACACACCAGAAGAGGGCATCAGATCCCATTACAGATGGTTGTGAGCCACCCTGTGGTTGCTGGGAATTGAACTCAGGACCTCTTGGAGAGCGGTCAGTGCTCTTAACCGCTGAGCCATCTCTCCAGCCCCAGTACTTCTTTTTTTAAAATAATGGGGTTTTTTTGCTATTTTTTGAGGATTTTATATAGTTTAATCTGATCATAGACCCTCCCCCAGCTCCCATCTCTACCCCCACCCCCTTACTTTGTTCTCTCTCTCTCTCTCTCTCTCTCTCTCTCTCTCATTCTTTGAAAGGCTCAACTTCCAGATGTTGTGCTTTGCTCATATTCAGGCCCCCAACTCCTCTCCGATTCACCCACCCAAGTCTGGCTCCATTTTTTTTTAACTTGTAAAGACCAATTTGTGCTATTCAAATATCCTTGGATGTATTGTCTTCATTTGGAGTATGGTCAACTCATCAGGGGGTACACTTTCACAAAAAACTGTTACTCCCTCTTTCAGCAGCTAACAGTTACCATCTGTGCCATGGCGAGGGGTTAGATACTGTACCCAACTCTCCTCTCCATTGCTGGGATCTTGTCTGGCTTGGACTTGCATAGGCTTTGTGCTGCTGTCACAACTGATGTGGATTCATGTGTGTGGCTCCCCTGTTGTGTCTAGAGAGTGTCATCCACTACCTTTGTCGCTGACACTCTTTCCTGCAATGATGCCTAAACCTTGGGGAAGGGGGTATGGCATATATATTCCCTTTAGGGCTGAGCATCCTCTAGCCTCTTGTTCTCAGGTGATCTACGGGTATAATGATAAGTCATTAGGAGTCAGTTCAATGCTATGCCCGTTTAACAGATGAGAGCAGCAGGTTCTCCTCCAGATCCTATGTCCTGTCTAGCCATAGGTTCTTGGCTCAGTAATGGTGGCAGGTATGGGTTTCATCTCATGGAATGGGACTTGAGTCCAGTCAGAAGGCAGGTGGTTACTCCCTTGATGTTCATACCACTATTTCACCAATGGGTGTGTCTTGCCAGGCCAGTCGCTGTGGTGCGTGACTCGTAGATGGTTATGATCCGTGAGTGCTTTTCCCCTCCAGTAGCTGGCTTAGCGCCTTCTAGCACTCTGAAAGCTGGCCAGTGTTTTGGGTTTTTGTTTAAGATTCCCCCATGACTCTTGATAGAACCTGATATTCACGAAGCCTTGAACTTGTGGCAGTCCTTCTGTCTTTGCTTCCCACATCCTGGATGATAAATGTGTACCACCACTCCTAGCTGTCTGATACTTTTTAACTTTACGGACCACTGGTTTCTGACATGGTCTTCCCACTGTATCATCCTTTGTTGCCTTCCCTGGAGAGAGGCTACTTGTCACTACTGCCTTTAAGTTTCTTTCACCTCTTTTCTGCTGCCAGCTCTGTTAATGTGTCTGCTCTCACTGCCTGGGACTGATGTGCCAAGGTGTGCCGTCTTCTTGAGGTGTCTGAATTGTGTCGGTACCATCTTCCAGGGACTTTGGTTTCCTCATGTGCTCCTTACATCCCAAGCCTCATTTGTCCATTTCTAAACCCAAAGTGCAAAGAAACTTAACCATTCTTCTAGATCCTAAATTAAAAATGGCTCCATTTTCCCTGTGCATTCTCTTGAAGAGTGTGGGGTAGGGCAGGAGTAAGCTTGGGTAGAGGGATTTGTGGAGCGTCCTCTTTGTTAGAGCAAGCTAGGCTTGGCCAGCACAAGTGCCATATTGGGCAGGCTTCATGGAAACATGTGACCTCTGTTTCCAAGTACAGTGGCTCATGTGGGATTTTATAATTAGAGTCATTTGGTGTAAATAGTGATTCATGGCAGGCAAAGCAGGTGAAGTCTTGTTTCCTTATAATGGGCAATAAGCTCTTCAGTAGGGATCTGATCCTTCCTGGTCATCAGTTTCCAACATTGTCTGTTGTCTTACTTGGGGTTTTATTGCTGTGAAGAGACACATGACCAAGGCAGCTCTTATAAAGGACAACATTTAATTGGGGCTGGCTTGTAGGTTTCCATTATCATCAAGGTGGGAGCATGGCAGCATCTAAGCAGGCATGACGCTGGCTTAGAGTTCTACGTCTTGTTCCAAAGGGAAACAGGAGAAGATTGTCTCGAGGGTAGCAAGGAAGGAGGGTCTAAAGGCCCACCCCCACCGTGACACACTTCCTCCAACAAGGCCACACCACCTAATGGTGCCACTCCCTGGGTCAGGCATACTCAAATCACCACATCTGTAGAGTGGGATTTTGTTAAAGTTCCTCCTGGTTTTCATCATTAATTATTTTCTGTAGTATTCAAAGGTTGATGGTGAAATGACCTTCTATGACATATTGTTAACGTTGTTATTGTGCTAGTTCTGATTGGTGCTGTCTGGGGCTTTTGCCCTTGTGAGCTAGACATGGGGAGGGCCTGTAGGAAGGTTCTTGCTCTCTTAAGTGAGTGTATTTCAGATGCTCGAGGGAGCACCTGATGAAGGAGAAGAATGCTGGACTGGAAACTTGTCTTTCCTTGAGGCATTGCTAGGCCTCCATTAGTGGCCCTACAGAATCTCTCCTCTCATCTGAGGGTCGCAGCCCTAGATCTAGACATGTGCCTTGGCTCTGCAGTTTCATTGCCATGAATGCAGCTTGTTACCGTTGCAGTCCCTGGCTTGGAATGCAGAAGACTGGTATTGATTTAGCAAACCACAGTATTCAGCATGTCTTTCCTATTTTGTCATGCAGACATAAATAACTGGGGCCTTAGAGCAGCCTAAAGTAAGGAGAGAGAACACTGCACATCAGTAGGTCTCTTCCATGTAGGCGGTTTTAGGTTTGGTAGAAAAGATCCGATAATGTTTTCCAAAATAGTAATATTTGCCGGGCACCCCCTCAGGACTTGGAATCCTCGGAAGAGATGATTAGAAAAGTTACTGGAGCCTGGGGGAGCTTCTCAGTGTGGTAGAGAATAGTCTTCCTACCAGAATGCCCATCCCTGCTGACTGCTTAGTCTGGGTTCTTGGACCTGCCAGGATCTTCCTCACTGTCCTGCTCTACAATTGACTTATATTATCCTCTTTGTTTGGAGACAAGGTCTAATGGTGTAGTTAAGGCTGGCCTTGGACTCACAGACCCTTCTATCTCACCCTCTTTAGCACTGGGATTACAGATGTGTGACCCTGTACCTGCCTCTGGACTGTTGTTCATTTCTTATCTTAGTAATTTTATCAGTTTCTACTTCTCGATGAATAAATTATGAATCCTGGGGAGCCAGAGTTGTGTGCTCTTCTCTTGTCTCTCTGGCTTTCTGGCAGGTTCTTGCTGTGGTGTTATGTGTACAGCTCATCAGATCCTACCCTGTCGCTTGACTTTAGGGTCTCAGAACAATGCGCCTTGAGAAAGAAGAAACAAACTTAAGACAGCCTGTGAGGCAGGTACCCAACTGTCTAAGGATTAGCGCTGTTGCTGAAAGTTTGAACTTCCTAATTCTTCTTTGCAGGAATCAACTGGGGATAAAGCCCAAGTGGTGTGACCCAGGGTGACTTGTAGGCTGCATTTCAAACCCATCCTGGGTCTCATGCTGACTCAGAACTTCTGACTGAATCCACTTGTTCTGAGTCTTTCCGTGAACTGTTTCTTCCCTGGACCCTCCATGTGGAGAACCGCTAAGGGTGGTCTGCTCTCACAAGGACCCCAGAGTCCTTCTGTCTCACTGTTCCTCCCTCCAGATGTGGAAACTAAAGCCATGGAGTCAGTGACCTCTGAGCACATGATGCTGATTGACATATGCAGTCTTAAACTCCAAGCCTTTTGAGTTTGCTTTACATGAGTGACTGCTCCAAATCCATGAGCCTGAACATCCGAGTCAGCCTCCTCAGTGGCTTTGTGAGATGTATCCTGGGGCACTCCTACGGTTTGTGACAGGAATGTTAAGTGAGTTAGCTCCTGAGCACCATTGTGACTGCCAAGCACAGGAAAAAGTCTAAGCACCTGGGCCCAGCCCGTAGATTTGTATAAAGTACCTATCACCATGGGCCCTCTGCTAGGCTGAGAGCTTAACCTAACTGAAACTCTGACCCCGGAGTTTTCAAACTCTCATGTGTCCTACTGTGTGTGGCACTGTGCTGCATATATACCGAACACCTAATAATGCCCATCTGCCTGGGAAGCTGTTCGGCCTGGGCTTGCCTCTAGGTTCTGCTGTGCTCGTGATCATGTGACTTCTCACAGGCTGCTTCTGTATCTTCACATCTCCATATGAAGTAGGAAGATGTGGTCTGGACTTACAGGACTTGTTCTGAAGATCTGAATTTTTAAAATGTCTATGCAGTGCTGGTGTGCACCTTTAATCCAAGCACTTGGGAGGCAGATGATCTCTGACTTTGAGGCTAGCTGAGAGCAAGTTCTAGGACAGCCAGGGCTTCACAGAGAAACCTTGTCTTGGAAAACAATAAAACAAAACAAAATGTCTCTACACACCAGGGAGGGGATGCGGGGGTAACAGAGAAGTCCTGTGTCTCAATGGCCTATAGTCACTTTTCCATGTTGTGGGTTCTGCATCTGTGTATTCAGCCAACTGCAGACTGGATATATCTCCATACTGAACACATAACAGACTTACTTTTGTCATTAATTCTCTACGTAATACTATATAAGCATTTGCAAATCATTTATATTATATTGAGTCTTATAAGTCATCCAGAAATGATTTTAAATCTACAGAAGGACATACATAAGCACTACACATTTTAAATAAATAGGAAGGTTTGAGAGAGGGCTCAGTAGTTAAGAGCTCCAGAGGACCCAGGCTCACTTCTCAGCACCCACGTGGCATCTAACAATATTTTATAACTCCATTGTCAAGGGTTATGGCATGCTCTTCTGGGCTTAAGGGGCACCAGGCATGAATGTACTGACAAACATACAGACAAAACATCCATACACAGAAAAATAAGTAAAATTTAAAAATAAAAGAACTGAGCATCTTAGGATTTCAGTATCTGGTATTTGATGGGGGTCCATAAACAACCTCCAGGGATACTGTGGAATGATTGTAGACACAGACATAGTGTCTGTGTCTGGTTGAGAGAGTTTCAGCCCAGGGTGTGTGTTATTAGGTGTGCATGCATAGGCTCTGAGTTCCTTCCTGAGGTGTCAGTTCTCTGCTCTGGAGTGGCAGTTCTGAGATGAGCCGTTGAATGAATGAATAAGCATTTCCTTTCTCCACTCCGTGGCCGCAGTTCAGGGATGGGCTTTTGTCCTGAAGTGTGTATCAATGCATGTGTCCTTTTCCAGGTGTGGAGGGTATCCTTACAAGGACCTTGCTATATGACACTGCTGATGATCGCCTTCGGCTTATGGTGGGGACACCTCCTGCGGATCAGACCCACTCAGAGCGTCTTCATTTCCACCTGCTTGTCCTTATCGAGCACGCCCCTGGTGTCCAGGTTCCTAGTGGGCAGTGCCCGGGGTGATAAAGAAGGTAGGTAAGCAGATGTTCTCAGTCTCTGTGCAGTAAATATTCATGTGCAAATCCTCACCTGCAAATCCATGACTACACATAAGCCAAAGGCAATCATCAGTAGTGTAAGCCTATCGGAGAAACTGCAAGTCCTTCCATAGGATTGCCCAGTTGCTAACTCAGGTACATGTCAACACTTCAAGGAGCTTGCCTTCTTGAGCTTGGTGCCTCCATGCATCCACCCTTCTGTTGGGCTAAAAGAGACCGAGGGCGGAGAGATGGCTCAGCATTAAGAGCACTGACTGCTCTTCCAGAGGTCCTGAGTTCAATTCCCAACAACCACATGGTGGCTCACTACCATCTATAATGGGATCCGATGCCCTCTTCTGGTGTGTCTGAAGACAGCTACAATGTACTCACATACATAATAAATAAAGAAATCTGAATGAATGAAAGACAGACAGACAGACAGACCCACTAAACGCTCATGTATTTGGCATTGTTAGAGAGCTGGAAAGAAGTCAGACCAAGCTCAGAAGCCTGTGCTGCACAGTGAGTGGAGGTTGTGGAGGTGGTGACTTTGTTGGGGGGCTGAGCTATTGCTGGTTTGTTTTCTTATGGCAGTACTAGGAGCTAACATAATCGGGGAATTTTCCTGTAAAACCAGAGTGCTTTAGCAATGAGGAAACTCCCAGCTCTCTTACTTGGCTTGGTTTGTCTTGTGTCTCAGAGCTGTTGTCTCTCTGAGACACTGCTTTGTGTGGTGAGGACAGAATACATGGATCAGTCACAAGCAGCTTCATCTCCCGGCTGTGTCACCAGAGCAGCATAGATCAGTCACAAGCTGCTTCATCTCCCGGATGTGTCACCAGAGAAGCATGGAAGAGTCACAAGCTGCTTCATCTCCCGGATGTGTCACCAGAGCAGCATAGATCAGTCACAAGTGGCTTCATCTCCCGGCTGTGTCACCAGAGCAGCATGAAAGAGTCACAAGCGGCTTCATCTCCCGGCTGTGTCTTTGGCCGCATTATAAATTTCACGTATGTGTGCTCACTAGGCAGCATGGTTTGCTTCTCGGTTTGTGAAAATAAAACAAAGCCCAACACAAAGCCCAACATGTCACAGCAGCTTCACACTGACTCCTGAACACATCAGGAGTGGAAGGGAAAAGTAAAAAGAAAACCAAGAAGACAAGTCTGACTCCTTAGTGACACTTAAAAGGATGTGCCAGGCCAGGCAGTGGTGGCGCACGCCTTTAATCCCAGCACTTGGGAGGCAGAGACAGGCAGATTTCTGAGTTCGAGGCCAGCCTGGTCTACAGAGTGAGTTCCAGGACAGCCCGGGCTATACAGAGAAACCCTGTCTCGAAAAAGCAAAAAAAAAAAAAAAAAAGATGTGCCAAGCATAGGAGCTGTGTGGGACAGTGTGTGAAGCTGGCCCCAGGCCTCCTGAGCTCTAAGCCAAGGCTGGAGCTCTTGAGTCCCACTGGGACTGTCTCAATACATTCATAGTATGACTTGAGAGTAAGGGGCTTCTCACTGGCAAAGGAGACCCAGAGAACTTCTGTTTCTACCAGACCTGTGGAACTCATGGGATACGGATGTACCAGTGTCCCTGGGTGACTCACCCAGGGAATGGGTGAGTCACCCGCTGTCACTACGTTGGTGGCCACATCTGTGGTAATCCAGCAGACAGGTCCAATATTCCTATGGATGAAACCTGGGACACAGATGGGGGGACAGAGGCTGAAAAAGTCAGGCCAGGGGTGAAGTGTAGCAGCTTCACACAGCATCATGTGGTCTGCATAGGAGAAATCTGCTTCTAGAAAGGACAGCTGTCAGCCTCAGCATCTGTGCGTCCATCCTTCACAGGAGTGGCATGATCAAATGACTGAAAGCATAACAGCAAGGTGTCACATCCGTGGAATTGGACCAGCTACAAAAAGCAGAGCAGAGGAGAAACAGGAGAGCATTTATGCACATTCAGATGAGATGGAAGCTGGACGTCCGTGTGTGGGAGAAGCTATGGAGAATGGCTGGTGGTTTTCAGAACTGGAGAAAGACATGAAGCTAAGGTTTGAAGTACATCTCTAACCCTGAATGGGAAAAATGGAAAGTTTGCCCTGCCCATGTCAAAATGCAGAAGTGTTTCCATTCCAAGAAAATCTCAGGACTCAACGCAAGAGACCCGTGGCTTAAAGAATAGAGCTTACCTTCTCTGTACCATTAGGTCATTCCAAAAGTAGAGAGCTGTAGCTGTGAGAGAGAAGGTCACATATACACAGATCCCACTGGGGGTGGGGCTGGAGGAGCGCTTTCTAACATCTTCTCACCCTGAGCTGCACGACAGCAACAGCAAAAGGTTGCTCACCAGAGCGAGCATGCAGGGAAGCAGTGAGGAGCATGGGGTTTACAAGCTGATATGGTTCTCATCAACCAGGCAGCAGCTCATGATCTCTTCAAATCCAGGGGATCCAGTGTCCTCTTCTGGCTTTCCTAGGGCACTGCATGCACATGGTGCCTCCATACGCACACACATACACACACAGGTAAACCACTCATACATATAAAGTAAACATAAATTTAACAAAATATTGAGCACAGGGCGGTAGTGGTGCATGCCTTTAATCCCAGCACCCGGGAAGCAGAGTCAGGCAGATCTAGGAGTTCGAGGCCAGCCTGGTCTACAGAGCAAGCTCCAGGACAGCCAGGGCTACACAGAGAAACTTTGTCTTAAAAAAAAAAAAAAAAAAAGTGAGAAATCTTCAGATAAGAGGACTCTCTGTGGCTGTGATAAGGTGGCCTTGTGGAACCAAGCAGGCACCCTAAGTGCTCTAGGTACGAGGGAAGAAATGGGGAGTCACCGGAAAGAACAGCTGCACCGGTTGGATTGAAAGAGTGATGTCAGAGCCCTTCCCTAACCTTAGTGTAAGTTCTACGTGGATCAACAGCATGTGAGGAGCAGGACCTGAGAGCTACTGAAGGAAAGATAGGACTTTCACCTTAACAGCTGTGGGCACAGGGAGGCCCAGCATGTGCAGAGTTTGTCTCAGTTACCTTTTCTGTTGCTATGGTAAAATAGCCCTGACAAAAAGCCACGTAAGGATGGAGGGGCTTACTTTGGCTCACAGTTCTGAGGACTCAAGAAGAAAGGTCATGGGATGCCAAGTGTGGTGTGTGGTGTTGGCTCTGCAGAGGAGAGAGGGCTTGTAGCATTGGCAGCAGCTTAGAAGATGGCAGCAGATGCACATCATGTGGTGCTCTCTGCTTTTCTCCATCCACGAGGATTTGCAATCGTTCCTGAGAACAAACAGAAACTGTGAGGTGCAATCTGTACTTCCCGCTTCCCTGCAGTGGTTAAGAGGAGCCCCTTCCTGTGCCGGGGAGGGAGCAGGGTGCGGGGGATTGCTCAAGTGGTGTTCGGAATGTGGAGCCTGACACACGAAAGAGCTGAGTCTGGCTTGTTAGGGAGCTGGGGGTGAGGACAAAGATCATATTTCCATTATCCACGCATCTCGTCTCGTTTGCCTGAGCATCTTTTGATAGTGGCATTTTGCTATAATTAGATTAATAGCGAGCCATAGGAATAAGGTATTTTGGTGATTTTCTTTATAAAAAGTTTTTCAGGCAATGGTGTGCTCTTGTAGCTCCAGCTAGCTGAGAGACTTCAGCCTCAGAGCCAGGCTGGGCCCTATAATAAAACCTGCACGCCCCCATCTCAAACAAAAGTAATTACAGTTTTTCTTTGAGAGCAAACATTGATTTTAAAGATTATAAACCTTCTAAATTGTGTTTTGAGACGGGCCTTGTTACATTGCTTAGGATGGCCCCAAACTCTTGTCTAAAGGCATCCTTCTGCCTCAGCCTTGCAGTTAGTAGGATACAGGTGTGCCCCACCTACGCTCCAACGAGATCCTTAAAAATCTATGTATGTTTAAATTACAAAAATTATTTTGAAAATATGTTAGGCTCTGTGATTTCTTTATTTTTATTTTACTACTGTGTGTGTGTGTGTGTGTGTGTGTGTGTGTGTAGAAGCATGCACCTTGGCATGCGTGTGGAGCAAAGACAACTTTGTGGAATCAAGTCCCCTCCACCTTGTCAAAGGTCCTGGAAGTTAGATTCAGGCATATGCTGCAAACGTCTTTGCCCACTGAGCAGTTGCAGCCACCGGGACCTGGGCTTCGTCTAGGAGACTTTGTTCTGAGTAGCTGTCTCACCAGCAGGTGACATTGACTACAGCACAGTGCTGCTCGGCATGCTGGTGATGCAAGACGTGCAGTTGGGGTTGTTCATTGCTGTCATGCCAACTCTCATACAGGCTGGAGCAAGCACATCTTCCAGGTGAGTGTCAGCGCACGGCGACTGCTTGTCTAGCTCGAAGTCGTTTGTTTATAGAAATGCTACACAGCACCTTCCTGTGTGGTGCCGGAACTTATGTCACATGTGTCTCAAGCATAGGCTGAGTGACTCCAACAAGCTGATTCTGGCTTTGCTGTGTCCTAACTCCTGGGCTGGGATGTCACACAGCGTCACTGCTCTTCACCGTGACTGTGGCATATGTATGTGCCGAGGATGCTCTGCAATGGTGCTTCATGTGTGTCTTTGCACACGTGTGTTGTGACGCGTGGCCATGTGTAGAGGTCGTGGCCGTCGGCACTGCTAGATCCTCTCCCTTTAGTTCTAACCCCACAAGCAGCCCCAAGCCTAGTCTGCTCTTGCTTGATCCGTATGGAAGAAGAGGCCAACTGGGAAGAATTAACTTGTCCAAAAGCCTTTGGCTGTAAGTCCAGCAGGCTGCCAGGACAGAACCACATTGGAAAATATAGAGAGCACACAGGATGAAGAGTAGACTGTGAGACTGAAAGATTGATCTGAGCAGACAAGCTCTAGCCTGCTCAGAAATACTGTGCTTCTCTCTGTAGACATTTGCATCTAACTACAGTTTTAGCATACAGTATCCATAGAGAGCAGAAGCTGTCAGTTGAGACTCTGTGTGTGTGTGTGCACCTGTGAGTGTGGTGTGTGTGTCTGTGTGTGCACACATACATGTGTGTGTCTCTGTGGTGTGCATATTTATATGGTGTATTGTGTGTGTGTGTGTGTGTGTGTGTATAGTGTATTTGTGGTGTACATGAATGTATATGCCTGGTGTATATGCATGTGCATGTGTGTGGTGTTCACGAGTGAATGTATGGTGTGTGTGCATGTGTATGCAGCATGCTTGCCTATGGGGAAGCGTGCATGCAAAGGAAGATACTGGGTGTCCTGCTTTATTACTCTGTCTTATTCCCTTGAGACAATTCCTTCCCCTTAATCTGGAGCTGAGATGGCACCAGTGAGCCCCAGATGTCCTCCCACTTCTGACTCCCACAGCACAAGGCTTATGAGCATGCATATGGTCACACCCAGCTCCTTTTGGTTGTTGTTGTTGTTTGAGACAGGGTCTTACTATGTAACTGTGGCTAGCATGGAAATTCACTTTATAGACCAGGCTGGCCTCGAACTTACAGAGATCTGCCTGCCTCAGCTTCCTGAGTGCTGGGATTATCACGCCACCATACTTGGCCTTTTTTTTTTTTTTTTTCTGTTTTTACTGACACTAGTTATCTGAGCTCAGGTCTTCATGATTGTGAGCAAATGCTCTTATCCACTGAGCACCTCCCCAGCCCCAGTAGAAACTCTTTACATCCTAGAAAATGATTTACTTCAAAACATAGATTCCCCAAGAAACCCGCATTTGAGTCACATGACTTTCTAAATTAATGTAATATATAGGTTTTCTTTTAGCGTTTAAAAATAAAATAACACGTATGATTTGGGTCATTCATCTTGTAACATGTTAAAGAAAAATATTTTAAGATTGTTTATGGACTCTGAAGGAATACATTAGAGGTGAGATGACACTTGTCTCTTTTCTTTCCTAGCGTTGTCATGGAAGTATTGCGCATACTGTTTCTGATTGGACAAATTCTCTTTTCGCTAGCTGCTGTCTTTCTTTTGTGTCTTGTCATGAAGACCTATCTCATAGGACCGTATTATCGAAAGCTGCACATGGAAAGCAAGGGGAACAAAGAGATCCTCATCCTGGGAGTGTCGGCTTTCACCTTCCTGATGCTGACGGTAACCCTCAAGTGTCTGTGCTGTTTATATGGCTCTGTGTGCAGTCTTGCCGAAGCTGATGGTTGCTTCTCTAATTCTTCACTTGAGAAGTGCTTAAGGCATTAAATGAGAGTGTTTCTTTAGTAACTTATCCTGCCATGGCTGAACCTATTTTGAAATTATGATTTGTGAGCATTGTCCATGTCCAACCAGTGTCCATGAAAAGTCACATGAGCACGCTACTGTCTTCAGCTTCATGCAGCTTTGCTTTCAAAATATCGGATCAAATTTAAAACCACTTTTCATTCCTTTTGGTAAGGAGGAGCTAGTTAACAGCATGACTGCTTTTTTTTTTTTCCAAGTTTTTGTTGTTTCTTTAATCTTCCTTAGCAAAGATACAAAAAGCATTTTTGAAATAAAACTAGCTGTCAAAATTTAAAAACAAAACAAAACAAAACAGAAATAAACTGGTCAGAATCTCACTACAGCCCATTTAGCTACCAACCTGTTCTTCCTTCTTTAAGATGCAGTTAAAGGAAGTACAGCATGATCAGGAAGCACGCAAAGCTGAAGCCGAGCTCAATGGGTTCAAATCCCGCCTCTGCTACTTAACAAGCTCTCATTTATAAAGCAGGGAGATGCAGTACATTCCTGCCTGCGGTTTGAGAGGGTTAAGTGAAGGTGAGCTATCTAGATCAGACCCCGGCAAGCCTTTGATGTTAGTTCCGGGAGAGTCCTGAAATGTGGCTGGGGATGCATTTAGGCACAGAGGCTTGCCTCAAACGCATGAGGGTTCAGGTTCAGGCTTCAGCACCACAACATACAAAACAAGATCTTTTTACAGCAGTACTCACGATCCAACAGGGAAGCTACACAGAATGGTGTGCTCACTACTTCACAGATCCAGCACAGGACACCAGGAAAACCGACCATATGTCTGTCCTGCCTCATCCTGACCGTACCCAGAGGGAACAGTCCCACAATGGGCTGATTCTCAATGGGCCGTGGCATCAGCTTGCCTTGAGAAGAGGACAGAGAGTATCCCCAACCTTGTTTTCCCACGCGTGTAATGAAGGGCAGCTCCAGAGCTCAGACCCGGGTGCTGGGTTAGCTAGCTGTAAAAGGGGCTCTAATCCAAATGCTGCGTTAAGAAGCCTGATTGCCAATATGGCAGTTCCTCAGCAAGCTGGGAATAAATACACCTAAGACCCAAGTATACTACTCTTGGGCACATATCCTAAGGACATTCCAGCTCAGCCCAAGGACACTTGCTCAAGTAAGTTCATAGCAGCTTTATCCGTAATATCCAGAAACTAGGCATCCCTCAGCTGAAGACTGGATAAAGAAATTGTGGCACATCTACACAATGAAGTATTACTCAGTGATTTAAAATAAAAAAGACATCATGAAATTTGCAGGCAAATGAACGAGACCCAGAAAGACAAATATGGTGTGTGTTCACTGGAAAATGGACACTAGCTGTTAAGACATACAGACTACAGTCAAGCTACAGTCCACAGACTCAGAGAGGTTAGGTAAAGAGGGGGCGTTAGAGAGACACATGGGTCTCCCCAGGCAGGAAAGAGTAGATTTTTCGGGTGGCTGGAGGTGGGAAGTTGGGAGTTGGCCAGAGGCATGGAGGGAGAAAGTATGGGACGAGATAGCTGTTAATTAACTTGAGGCCTACCTCACGAGAGGGAATCCATGCCCTGCACTGCCTGGCTGACCAAGAACCAGAGACTGGACAGCTCAGAGACCTAGAGTAGAATTGAACACAACTGTCAGAGAGGAGGGAAGGATCAATGAAGTGATTCCTAATGGTATTCTGCTATACTTCCAGATCAATACCTTGTCCAGTCATCATCAGAGTCTTCCTCTGGTAGCAGATAGAAATGGGTGCAGACACCCAAAGCCAGACAGACTTCCTCAGAGAGGAAGAAGGACACCAGGAGGACACAGTCCACCGAAGATCAACTAAGCAGGGGTCACAAGGGCTCAGAGAGACTAACAGTGGGAGCAGGTGTATCTAACTCCTTGCGCTGCTCTCCAGACTGTTTTCCTCCTTTCGGGTTGCCTTGTCCAGCCTCGATAGGAGGCTTTCCTCTCGTCTTACTGTATCTTGTTTTGTCCTGTCTGGCTGTCATCTCTTGGAGACCTGCTCCTTTCTAAAGAGGAAATGGAGCGTGAGTGAATCTGGGGGAGGAGGGAGGGAGGGAAACTATGGTTGGGATGTATTGTACGGGAGAAGAATCTATTCTCAAAAGTTTACACACACACACCCCACGTAAGGATTCTGATTGTAATGACAGAACACGTGCCCCTCACCATCTCAGACACATCTAATTACATGGCCTTGGCAGGGCTCTGTGGTGGCTTTAGCGTCCACCAACTATCATTTTCTAAGGCTCTCTTCAGAGGTAATTTCCCTTTTCCAGTGGCTATTTCTTTTCTTTTCTTTTTTTCTTTTTGGATATTTACTATATTTACATTTCAAATGTTTTTTCCTTTCCGGGTCTCCCCTTTGAAAACCCCCTATCCTATCCCCTCCTCCCCCTGCCTCTATGAGGGTGCTTCCCCACCCACTCCCTTCTTCCCTCCCTAGCATTCCCCACACTGGGGCATCTAACACCCTCAGGCCCAAGGGCCTCTCCTCCCCCTGATGGCCAACAAGGCCCTCGTTTGCCACATACGTGGCCAGCACCATGTGTCCCTCCATGTGTATTCTTTGGTTGGTGGTCCAGTCTCCAGAAGCTCCAGGGGTCCAGCCAGTTGACACTGTTGCTCCCTCTGTGGGGCTGCAAACCCCCTCAGCTCCTTCAGTCCCTTCTCCAACTCCTCCACCCAGGACCCCACACTCAGTCCAACAGTTGGCTGTGAGCATCCACCTCTGTATTTGTCAGCCTGCTTATCATGCTTCCATCAGCAAGCACTTCCCAGCATCCACAAGAAAGTCCGGGTTTGGTGACTGTATATGGGATGTATATCCCCAGGTGGAGCAGTCTCTGGGTGACCTTTCTCTTAGTCTCTGCTCCACACTTTGTCTCAGTATTTCCTCCTGTGAGTATTTTGTTCACCCTTCTAAGAAACACTGAAGCATCCACATTTTGGTCTTCCTTCTTCTTAGGCTTCATATGGTCTATGAATTGAATCTTGGGTATTCTGAACCTTTGGGCTAATAACTACTTATCAGTGAGTACATACCGTGTTTGTTCTTTTGTGACTGAGTTACCTCACTCAGGATGATATTTTCAAGTTCCATCCATTTGCCTGCAAATTTCATGAAGTCATTGTTTTTAATAGCTGAATAGTATTCTATTGTGTAAATGTACCACATTTTCTGTATCCATTCCTCTGTTGAGGGACATCTGGGTTGTTGGCTGCTATAAACATAGTGGAGTATGTGCCCTTATTACATGTTGGAGTGTCTTCTGGGTATATGCCCAGGAGTGGTATAGCTGGGTCCACAGGTAGTACTATGTTCAATTTTCTGAGGATCCACCAAACTGATTTCCAGAGAGGTTGTACCAGCTTGCAATGGAGGAGTGTCCCTCTTTCTCCACATCCTTGCCAGCATCTGCTGTCACCTGAGTTGTTTTGGTTTTTTTTTTTTTGGTTTGTTTGTTTTGGTTTGGTTTGGTTTGGTTTGGTTTTTCAAGACAGGTTTTCTCTGTGTAGCCCTGGCTGTCATGGAACTCACTCTGTAGACCAGGCTGGCCTCGAACTCAGAAATCCGCCTGCCTCTGCCTCCCAAGTATTGGGATTAAAGGTGTGCACCTCCACTGCCCGGCTGTCACCTGAGTTTTTGATCTTAGCCATTTCAACTGGTGTAAGGTGGAATCTCAGAGTTGTTTTGATTTTCATTTCCTTGATGACTAAGGATGTTAAACATTTCTTCAGGTGCTTCTCAGCCCTTTGAGTTCCCTCAGTTGAGAATTCTGTTTAGCTCTGTTCCCCATTTTTTAATAGGGTTATTTGATTTTCTGGAGTCTAACTTCTTGAGTTCTTTGTATATATTGGATATTAGCCTTCTATTGGAGGTAGGATTGATAAAGATCTTTTCCCAATCTGTTGGTTGCCATTTTGTCCTATTTACAGTGTCCTTTGCCTTACAAAAGCTTTGCAATTTTATGAGGTCCCATTTGTCAATTCTTTATCTTAGAGAATAAGCCATTGGTGTTCTGTTCAGGAACTTTTCCCCTGTGCCCATATGTTCAAGATTTTCCCCACTTTCTCTTCTATTAGATTCAGCGTATCTGGTTTTATGTGGAGGTCCTTGATCCACTTGGACTTAAGCTTTGTACAGGAAGATAGCAATGGATCAATTTGCATTCTTCTACATGTAGACCGCCAGTTGAACCAGCACCATTTGTTGAAAATGCTGTCTTTTTTCCACTGGGTGGTTTTAGCTCCTTTGTCAAAGATCAAGTGATCATAGGTGTGTGGATTCATTTCTGAGTCTACAATTTTATTCCAGTGGTCTACCTGCCTGTCACTGTACCAATACCATGCAGTTTTTATCACCACTGCTCTGTAGTAGAGCTTGAGGTCAGGGATGCTGATTCCCCCAGAAGTTCTTTTATTGTTGAGAATAGTTTTTGCTCTCCTGGGTTTTTTGTTATTCCATATGAATTTGAGAATTGCTCTTTCTAAGTCTATGAAGAATTGAGTTGGAATTTTGATGGAGATTGCATTGAATCTGTAGATTGCTTTCGGCAGGATGGCCATTTTAACTATATTAATCCTGCCAATCCATGAGCATGGGAGATCTTTCCATCTTCTGAGGTATTCTTCAATTTCTTTCTTCAGAGACTTGAAGTTCTTGTCATACAATCTTTCACTTGTTTCGTTAGAGTCACACCAAGATACTTTATATTGTTTGTGACAATTGTGAAGGGTGTCATTTCTTTCTCAGTCTGTTTATCCTTCGAGTATAGGAAGGCTACTGATTTGCTTGAGTTAATTTTGTATCCGGCCACTTTGCTGAAGTTGTTTATCAGCTGTAGGAGTTCTCTGGTGGAGTTTTTCGGGTCACTTAAGTGACCCATATCATATCATCTGCAAATAGTGATATTTTGATTTCTTCCTTTCCAATTTGTATCCCTTTGACCTCCTTTTGTTGTCTGATTGCTCTAGCTAGAACTTCAAGAACTGTATTGAATAGGTAGGGAGAGAGAGGGCAGCCTTGTCTAGTCCCTGATTTTAGTGGAATTGCTTCGAGTTTCTCTCCATTTAGTTTGGTGTTGGCCCCTGGTTTGCTGTATATTGCTTTTACTATGTTTAGGTATGGGCCTTGAATTCCTGATCTTTCCAAGACTTTTATCATGAAGGGGTGTTGAACTTTGTCAAATGCTTTTTCAGCATCTAATGAAATGATCATGTGGTTTTTTTCTTTGAGTTTGTTTATGCAGTGGATTACATTGATGGATTTCCAGGTATTGAACCATCCCTGCATCCCTGGGATGAAGCCTACTTGATCGTGGTGAATGATTGTTTTGATGTGTTCTTGGATTCGGTTTGTGAGAATTTTATTGAGTATTTTTGCATCGATATCAGCATGACTTCTTATGCTGTAAAGAAAAGACTTTAAAACAGACCCAAGTATGTATTTGAAAGAGAGGAAGGGGAAGGTTTATGAGAAGGTTTACAGGGGAGAAGGGAGGGGGAAATGATATTATCTTTCAAAATAAAATAATAAAAACAAAACAAACCAGATTTGTGTTAGAAAGTAGGCTTCCCGTGAGAGAGTGGGGGGAAAGGCCTGGAGACACCGTAAGTAGTCCAGTAGTCACCGTGGTACCATCACTCACTCTGTATTGTTCAGCAGATGCGCATGTTTACTCAGAGACTCAGGAGTGTTCCTAGCACTCTGGATTAGAATAGCCAAATTTAGTTCAGTTGTCCTCCAAGGAGAATGGTAAGAAGCTATGGTACACTGGGGCTGTAATCCAGTCCAGTTGTCCTCCAAGGGCAGTGGTAAGTAACTTTGCTACACTGAGGTTAGGGAGACAGTTCAGTTGTTGAAGTGTTTGCCTTGAGTTTGGATCCTTGGCTGAGGTAGTGAGCTAAGGCGCTGTGGGGGCAGACACAAAAGCATCCCTGGGGCTGCTTGCCATGCAGTCTGCCTGAGTAGGTAAGCATCGACTTCAGTGACATGCGTATCAGCAAAAACAAACAAACAAACAAACAAACAAGTAAATAAAAAAGATAGAGCTGGACTGTGATTGAATAAGACACCTGATGTTGACCTCTGGCCCCTATCTGTGCACATGTGCACACATAAACATATGCACTGAGTAAATACGTAAGTAGAAACTGTGGTATGCCATACCCTGCAATCTGCCCTACAGTGAAATTGCTTGTCCACACAGCCGTGTATCTCCAGGGAGTCATGCCGAGTGCAAGAGTTGATCAGCAAAGGCTGTGTATGGCTGAGAGAATCTGATTGTATAGTACTTATAAAATAGCGGTTTCAGAACCTAAGGAAGGAAGTGAGTGCTAAGGGCTAGGAAGGGCTGACAGGTAGCCTGGCCAAGCCAGAGTTAGACTGGGTGCTGCCCTGGGGAACCTGCATGCTCTTGTTCAAACAGTATCCCCCTCCACAGTAAAGGTTTCAGGGTGTGTGTATGTGTGTTTGTTTGTTGCTGCTGGTGGTGGTGGTTGGTTGGGTTTGGTTTTTCCAGACAGGGTTTCTCTGTGTCGCCCTGACTGTCCAGTTAGGGGTGGTGTGAGAGAGCTGCTCTTTGTTGTCTCCATGGTTTGCCCCAAGATTTCATTTCTAAAGAGGTGGAATCTCTGGGCTGGAATACACATCTGGTTACCTTCACTGCTCATCAGGTTTGCCCAAAGCCTGATCTGTGACATTAATGTTGACGGGAGCCCCGTTCTCACCCCATTCTTGGTGCTGTCTTTAATCTCAGCCTTTCTGTTTTGTGTTTTGGCATACACATATGCGATGGATTCAGATTGTCACTTCCTTGGGACTGCTGGGATCTGCTCTGGGATGTGTCCTAACCTAGTCTGTTTCTTTATGGGATTGGTAATTTTCTTACTCATTTGTAGGACTTAAATATATGTTGGGCAAGTTGTCTGTGTCATTTAAAAAGCAGCTGTGATTTACTTATCATAACCTTCAGGACTTTAATCACCTTATGATTAACGTGTGATTATGTTCTCAGTGCTGCACTATCACCACAGACATGCGGCAGCATCTCCTTCCTGGCCTGTCTTCATCCCATTCCCTAGGCGCTGCTCTGCTTCCCGCTGCTCGGGCTTGCTGATTCTTGGCTTTTTTATCTAAGTGGGGTCAGACACCATGTGGCTTTTAGTGTCTGGCTTCTTCCATCCTGATTCCTCCAGGTTCACATGTAGAGTGTGCCAGCAATTCTGGCCATATGGTTGCATAGTGTCCTATGTCACATCCATTTTTGCTAATGTCTTTCTGGCCATGGCTTGCTCTTAATGGCAATTTTTAATAAACTGTGGTTATTTATTTTATGTATATGATTACACTGTAGCTGTCTTCAGACACAAATCAGATGCCATTACAGATGGTTGTGAGCCACCATGTGGTTGCTGGGAATTGAACTCAGGACCTCTGGAAGAGCAGACAGTGCTCTTAACCATTGCGCCGTCTCTCCAGTCCTAAACTGTGGGTTTTAATTTCAATGGAATTTAATAAGCAAGTGTTTTCTTTATGGTGAGCACACACCATATTCTGGGTAGATGTTGGCTACTTTGGAAGTGTGACGTTGTTCTGTGTTTTCTACGAATGTCATTGTTCCCCTTTCCTCATTCAGAGCTACAGTCCAGAGTCTCTGTGTGAGGTGAGGGTTCATTTCTCACATGTACTTCCGGATGCCACATGTATAAAAGAAGCTTTGCCCTTCGCTTCATAGTATAACCTTGTCAGAATCCAAGTAGCTGTGTTGTGTATTTTTGTGTACGTGTGCTTGAATTCATTCTTGTACCTATTGTGTGAGGTGTACATTCACATGTTCACTTTTGTAAATACATGTGGATAATGTATACATGTATTTGTTATATGTGTGTGTGTGTATTTGCATGTGTGCATCTAGTGGGTTGGTGTGTGCATATGTCTTTGCTAGTGTATGCATGTGGGTTGCTCAGGCGTGGCTAAGTTAGGCTGTTATTTTGATTTTGCCTCTTACTCCATGCCTGCTCCCAGTCTGTGTTGTAGCTAGACACCCAGTAGTATTCTGACCCAGTCTTGAGCTCTGTGCCTAAGAAAGCAAGAATTAAAGAACTGGTTCATAATGACCATCGTTCTGTCTGACGCAGCTCACGAGTTTGCCTCTCCTCCCTCTGGATGTGCGGGAGCTCTCTCCGGTTCCTTGTCAGTGTGGTTACCTGATGGTGGTTATCTCTGTGAGGCTTGGAGTCAGTGAGAGGACTAGCTTCAGTGCTAGAGCATGCATGGCTCCTTCCTGATACAGATAAAGAGAACACATTACAAATATTCAAAACAAAGGTTGGAAAATATCCTCATTTAAAAACATCGCAGTTGTCTACATGAGTGACCTTAAAATATTAATTTTTCTCTCTTAAGTATGACTAACTGAGTCAATGTTAGTCTCTTGTGTGTGTTCTTTATGGCCACTCATGGGCCCTCCTGGGGCTCCATAGGAACCTGTGTCTCTGGGGTGATACTTGGGTAGTACCTGTTCTTGCTGTCCCCCGAGCTTCTTCTGCTGGGTTGAGGAGGACTCTCTGACAGTAAGTATCTGACTGGGCGGTACCAGGTATGAAGCTGACTCCCTCATCCTTAGGTCACAGAGCTGCTGGACGTCTCTATGGAGCTTGGCTGCTTCCTGGCTGGAGCGTTGGTCTCTTCCCAAGGGCACATGGTCACCGAAGAGATCATGGCTTACATCGAGCCTATCCGTGACTTCCTGGCCATCATCTTCTTCACATCCATAGGTATCCCTGCGGTGCTGTGATTCTTTCAATCAGCGTGCGAGATTTGTCTCTTATGTGTGCGTATAAATATGCTTTCCTGGAGTCGGAGACAAAGACTTATTCTGAAAGAGAAAATGGGAGGGAAAAAGGACAAGAATTGTCTGGTTGCCCGTCCGGTTGCCCGTCCGTCAGGTTTCGTGAGAATGTATGTAGCCATTTAAAGATGACCTTTAGGGCCCCCAGCTTCATCCTCAGGTCCCAGTGCTGGGTTCCTGAGGATGCCGTGCCACTGTGAGAATTGAGTGGGTTATAATCCTGGACGCTGGAGCAGCAGATGGAAGAGGGAAGCCCTAAAGCACCCTGGCTTCTCTACTCTCTACTGCTGGATGCTCATGTGCCTTGCTGTGGTCTGCAGATTGAGTGCAGTCCCTGAAAGATGTGGAAACTGAAAGCCGGTCTTTAAGATTTACATAGAAATACAGAAGCTCTACATCTTGAAGGAGAGGTACACAGTGGGGATGCCCAGCAGCTATGAGGGCTGAAGTGAGACTATTTTACCAGCTGCTTTAGTGTTATAGGTAGATTTGGAGCACAAGACATCAGCCAAGTACATGATGACCCACATAGAACATGATCCAGCTTGCTAGTGCTGACTCCCTGGCCTGCTGTTCCCACTTGATGGCCCATCTTTATTAAGGCAAGCGCCCATCTGACCCATTTCCGTATTCCCCCAGCCTATGTGGCTACTGTGTTCTCACCCTCCATATCTTGTCATCTGGGATCATTGAGTATCCATTTGTTTATTTGAGACAGGCTCTCTTTATATAGCCCTGGTTGTCCTGGAACTCAATATGTAAACAAACTGGCCTCAAGCTCACAGAGATCCTGCCTCTGCCTCTTGAGTGCTAGGATTAAAGGTATATGCTACCACACCCAGCAACTATCTAAATTTTGGAGTGGCTTTTGCATTTTGTTTTTTTACAATTTGCTTTGCTTTTCATTATGTGCATGTGTCTGTGTGGGTATCTACACACAGTGCCAATGCCCTTGAGACCAGAGATGTCACATACTCCTGGAGCTGGAGTTGATTGTAAGCCACCCGGTGTAGGTGTTGGTGAACAAACCCAGGTCCTTTGCAAGAGCAGTACATGTTCTTAATTGCTGACTCATCTCTCCAGCTCCAGAATAGACTGTTAAGCCCAGAACTCTGCCAGTGTGTTATTGAACAGAAACACCTGCTTCATGATCGTTGAATCAGGTTAATAAGTCGATGTGTGTTTGCTTCGGTTCCTTACGCTAAGTTCATCAAGAGAATTCAAGTTAGTTTCTGAAGGAGCTCACACACGGTCGGCCATTTCACCTCTGGTCGCTGGGTCTTTCTACTCAGGGCCCTAGCCACATAAATGGCATCCACTCCATGAGAAAACACTGCAGCCGAGAGGTAAGTGAGGCAGAAGCCTGGTGTAGGCACATTAGCAAGTCTAAGGACAGCTGCTAGGCAGAAACAGTAGCAATCCCAGGACATTGGCCAGCAAGTGTGCATCTGAAAAGAGATCATACTTGCCGGGCTGAGGAACAAGTAGCAGTTTATGACCCATGGGGATGAAGGGCTTGCTGTGTTGAGGGAAGGCACTGCTGGGGAGAGTAAGAGCTGTTGTTGAGGCCATAGGTTCATGAAGCGGGGTTATGTGGACAGCGGGCATGCTGTAGATGTAGCACCAGATTTTGTGGCCCATCTTCTGACCAGTGACAAGAGTTGGTCCGTGTCCCAACCCAGTCTGTCACCTGTTTTCTAAATGAAGTTTTACTAGGACACAGCTACACATTTATGTTGTATGAATGGCTACTTTGATGCTGATATTAGCTCGGGATATCATTACTAAAGACCCCAGCCCAGGTCCCTCAAACCTGGATAGATAATTCTATCTAGAGAGTAGATAATTCTCTCACACCTCAAAGTTTCTATAATAAAAACAATGTCCATGGACTCCCTGTCACTAGACACGGTCCTGTCAGCTGGGGCTCAGCCTGTGTCTTCACAGCCCTGTGCCATCACATCTTGGTCACAGACTCCAAATGGGCCCCTCTCAGGAAAGTTTCAGCCTGAAGTTTTGGGGGTTTTCATGGCCTTAGGGGACATTAGGGACATTCAGGAATGTGGTGAGAAGAGGTGGGGCGGGTCCACTGAAAGTCTGAGGCAGCTGTCTGATCTCTAACACAAACTCTGAGGATAGGTCCCTGAAAGGGAAGCTATGCCACATGAAGCCAGCAGTACAGGAGAGAACTTAAAAGGGGCCAGCCATACTGAGAGAGACTCGAGGGCCAGGCGGATGCATACCAGAGTCTAAACCACTTTGAGGAAGCATCTCCATGTCCCAGGAAACTGTCTTGGAAAGAGAGGAAGCATCCTTACATTTGTGATTTTGAGTGAAGCAGAAACATGGTCTGAAAGAGCTGAGGCTGCAGACAGAGTGAATTGAGTGGTTGGCTCAGGGCAGAACCTCTGATGGGGAAGAAGGCCTCCAGGTACCAGTGTTCTCCTGAGAAGATGACAAGGCTCTGAGTGGGCAGAGGTGCTTCCACCTGCAGCCACCTGTCCCTCTCTGCAGGAACAGGGGACAATGAGATGTACCTAAAGCAAGGTGCGCCCCACTGTTTCTTCCTTGTCTGAGCCAAGTGAGAAATGACAAAGACTATGTAGATGTGGAACAGTTCCAACCCTTCTTCCTCTGGCTGCTGTGCACGCTCACTAGCTGTGAGTGCCCTAGTCCAAAGTCTACCAGAAGTGCTGGGTCCTGCACTCCTTGGGGATTCTGCTGCATTCTCTGCATGCGTGGCCTGGTGGAGGAGGGCTGCCGAGTCTCCCTCCTTCCCTGGAAGAGGAACACAGCTTGCCAGAGCACTCAGAAGGGCTTGGGTTTTAGTTTAATCCTCTACGAGAACGGGTTTAATAAGGATGGTAGAGTTGTAGATTTATAGTTGACAGCTATCTGGTCCCTGTTCTGAGGTGTCTCGTCTCTGTCTCCCACAGGGCTTCATGTGTTCCCCACCTTTGTGATCTATGAGTTGACTGTGCTGGTATTCCTCACCCTGTCTGTGGTGGTCATGAAGGTATGAGGCTTTCTCCTAGAACTCGCAGCTGCAATCTCAAAGGAGAGCACTTCCCATTAGTCCTCATTTCTAGCCAGCAGCTGCATAAATCCTGCAAAGCCCCAGTGACACTTGTGTCTCCAAGTACCACTGTGTGGAGACACTGCTGACCCTTACCCTTGGCAGAGCTGAAGGGGCAGGTCCTGGCCAGTGGTGACCGTTTAAAAGATGACATGTTGTTCAGAACTAGGGTGTTAGGGATTTCTTGAAGCCAGGTCGGGGAGTGTCTTTCTGGATCTGCAGGCTTGTTCTGGACAAGTCTAAGGAGCAGCCCATGCCTGCTTCCTGATGGTGGTGTATGTCAGCACGCAGGAAATCCAGTGGACATTTCCAAATGTTCATCCTCATGGCCACAAATTACTGTTACCTGTACTGGTGCCTGAGTCACAGTATGACTGCCTATTTAGCAGTATCTGGTGAACTGCTAGTGCTGAACTGCCTGCCAGTTCCTGGCTGCTCACCGAAGAACATCTCATGTGTGGACTGAATCTTCGTCTTGAGTACTTAATGTTTAATGCTATTGATTCAGCTTGCTGGGGGAAGGCTTATTTTCTGTCGATGAATCCAAGCTTTTTATTTTGCCTTCTTGTTCTAGTTGAATTTATTAGTTGATCTACTTATCTTGTGTCTTCTGGGTGGGTATTTGATGTGCCACAGCATGCACCTTACCACTTGGTTTGTGACTAGAAGCAATGGTAGCCATTGATGTTTACAATTTCCGTTTTGTATTATGAGAGTTATTTTGTCCAGCCTCTGGTCACGAATGGTGATGTGATAAACTGTTTTTACAGTTTGTTCTGGCAGTGTTGGTCTTGTCTCTCATCCTGCCAAGGAGCAGCCAGTACATCAAATGGATTGTATCCGCTGGGCTGGCACAGGTCAGCGAGTTCTCCTTTGTTCTGGGGAGTCGAGCACGGAGAGCAGGCATCATCTCCAGAGAGGTGAGAGTCTATAATCTGGGTGAAGTGAGAGCCCTGTGGAGCACAGTGCAAGCAGTTAGGCAAAGAGGGAACACCCACCTGCACCCCAATGCCCTCCGCTCTTGACTTGGTAGGCACATCAGGCCTCAGGGGCATGCTCTCAGTGGGTGCTAAGCTGGCCTGGAAGGAAGCCCTTTGGTGGGAGTCACGGAAGCTGGGCCTGGCTGCTTCCTTCTCATATAAGATGTTGAATTTCTTAGGTGGAAATAACTAGTTAATCCTGCTGTTGTCTTTTATATTTAATCTTACCCAGAAGGCCAAGAAGTGACGTCATTCTTCCTTACATAACATTTAACAGGCTGATATTTGCTGTGATGGGCTGTTATCTTGACCTTACAATAGAGGTCCCCACTGACACACAGGAGGCCTGTGGAGCGTCTGCAGTTCCGAGGTTGACCCTCTCTCTCAGGAATGTGAGGAAGCAGCAGTGTGAGGGACACAGCAGGAGCGCTGTGGGGGTTTCTAATGAATGAATGAGGCATCACTGAACCAGATGCAGAACTGCATCCTGGGGAGAGGATGGATCCAGTCTGAGTCCGGCTGATGTGTGCAGGGCCCTGTGGGGTTCACCTTCAGGCCAACAGTGAAATCAGGCTGCTACCCTGGAACTTACCACAGCTTTCCATTAGAGGTCGAACCCCACTTCTCCCCACTGCAAATGCCCTCTCACCTGTGGTGGTATTTCCCCTCTCTTTAAGGATGGATAAGTTTCTGGTTGACAGTGTAGCTCAGTGGGACCACATAGGTGTCCTCTGAAAATGCAGAACTTCCTGATGCTCAGTGAGACGTATGGGCTGTATGCTTTACCTCCTGGAACTCTTGTGACTGTTCCCGTTTGCCTGTTGCAGGTGTACCTCCTTATCCTAAGTGTGACCACACTTAGCCTCTTACTTGCCCCAGTGCTGTGGAAAGCAGCCATTACCAAGTGTGTGCCGAGACCAGAGAGGAGATCAAGTCTCTGACAGCACCAGATGATGGCAGAGTGTGGGGCAGGGATCCTTCTCGGGGGTTTCCAGTCCCAAGATGGTCTGCTGCTGCACCTCTCCACTGGCTTCCCATCAGAGACAGTAACACTGACCCAGAAGCCGTGTCCTCATGCTTGCTTGCATTTTCAAAGACTCTCCTGTCATGTGTAAGAATTTTCCAGAGTAATTTATTTGCAGTCAGTTGATTGTGTACAGAATTTTAACACTGCATTTTACAATCACCGGAACTATTTTGCCTGGATGTGCCTTTTTTAATGAAAATTATTAACTCCCACTTGTTAATTTATCAGCTCATGTTTTGTTTTTTTGGGTTTTTTTTATTGTTTTTTTTGGTAAGGAAGAAAAATTAGAAAGCCGTTTTATTTATTGTACAATTATAATCTGTTGGTCAAATATTTGTTATTAAACATAATAGCAATATGAAATTTTAATTTTATTTTTGAGCTTGGAAACTTACTTTTGATCTTTAAAACCTCAAGGTCCTCTTGCCTCTTGTAACTATTTTAAATAAAACGTTTTCATGTTGATTTTTATTAGTTTTACTTTTAAGATATTTGATTTTGAATCACAAGAATATGCATTCTTAAATAAAGACCATTTATGATCAGGGTATAATTATTTGAAACTTACTGATAATCTCATTTTTTTTTAAAAAAGATTTTTATGTGGTCCTTTGCCTGCATATATGTGTGTATGAGGGTACCAGATGCCCTGGGACTGGAGTTAGTTATCAGCTGCCATGTGGGTGCTGGGAACGGAACCTCCGTGCTCTGGAAGAGCAGCCAGTCTCCTAACCCATGAGCCATCCCTCCAACCTCCAAGAATCTCATTTTTTAAGTTAGATTTTTGTGTTAAACTAATCATTGCAGAAAATATAGCCATTTTAAAAATTTTTTGTGTATGAGTCTTTGCTGTATGTATGTATGTATGTGTCCCTTTTTTATAAGGATCATTCATATGTCATCATATAGTTCTTAAAGACCAAATGAATGCGTTTTAAAGATATTGAAGTTCTAACTTTGGAATTTAGCTGGTATATTTTAGTTATCAGGTACCTTAGAAATGAAGACCTGACCCCTGCCAGGGTTTCCCTGAGGAGCGTGGTCAGTTTCTCCACAGTGCTGTAGCTGGATCATCTGTTGGGAACTGGAATTTACTCGTTTAGTTTTGGATGCTGAGAAGCACGAGGTCAAAGGGAGGAAGGCTCAGTCCTTCTGCCTCTGGGATGGCGCCCAGGGCTGCCCCAGGCTGCCTGGGGCTGCGTACTGCTAGGGGATTTCAAGTCGTGAGGGGAGCAGACAGAGCCCACTCCCAGGAGCTTGTCTGTGATTAGTGTGATTAACCCACCCATGAGGGCAGGTTCTCCCTGATGGAAACTTCCCTGAGCCCACCCTCCCAACACTGTTGTATTGGGGATTAAGCTTGTACACCTGAACTCTGGGTCTAGAAACATGCACACATAGTAGGTGCTTTACTTTCAATTGCATATGTTTCCTATTTTAGTTGACAGTTAGTTATATTATGTATATACTGTGTACAACATGGCTGTTACTTTAAACAAGAATCTCTCTGTAAATAATTCTCAGAGCAGGACAAATTAACCATATACTCAGAGGTGGGGGGACAGAGTGTAAGGTGTGATAATGTATCATGTGTGCATATATGGATTACAGTGATGTAAATTAAGCCACCGAAGTCCACTGAAATAGACTGTCTTCTCAGAAGTGGAGAACAATAGAAACAAGGGCTTTTAGAAAATGATATTGCTCTCCTGAGTGGTGTCAGATGGCTGATTCTATCGCCCTTCCCACGTGCTTGGGATATGCTAAAGGAGCAAGATATCCTGGCGCAGCTGCTGGCCAGAAGTGGCTACAGTGTTTTGTGACATGTGAGGAAGGCAAAGATTGCTGGGAGATTGACTGGGAAGGGACAGCGGCAGGGACCCTGGACAGCGAACTCGAGGAGCTCAGTTTCACTGCCTTCCAAGAGCTTGACCATCAGCTACAGGGTACCAGTACTTTAGCACCCAATGCACTCACGGAGCTTTTGCTGAGGTAAAATGCAGTTCCAGGTGTGGAGGGAGATGCATCCAAGATGCTGTGTTCCCAGAAGATGAGGTGGCAGTAGGACAGGGAAGGATATCTGGTCTCTCTGGCTTTCACCAGCCCACATCAGCCGTGCACAGTCTGCATGCTGCACACTGGTCACGACAGGGATGGACGGGTTCAGAGTCAGGGATCTCTTCCTGTCACACACTTGGGCAGGTCTGGAGTAGCTAAGAGGACAGAATTGGCACACAGGCCCACTAACCTTCTTGGTTAAGTTGGTTCTAGAAAAGCCAAGGCTTAGGGCTAGAGACGGCTCAGCAGTAAAGAGCACTGGCTGCTCTTCCAGAGGTCCTGAGTTCAATTCCCAGCAACCACATGGTGGCTCACAACCATCTGTAATGGGATCTGATGCCCTCTTCTGATGTATTTGAAGACATGACAGTGTACCCATATACTTAAATAAAATCTTAAAAAAGAAAAGCCAAGGCTCCTGGAGACCCCATTAAGATGAAGGGGAAGGGAGATGTGTGCAGAAAAGCCTCGATGGAGCTGACTTCAGAACGCTCACAATGGGTGTAGGGAAGGAAGATGGCTGGAGTCACATTCCTATCATGTCCCCAGTGCCTGGCGATGACAACAGGACCCCTCACAAAGGCTTCATGTGCCTGCATGGGAAGGGGGGGGGGTGGATGGAGCTGCAGCTAGCACCTCTAGGTAGAGAGGAGACAGTGCCCAGAACAGAAGGACCCTTGCCTGGAGGGGAGATGCACAGTGTCCAGGGATCTCTCCTGCCTAGCTGGACTGGGCCAGTCCCTATTGTAAGGACGGTGGTAAGGATCCTGCCTTACACAGGAAGAAGTGGGGGAGACTTAGACCTAGGTTTTACTGTGTGACCGTGGCACAGAGGCCAAGGGGCACAGGTTATGCCGCTGAACACACATAGCGTCTGATATGAAATTTTCCTATCCGTATGGTGTTGAACTTTTATTGAGAATTCTTTTCCCCAAAAAATTTATTCTTGAAAGGTAGATTATAGGCACCTTCCACTTTGCTTGGTTATTTATTTTGATACAGTGCTTCTCTATGTAACAGCCCTGGCTGTTCTGAACTCACCTTGTAGACCAGACTAATCGCCAACTCACAGAGACCCTCCTGCCTTTGCCCTAATTTTTTTTTTTTGTATTGGATATTTACTTTATTTATAATTTAAATATTTTCCCCTTTCCAGGTCTCCCCTTTGGAAACCCCCTATCCCCTCCCCCTCTCCCCCTGCCTCTATGAGGATATTCCTCCACCCATCCACCCACTCCCATCTTCCCTCCCTGGCATTCCCCAACACTGGGGCATCTAACACCTTCAGGCCTCTCCTCCCCCCGAAGGCCAACAAGGCCCTCCTCTGCCACATACGTGGCCAGCACCATGGGTCCCTCCATGTGTATTCTTTGGTTGGTGGTCCAGTCTCCAGAAGCTCCGGGGGTCCAGCCAGTTGACACTGTTGCTCCCTCCATGGGGTTGCAAACCCCCTCAGCTCCTTCAGTCCCTTCTCCAACTCCTCCACCCAGGACCCCACACTCAGTCTAACAGTTGGCTGTGAGCATCCACCTCTGTATTTGTCAGCCTGCTTATCATGCTTCCATCAGCAAGCACTTCCCAGCATCCACAAGAAAGTCCGGGTTTGGTGACTGTATATGGGATGGATCCCCAGGTGGGGCAGTCTCTGGGTGGCCTTTCTCTTAGTCTCTGCTCCACACTTTGTCTCAGTATTTCCTCCTGTGAGTATTTTGTTCACCCTTCTAAGAAACACTGAAGCATCCACACTTTGGTCTTCCTTCTTCTTAGGCTTCATATGGTCTGTGAATTGAATCTTGGGTATTCCGAACTTTTGGGCTAATATCCACTTATCAGTGAGTACATACCGTGTTTGTTCTTTTGTGACTGAGTTACCTCACTCAGGATGATATTTTCAAGTTCCATCCATTTGCCTGCGAATTTCATGAAGTCATTGTTTTTAATAGCTGAGTAGTATTCCATTGTGTAAATGTAGCACATTTCTGTATCCATTCCTCTGTTGAGGGACATCTGGGTTGTTTCCAGCTTCTGGCTATTATAAATATGGCTGCTATGAACATAGTGGAACATGTGTCCTTATTACATGTTGGAGCATCTTCTGGGCATATGCCCAGGAGTGGTATAGCTGGGTCCTCAGGTAGTATTATGTTCATTTTTCTGAGGGTCCACCAAACTGATTTCCAGGGAGGTTGTACCAGTTTGCATTCCCACCAGCAATGGAAGAATGTTCCTCTTTCTCCACATCCTCGCCAACATCTGCTGTCACCTGAGTTTTTGATCTTAGCCATTCTGATTGGTGTGAGGTGGACTCTCAGGGTTGTTTTAATTTACATTTCCCTGATGACTAAGGATGTTGAACATTTCTTTAGGTGCTTCTCAGCCCTTTGAGTTCCCTCAGTTGAGAATTCTCTGTTTAGCTCTGTTCCCCATTTTTTAATAGGGTTATTTGGTTCTCTGGAGTCTAACTTCTTGGGTTCTTTGTATATATTGGATATTAGCCTTCCTGCCTTTGCCTTTTAAGTGCTGGGATTAAAGGCATGTACCACCCCACCCAGCTAATATTTTATAATGATTTGTTTGGTTTTTATGCGCATTGGTGTTTTGCCTGCATGTATGTCTGTGTGAGGGTGCCAGTTACCTGGAACTGGAGTTATAAACAGTTGTGAGCCATCATGTGCATACTAGAAATTGAACCCAGATCCTCTGGAAGAGCAACCAGGACATATTGCAGACTTAAGAGGTCAAAGACCTAGAAGGCAACTTGCTTAGACCTTGGTGAACTGACTCAAAGTGGAGGCTGCCTGGAAGGGGTGGGCTTCTGTGATTGGCAGGCATCCAAGCCAGCTCTGGCCCGGCAGCTCTGATCTATCTCATCTGGTGCTCGCTAGCATCATGAAGAAGCAGCCTTGCTATGGTCCTGCAGGACCATCAGTTCTCACCTTTCTTGTGCATTTCAGCCAAGTATCTGTGGTCTGTTTGACCCCAAAAATGCACAGGACAGCACTGTGGGAGCTAAATTTCAGGGTTGAATGACAGAAGATTTCCAAACAGATACCTTTGGATAGCTAACCCCAACCCATCTTACAGAGGAACAAGTCAATCTGGGAGTTCACCTAAGACTAGTTCCCAGCTCCTTCTACCTTTCACACCTCTCATGATAGCAAAAGGAGTGCCGAGTGAGTGCGTAAGAATTTCTCAGTGTTTTTGTTTGATATTTTCCTGCAGTGGTTTGTATCTATGAGAACATACACATGACCTTGGCATTGCTGGCCCTTGTAGGTGTCAAGCAGAACAGAGATTTCTATTTTCAACTTTTCAAGAATGCATTTGACCCAATTATCAGATGTGAAATACCTTCATGTTAGCTAATTAGGATACAATGTAACTTTGAGGTACCATCCTGCAGTTACTTCCCCTTTCTCGGACCCAGATCCTTTAGACTGAGTACACACAAACAATGTAACTCCCTTGCAAAGAAGGTTTGGGGTTTCTGATTAAACCAGACACAGTTTTACCGTCAGATCCAGCAGGTTCCCACTACAGCTTTTGTCCATGGGAACCCAGGGCAAATTTGTGTCCATATAACAACCTCTGCATGATGGTTTCGAGTAGATTTTCCTTATTGCCAAAACTCAGCCCGGAATCCTTCAGAGAATCTGTGGGTGCATCCAGAGCGTGGAACACACAGCAGTAAACAAAGAGTGATCAGGCTGTGAAAATACCTAAGTGAACTGAGAATGGTGCTTGAGTGAAGAAGCCAGTCCATGCATGTCTCATTTCGCCTGTGACATTCCAAAAAGGATAACACTGTTGGGACAGAAAAAAAGTCAGTGGTTGCGGAGGCCTGAGGGTGGTGTGTGACGGTGGGCAGGGGGTTGACAGAATGCAGAGGACTTTTAGGACAGTGAATAGTTTGAATGAAACTATTCAGTAGGAGGTAGAGGTGGGCCCATGCCAGTGTGTGTTTTTCCCAACTCAAAGAATGTATAATAAGATTAGACCCTGCCAGGCTTGTGGGGGTGTACCTTTAATCCCAGCACTCTGAAGGCAGAGGAGGGAGATCTCTGAGTCTGAGGCCAGCCTGTTCCATATCGCCAGTGCTAGGGCAGGCATAGTATCTCAGAAAAACAAAACAAACCAAAAGCCAAAAACAAGAGTTGAACCTGATATACACTATGAATTGTTGGTTATAAATTGTTGAATTATAAATCTGTGTAGGCTGTTTCCCTGGGTAGGATGAGTGGCCATGGGAATATAGTTTAGCGGTGTGCTTAGCACGTTCAGAGCACCAGATCCACTCTCCAGTGCTGCTGTTGAGAAAGCAGACAAGCAGGGCATTGTCACTGTTCTTGAGATGGAGGCCCACTATGTTGCCTAAGCTAGGCTTGAACTCAGTTCTCCATCTCACATGAGTACCATGTATCAAAGATATCTAGTGCCACACCCAGCTCATAAAAACCAGACTGCCAAGTTTTAGCAAAAAATGCAGAGACCTTTTTCTGGAGAAACCATGGAGCCTACAGGGTAGTTTGAGGACAAGGGCCAACTACATAGAATCTCCAAACCTGTCAGTGTGCTTTGTATTCATATTTTTATTTAGATTTTCTTATTTTTTTTAAAGATTTATCTATTTATTTTATGTTAAGTACACTGTAGCTGTCTTCACACACCCCAGAAGAGGGCATCAGATCTCATTACAGATGGTTGTGAGCCACCATGTGGTTGCTGGGATTTGAACTCAGGACCTCTGGAAGAGCAATCAGTGCTCTTAACCGCTGAGCCATCTCTCTAGCCCCTTAGATTTTCTTAAAGCAATATTTTGTATTTTTTAATCTATGGAGCTTTTACAAATCTGAATTAATTTTAATTAGAATTCTTTCATGCTATTGTAAACTATATATTTCCAGTAGATTGTTGTTATAAGGGACTGTGAGTTAATTTATTTAATTTATTTAATTATTTGCACATTGGATTAGGAACCCAGAGGCTCACGTCTGTTCCCCCACTGACTTACACTCTGGCTCCCAGAACTGACCTTGTATCACGGAAACTGCTATGTTGACTGGTTAAGTGCAGTGCCTGGCTTGATTTTCCCCATGTTCAGTTGCCACCTGAGAATACATATGTCTTCCTATTTGCTGGTATCAAGAACCAGTTTGGCAGATGAGCTCCAAACTCAGGAATGTCGCACATAGGTGACACCTGTTGCCATGACAACTGCGTATCTTCCCAGAGTCCACTTCCTACTCTTACCTGCAAACAGGTTACATCACGGCCTAAATAAAAGACAGACTCTCCCCACTTTCACCCCTTTTCCCCTTTGTCTTTCTCTCTTTCCCTTTGTCTCCAGTAAACCTCTTCCATGAGGAACTGCTTTGGCCTGGTGTGGTATGTCCAGACGGGAACATTTCACTGACCAATATTTATGCCTTTCAGTTTTGTTTTCTTATCGTTAAGACTTTTATGATAGTCTTGCCCCCGCCGTGTTGGAGTGGGTGTGTGCAGACACTGGAGCCTGGCAGTGTGGCGTGCCCAGTGCTCCTGTGGAGAGGAGGACATCTTTCAGGGATCTCTTCTCTCCTTCCCCTGTTGAGACAGCAGGCCCTCCCTTGTCCTTTCTGTTGCTCTCACTCCTGTGCCCAAGCCTAGCTTGCCTGTGAGCTTCTGAGTCGTTCCTGTCCTACCACCTTGCTGGAGGGCTAGATTCCAGATACCAGCTGCTGCCTCTGGCTTTTGGGTTTCTGGGGATCGAACTCCTGAACTCATTGGAGCAGGTTTGTGCAGGTAACATTTTTCACCCACCAAGCCATATTTCAAGCCCCCCTTTCTTGTCTTATCGTACTGTTTGGGACTTCCTGATTAATGCTGTATAGAAATGAAATGTTATCCCAGTTATTTTGAAAAATTCCAAGTAGAGAGAGGTTGGATCATACAATCCCCACATTCTAAGCAGTTATTATGTTCTATATGAAACATGTGAAAATACATTTCCAGTATCATGACCCTGGACCTAATTTCATCACTGCTCTCTTGTAAGTATGAGAATGATGTCACCCTATGAAAATTCCACTGTTAGACCCAACAATTTGTCCTTGATAGCTTTGAAAAACTCATATTGAGATATAATTAATTAAATAATTGGTATAATAATTAAGCTCACTCATTTAATGTGTGAATTGGGTTTTATTATCTTTTTAACTTTTGAAAACTCAGATACATACACACATATACATAATGTGTGTGTTTGTGTGTGTGTATGTATGTATGTATATATGTATGTATGAAGCTTATCTTTTGTTTTGAGTCAAGGTGTCTCCGTGTAGGCCTGGCTGTCCTGGAATTCACTATGTAGACCAGGCTGGCCTCAAACTCATAGAGACCTGCCTGCCTGTGCCTCTGCCACTCAGGTGCTGAGACCAAAGGCACGAGTGAGCGATCCGTCATGCCTAGCCAAAGCTTATCATTCAAGTGTCCATTCCTAGTGTTAATGAACAGTGCTGCATAAATACTACTATCATCTGTTCCCAGAACACTGTCATCGTTGCAGACAGACTCGGCAATTACAAGGAGTGCACATTTCTTGCTACTAAAAGTGCTAGTATTACTCTGAATTCAAGATTCTAAGTAGATTCACATACTATTCATCCTTTTGTGTCTGGCTTATTTTATGGTGTAATGTTTCCCAGTCTGTAGCACGTGTCAGAATCCCATTGCTTTATATGGCTGAATAATAAATAGCCTGTTGTGTGTGCTATGTCCCATTTTTTAAAATCCCGTTTCTGTCAGTGACAGGATCTTTCCACCTCTTGGCTGTTATAGCTAAAGCTTCAAGGAATATTTTTATAAAATATCAACATCCACACCATATGTGTGTGTTCTGTTACTCTAAAGTTACATGGATTATCCTATGGTGGGCTACCTCTGTATATCGAGGATACACTTCAAACAGTCATTATTTGACGAAAGGCATGAAAGAATTTATCTACTTTAAAGGTCTAAAGCTCAAGGAATTCCATATCACATAAACTCAGAGTCAAACCCAGAGACCCACACCACACATAAGCTCAAAAGACAAAAGCAAATACATACTATTTATTTAAATCACCGAGAAAGAAGTGATTGTAGTCACTTTGTAGTCCAGGCTGGCCTTGAACTCATGGTGATCCTTTTGCTTCAGACTCCCAGATGTGAGAATTTCTGATGTGGGCCACCATGCCTGGCTTTTACTCTTTTTGTAATAGAATTTAAAAGAGAAATGAATGAAGTAAATATGAATTTGTCTGCAGGTAACAACATATAGATGTGTAAACAACTAAGCTCAGCTAACATACGAATTGGCAAAATGATAAAAGAACAGATCCCAATACATACTGTCTGTAAAAACTTAAGGTCCATGAACACACAGATGGCAGGACGTGATGTAGAAGAGTCAGGTGCTGAGAGAGCTGATTCACCTACATGATACAGTAATTACAAACATACAAGCACCAAACACCACAGCTCCCAAACAGAACAAACAGAAGGGAAAGGCACAGAGCTTTACAATAATGTCCAAGTCTTCATTGCTTACCTCAGTACTGGAAACAACCTGACTGCAATGCGGGTGACCTTAGCTGAGATGCCTAACAACCGGACATGGAACCTGAAGAGACCTCCTCCTGTAGCCAGGCAAGACTCCCCAGTGGAGGGATAAGGACACCAACCTACCCATAAAACTTTTGACCCCAAATTTGTCCTGTCTAAAAGAAATGCAGGGACAAAGATGGAGCAGAGACTGAAGGAATAGCTGACCAGTGACTGGCCCAACTTGAGACCCATCCCATGGGCAAACACCAGTCCCTGACACTATTAATGATCCTCTATTATGCTTGCAGACAGGAGCCTAGCATAACTGTCCTCTGAGAGGCTCTACCCAGCATCTGACTGAAACAGATGCAGATACCTACACCAAACATTGGCCAGAGGTCAGGGACTCAATTAAGAGTTGGAAGAAGGATTGAGGGCCCTAAAGGGGATGGGAGCCCCACAGGAAGACCAACAGAGTCAACTAACCTGGGCTTCTGGGGGCTCTCCGAGACTGAGCCACCAACCAAAGAACCCACATGGGCTGGAACAAGGCCTCTAGCACATATGTAGCAGACTCCATGTGGGCCCCCAACTGGATGTGGAGGCTCCCCCTAAAGCTGTGTCCTGACTGGAATTCCCCAACAGAGTGGCCTTGTCTGGCTTCAGTGAGAGCATGTGCCTCCTCTGGCAGAGACTCGATGTGCCAGGATGGGGGTTACCCAAGGGGGGTTCCCCACCCTCAGAGGAGAAGGGGATGGGGGAAAGGTCTCGCAGCATTTGGGATGTAAATACATAAATTAAAAATGAAAACTAGACTGGTAAATGAGCACTGGATCCCACAGCTGCTACTGGTCCCGCTCACCTTGGCGTGAGAGCAGCTTTGTTCTCCAATCACAGAGGTCCTCCTCCAAGGCAGGGCAGGGTCCTGTGACTGGTCCCTGTACTTTGTGATGTAAATAGTGCTGATTGGCCAGTAAGTTCCAGAGAGCTGCCTGTCCTTACCCACCCCAGCACAGGTTAGGAACGTGCACCACCAGATGGATGCTGGGATCTGGGATCTGGACCCTGGCCATTATACCTCTACAGCAAGCACCCTGTTTACCGACTCTTGGTGTCCTCAGCACCCATGGTGTACATTTTGATTGTCCATATGACTGGCTGGCTTAGTCAGGGTTTCTTGAAGTTGGGGAGGAAAGGGTTTATTCAGCTTACACATCCACACTGCTGTTCATCACCAGAGGAAGTCAGGACTGGAACTCAAGCAGGTCAGGAAGCAGGAGCACAGGCCATGGAGGGATCGATCTTTCTTTCTTTCTTTCTTTCTTTCTTCCTTCCTTCCTTCCTTTCTTTCTTTCTTCTTCTTCCTCCTCCTCCTCCTCCTCTTCCTCTTCCTCTTCCTCCTCCTCCTCCTTCTCCTTTTTTCTTTTGGTTTTTCGAGACAGGGTTTCTCTGTATAGCCCTGGCTGTCCTGGGACTCACTCTGTAGACCAGGCTGGCCTTGAACTCAGAAATCCACCTGCCTCTGCCTCCCAAGTGCTGGGATTAAAGGCGTGTGCCACCACTGTCCAGCAAGGAGAGATGTTTCTTACTGGCTTGCTCCCCTGGCTTGCTCAGCTTGCTTTCTTATAGAACCCAAGACTACCAGTCCACAGATGGTACCACCCACAAGGGGCCCTCCCCCTTGATCACTAATTGAGAAAATGCCTTATATCTGGATCTCATGGAGGCATTTTCTCAACTGAAACTCCTTTCTCTGTGATAACTCCAGCTTGTGTCAAGTTGACACACAAAACTAGCCAGTACAATTGACTCCTTGTCAACTTGACACACAAACACGTCACCATCAAGTCTCAACCCTTACTTTCTTATTCATCCCCAAGATCTAAACAACTTTAAAAGTCCCACAGTCTTGCATATTAAAAGTTCAATCCCTTTAAAATATCCAAAATCTTTAAAATTCAAAGTCTCTTAACTTTGGACTCCACTAAAATACCTTCTTCAAGAGGGAAAAATATCAGGGCACAGTCACAATCAAAATCAAAATCAAACTCCAACTGTCCAATGTCTGGAATCCAGTCACAATCTTCTGGATTCCTCCAAGGGCTTGAGTCACTTCTCCAGCTCTGCCCTTTGTAGCACGCACTTTGTCTTCTAGGCTACAGCTGCCTGTACTCCACTTCTGCTGATATTCTTGGTGGTCATCTCATGGCACTGGCATTTTCAAAACAATGCTGTCTTCCGCTGCAACTAGACTTCACCAATAGACTCTCATAGGCTCTCTTCATGGTGCCAAGCCTCAACTCCTTTGCATGACCCATTTAGTCCTAGGCCATCAATTGCAACTGAGGCTGCACCTTCACCAATGGCCTTCCAAGTCCTCTCACAGTGCCCAGCCTCAGCTGCTCTTCAAAAAACACTTCCCAGAAGATTTCACCTCAATGATGCTGGTCTCTTCTTAATCACCGCTAATTTCTTAGCTCCAGCTAACCAGCATCAATAGTCCCAGTAATGCAAAGTTTTCGTTTTAGTAATTCTGGTATCTTGTTAATCACAGCTGATTCTTCAGCCCCAGCTAACCAAAACCACAGAATCTTCACAATGAAAATAGCAATGGCCTTAATAAAAGTCTTTAATCTTCCCTCTGAAAATTCATAAGCCAGGCCTCCATCTTCTGCACTGTTCTCAACATTATCTTCCAAACTCCTACAGAACATCCCACAGAGCTCTTAACACCAAATGGCTCTTCTAGCTCAAACTTTCAAAGTCTTTCTATAATCCTCCCCAAAACATGGTCAGGTTGTCACAGGAATACCCCACTCCTGGTACCAATTTGTCTTAGTCAGGGTTTCTATTCCTGCACAAACATCATGACCAAGAAGCAAGTTGGGGAGGAAAGGGTTTATTGAGCTTACACTTTCACATTGCTGTTCATCACCAGAGGAAGTCAGGACTGGAACTCAAGCAGGTCAGGAAGCAGGAGCTGATGCAGAGGCCATGGAGGGATGTTTCTTACTGGCTTGCTCCCTTGGCTTGCTCAGCTTGCTCTCTTATAGAACCCAAGACTACCAGCCCAGGGATGGTGCCACCCACAAGGAGCCCTTCCCCCTTGATCACTAATTGAGAAAATGCCTTATACCTGGATCTCATGGAGGCATTTTCTCAACTGAAGCTCCTTTCTCCATGATAACTCCCAAGTTGACACACAAAACTAAAAAACTAAAAAAAAGTACACTGGCTCAGGAAATGCCTAGGATAGTACTGGAGCACATCTCTGCTGATGTCTGAGGGTATTTCCAGAGACCTGAGGACTCTGGACTCAGTACATTAATCCCTCAATTTGGAGTCATATGTGATGGCATTATTGAATAGGCAGTAGGGCCAGGTTCTAGAAGCAAGTCGCTGCAGACATGTCCTTAGGATTAATCTCATTTTGACTCCTTCCTATATCCCCATTGTGTAAAATGTGGAAAAACAAAACAAAACAAAATCTACTTATCCCACATAGAGAGATGAGCACATTGCAAACTAAAGTTACCAGTACATCCAACTTGGTGAACTTTTGAGTTTTCCTGGAGTTACCTTAGGAATAAGAGTTACTTACAGCAGCAGCAATGACCCTGTAGGGGACTTGGAGGTCTTTGTGCTCACAGACATGCACTAGGGGAACATGGAATGTTCAACACAAAGGGTTGTTCCTTCCAGGGAAAGAATGTAAAACTTGCTTCACACCCAGAAGGCTGTAATGGATGCACTTTCTGGCCAGATGATCTTTGCACAATTTGCATGGCCAAAGACTCTCCCATACCAGGCTTTCTTCCAGACCTTTCTTCTAAACTGGTTGTTTTCAGTCAATCCGTGAGACCCAACTTTAGAGAAGGTGTCACATACAGTCAATCTATAAAACTCATCTTTACAGAAGGTGTTACAATAGTCAATTTATAGAGCCTATCTTTACAGAAGGTGTCACATGTACCCTACAGGGTTTCCTTGTAGTTGAGTCTGATCTGTGTTTAGCTTGCTTTGTTCTTCAAAGAGATTTAGGTGTGCTCTGTTGTGCATATGGGGTTGAGTTAATCTCCACAAGCAAAGATTTCACCAAATTGTTCTGTGTTTAAATACTCCTAAAATAAACAACTCAGAGTCAGATTCCACAACCAAGCCATACTAAGCGGAACAGCCTTCCTGCTTCCTACTGTTCATCTCTCTGCTGCCCGTGAAGATCTCAGAGATGACCCCCTCGTCATGACCCAAAGACAGCAGCATCACCAAAGTCCATCCCAGTTTCCACTCCTGGAAACTGAAAATCTAGAGCTCATTATGCAACTTGCAGGAACCTCAATGAGTTGAAATGTATTTCTCAGGTGGCTCCATTGATCATGGTCTTTTCTAGACAGTGGGGCTTATAGAAGGCCATCTCTCAACTCAGGGAGGGAGGCTCCTATTGCTGCTGTCAGGGACTTCCTGAAGCCCTAGAGTTGTTTACTTCCTGCTGTTTTAAGATCCTTTTTTTTTTAAAGTATTGTATTCCATTCTTGTTTGTTTCATGTGTATGGGTGTTTTGTCTGCATGTGTATCTGTGCATCATGTGTATGCAGTGCCTATAAAGTCCAGAAGAAGGCATCAAATTCCCTGGAACTGGAGTTACACACAGTTGTGAGCTGCCATGTGGATGCTGGGAATCAAACCAGGGACCTATGGAAGAGCAACCAGTGCTCTTAACCACTGAGCCATCTCTCTAGCCCCAAGATGATGATGATGATGATGATGTTGATGATGTTGATGTTGTAATAATAATAATAATGATGATGTGTATAAGTGTTTTGCCTGCATGTATGTATGTACACCATATGTATGCCTGACGCCTAAAGGCCAGAAGAGGGTGCCAGAGCTCCTGGACCTAGAATTACAGGTGGTATTAAGCTGCCATGTGCTAGGAACAAAAGCCCAGTCCTTTGTAAGAACAGCAAGTGCTTTTAACTTCGGAGCCATCCCTCCAGCCTCTACTTCCTGAGTCTCAGGGCATCTCCCTTCAGAACATTAAGGATCTTCCCTGCAGGATGGAAATGCTATACAAAGATCCCGTGTGGCTCTCTCTGCTTCCCAGGTGTGAAGTCAGCTCCCCTCTGCTACATTCTTCTTCCACCTTGGTATTCTGTACACACGTGTGGGGCCAAAATGACCATAAATCGAAACCTCTGAAACTATGAGCCAGAATAGATCTTTCCTCACAGAAGTTGAGTCCGTCTGGTATCTTTTCACAGCGAAGACAACAGTAACCGACATACATGTCGGAGTCCATCTAATTTAGTGCTTCCTGGTCACTCAGCATCCAAGAATCAGGTCCGTCTATCATAAATTATAAGCAAAACCCAGGAAACCATCAATCCATGTTAAGACACTGCTCCCAAGCAACCCATTCCACCTGTTCAGTGGCCGCACCTGACCGTTGCTCTCACCACTGGTTTCTAACTCTGGTCGATTTGGCTTTCAGGATGCTTTGAGGACCTTTTGCATCCTCTAGTGAATTGAGATAATTGCTCTCTGGAACAACTGCATGCTGAAGGCTGCTGGCATGTAGTCATTCCTTGTAGTTAAGAAACCCACCCTTGTTAAATATACAAGAGAGGCAGACGCCAAGTCCCACTTGAGAGGCTGGGTGGTGTTTCCCTTTGTTTTCTCTTTTACCAGGATGTGGGGGGAGGGGGGGAAAGCTAGAAAACGGAGGACTCCCGGCCATTTGAAGGCTTCCATGCATGGTTTCAATTCTAACACGCAGAACCAAGGTTAATTAGATGCTTGGCGGCTTAAGAAGGTGGGGCTTAGCTGAAGTGGTCGGAGCAGGTGTAGTCAGCATAAAGGCGGTTAATTGTAAAGCCATGCAAAATAGGGGTGTCCAGTAATAAAATGTACATTACTGAGTGAGGCCTTTGGTCTGTGCTCCTCAAAGGTCTTCAGAGATGCTCATTAGCCCAGCACTTGGTACAGCTCTGACCTCTATATTACTAATCGGTTGGCTGGGGTTATTCTGCTTTATCCAGATACATGTAATGGGGCAAGGAGAAGATTCTCCAGTGCTAGCAATCAATCCTAGGCCTTACACGCTCAAAGTTTATGGGATGGACTGGCAGATCCAGATGCTTACAACTCTATTTCCCGAGAGCCAAGGGCCTATTGCTCCAGGCTTTAGAAGCCAGAGACTTAATAGCTCAAGATACTGAAGTTGGAGGCTTAGATTATTCTGGGCCAACAGTAGCCACCACACTTGGCAGCTACTGTAATCCCAGCTCCCATCAGCAGCGATAGGCTGTGTCTGCTGTTGCCGCCGCTCTGCATGGGCATGGGGTGCTGGGAACTTATGTGGCTGTTGCTTCAGTTTTCAATCCTAGAGTAAGACCGTTACCCAATAAGGTTCACCGGCTGCCTGGAACTCTTTCAGTGGCTGGTACCCATGCACTGTTCTCTGTCTCTTCATAACCCCTTCAGTTCTGGTGCTTTATCTTCTCTAAGCGTCGTCCGATGTCTGCTGTCTATGTCTGTCCCACCACCTCTATGTGCTGCTGTTCTTGTCCGGTTCATTCTCTGGAACTCTTCAGAGTCCCCCTTGTCACTGTCACCGCTCTGCTGATGCTCTGTCATTTCATATTACCAGTCAAGCTTGTAAAAATTTAAAAAAAAAAAAATGTTTAACATCACTTGAGAGAAGTTTTTATTGGACAAAAGACAAATAGCTTGTGTATATATAGTCAGAAATGGGATGTGGTGAGGGTCTTTCTGCTCCGCCACTAGAGAGTCTTCCCCCATGGCCCTCAATCCTATCCCCCACTCCCACCCCACCCCCATGTCCTAGGTGAAAATGGCTACAAAGAGCTTACCAAAGCTGGTGAGAGCAAAAAGTCTGGCGCAAGCTATTGAAATACTTACACCTTGGGCTTCTGCTTTAGCAATAAGCAGCTTGCGGTTGCAGGGTTGCTTCCTCAAAGCTGCTGAGGAGTATTTAAAACAGAGCAGCTTGAGGACAGTTCAGTCAGATGCTAAAGAAGGGTTGTTTGGCTGAGTCATGTGTCTGAGCGACAGAGAAAGATCTGTCCGTTTGGGAGTCAAACTGGCCTTTCCCCCCAGAATAAAATTCCGCCACTCACATTAACAGTTTTCTGATAGTACTTACAGCTCTCTGCTCTTTCGGTCCCGTATTCTTGGGAAAAGTTGGGTCATGTTATCTGAACCATTTGGACTGATTTGCAAGCCCCTCCTCCGAGGCTCTCTAGCTTTAGTCTTAAAGTAGCGGTCTCTAAAACGGACTGAGTCTTCAGGGCTCAGTGTACCAGACCCCTCTTGGGATGAAGCAGATGGTTTCTGAAGTGAAAGGCGCAAACGCATACACACCTCTTTCAGGCTGCTTCCTGCCCTGAATCACTGACAGCCCAAGTTCAGGCCATGTGGCTGGGGAGGTTAGAAGTAGAGCAGAGGTGGGGGATCTTGTCTCTGCATTGCCTGCTATACACCCTAACAGTCTTTACTTCGTTCTGTGTAAATGTACAAGACTCCTCTCTCTGTGGTGTACATGCAGGTACTTTAAAGCACTCTCAGAACTGACCTCGTTTTCCTCGTCTGTACACACATGCCTGTTCTTTTCAGTGTGCAGGCATTAAACATAGGTATCCATATTTGTATGCCTAGAGAGTTCTCTTCTGTATATATGTTCAGGCGTGCACACACGACTTACATGCCATGAATACACATGTGTATACAGCCAGACTATGCATATACACAGGTGTGCACACACATGATCCTTTCCCTACGTGTACACGCAGGTATGGCACACACCATAGACTTTTCACCGTTGGTGCGCGTGGCACACACACACACACAGAGGCAGACACGTGGCTCTCTTCTCCCTGCGCATGCACACGGACATGCATACAGTTGGCCCTCGGTGTACACACACAGAGGCGCGCACACACGTGGCCTCTCTCCGAGCGCACATGGAGGCGCGCGCAGCGCTTTTCAGCATCAGCGGTCTCCGGCCGAGTCCCGCCACACGCGCACGCGCGCACAGGCCCCTCCCCTACCCCAGGGCGGGTAGCACCGGCGAGAGGCGCGGGAGATGAGCGGCGGGAGGAGGAGGAGGAGGAGGAGGGCGCCGAAGGCGCGAAAAGGCGCGCAGGCGCGCTGCTCGGAGCGGGCCCGCCGCCGCCCACGTCACCGCGCCGCGCGCACGTCACGCCGGCCCGACGCTCGGCCCAGGGTGAGCCCGCGTCCCGGCGCCGCTGGCTCAGGGCAGGGACCGCCAGGGCCGGACCTCCGGGCCGGCGCCCCCGCGCCCCCGTCGTCCGTCCCGCGCGCCCCGCCGGCCAGCCAGGTGTGGCGGGGGCACCGGCCGGTCGCGGCGGGAGGGCGCGGGCTGGGCGCGCGGCCCCGTTCCCGCCCCAGCCCGGTTCCCGCGTCCGGTCGCATCCCGCCCGCCGCTCAGCCTCAGCCCGGAGTCGGCCTCGACGCGGCGTGGCGTGGGCGCGGCGGGCAGGGGTCCTGGCCACCCTCCGGCTCTGTCCGCGCCAGCGCGCGGGGCTGGTGGCTGGGCCTAGTGACAGGTGGGGCGGGCGGGCGGGAGGGCGGGAGCCCACCTGTCAGAGTGGTCGGCGGCACCTCGGGGTCTTGGGCTACCCGGGGGCCTGCTGCGGCCCGGGCGGAGCCACGCAGTGTCGTGTGCCCAAGTGGGGGGCCTTGTGCCTCGGTGGGGCCTGTGGTCAGGCGGGGCCCGCGTGCCCAGGTGCGGCGAGCCTGACGGCTGCGCCTAGCTCCGCCAAGGGGCCGGGGTCTGGCCCCGCTGCCGGTGGGAGCTGCTGGTGCCCGTAGGGAGCGTTTCCATTTGGAGAGGTGACTTAAAAATCCCCGTGTGCGACCTGCTTGGCTAGCTCTCCTGTCGGGATTGTGCAAGAAAGGCCCCTGCTGCCTGGAGGCCTGCCTCGTGCTGGTGGGGAGAGGTTTCCTTTGAAATGCGATGGGCGTTAAACTTCGTTTTTCATTCTCATTCATAACTCATCCCCTTCCTCTTTACCAGATAAGTCCGGTTTCTTCTGTGGAGGGTACGCAGTTAAAGCCTTGATTTCCTGGATCTGGTAACATGGCAAAAGATGTAAGTATGATTGCTGCATGCTGCAGACATGTTAGCATAGCTCGTTGCAGTTTTCTCCCTTTATTTGAGAGTGGCCATACGTGCGTGGCATTTGCTCAGACATTTTACAAGGCAGGAGCTGGGATGGAGGTGAGGGATGGCGAGTCAGTAGGTGGGTGCCTCCCTTCTGCACAAACGTTCTTTGTCATCCGAAGCCTGACCCTTTATTTTTTGGTTTGTTTTTGTTTTTTGTGGTTTGATGATATCTGGATTTTTCCTTAATCTATCTAAACGGCTTAAATAAAAAAAAAAAAAAATGAATACATCTCTCAGTTAAAATGAATGTGTGAGGGGGTGTTGTTTATTAGTGGGTTTCCACACAGGAGAGCTGTCAACATGGAACTTACTCTGTACTTGCTTTATGTAGTATGTAAGACCAGCTTTGAAGGAGTGAATCCCAACTACTTGTTTGGGCACATTTTTTTCTCAGAAAGTTGACGTTTGGTGATTAATGAAACACCATGGAAATGGCTGGTTGGTTTAGCCTCATATTTACTACGAAGCTACAGAGCGTCTTGAGAGTTTTTGTTTTTTGAATCAGGTATGGACAGTTAGGCTTTTAGGCTGCAAGAACTAGTCTGTGTTGTTGGTCACGTACATTTTTGCAATATTACTTTAGCTCCCTCCAACACAGATGGTGTCTGTTCCAGTGTTTGTTTCTCAGTATCCACTGTTCTGTGACTATTAGATTAATGTATTTTCTGTGCAGCCTTGGAAATATAGGCAGACATGCTGCATCAGCTAGAGTTGTGCCCAGGCGTATTGAAACTGTGGTACAGGTGCCGAGTCTTGCCCTGACTAGAGGCCTAAGGATTCAGCCATGCTTAGTGGCCCACATGGGTCAGATGGTGCCTTTCTTGTAGTGATTAAGCACTGGACCTGCTCTTGGGAGTCATGTCTCACCCTGAGAGACCATGTGCAGGTCACCTGAAGTCACAACTATATATGGCGTTGGCTTGATCTTGTTATGTCTGGTTTTTATCTACATCCATGTCCTGACTTTTCCCCCATGTGTGCCCTGCTCAGCGCATGCCCACAAAGTAGCTGGATTTGGTAAATGGTGTGTAAACGGGGTACTGGCCCCCACGCCTTTGTGAGACGCATGGCATGGTGTAGTTTCAGGGAATCTTGTATTTTCAGTGTCAGAGTTCTCCAAGTCCTGTCGTCTCAGTTTTGCATTATGCTCTCCTGTATGCTGTGTTCCTGGGGAAGGGGGGCGGTGCACTATGATGGCAAGTGGTCAGGATCTCCTATCCAGCTGAGAGCATGAGGCCAGAGGTTTGGGGTTAGCCATTGTGTGGTTAGGCCAGTGCTGTGACTGGGTGACAGAGTGCTGCAGTTTAGCACCCCCACAAGTACGCACAGACCTAAGTAGAGGTGAAATGGCTCTCCCTGTTTTCTGGCTGAAAGTGGAGCTTGCAGACAATCAAGGGCTGGGCCTTTTCTGTGACCAACTGTGTTTTTAAGTAGGAGGTGATGTTTGGGTTCAGAAAGAAAGAGGCACCGTTCTGCTTAAGATGGAATCCGGCTGTAAAGTGTGCTGTAGACGTGGGGCTCTGACGGCCATGGTGCCGGTGAGAACAGAGCCAGAAGCCAAGCTCTAGGTCACAGAAGAGCAGGAAGGGCAGACAGAAGATAAATAGCTTAGGGGTTTCTGCCCCTGCTGGTGCCCAGGCAGACCAGCAGGTAAGTTGGGCTCCCTTTGAACTATGGGCTGTGGAGCTGGCAGGCAGTTGTCAGTGAAAAGGGTGAGGATGGCAGGAGCTGGTGGAGGAGCAGTGGTGGAGGGGTGGTGAGTGCCTGCAGGTACCCTGGGGTGCACCTGCAGTGCTTTCCTGTGGTACTGTAGACTGTCCACATGGAAAGCATGTGTGCAGGATGAGCCATGATAACCCGCTGTGGAAGCTAGACAGGCCTGCTATGAGCTGCTATGTCTTCTCCCAAGGTTGGTGCGGAAACCTGCAACCTGGGGAGCTGTGCTGTCTTACTAGGAAGACAGTATTCTTGAATTTGTCAATTATCAGGAAAGTTCATCCCCATAGACATGCCTAGAGGAGAGTTTCCTAGACAATTATAAATTCCCCCATATTGACAAATGAAGATTAACTATCAAGTCCATCCTTGTCAACCTGACAACAAACACATCAGTTTGACTCTTAACATTCTGTCCTTGATCCTCAGAGGCTCATCTCCTAAGGCAAAACACTTTTAGTCCATTGGTACAAACCTCCAAATCTTAACATTTCTAACATTGTTCAAAAACCATAAATCCAGGCACTTGAGACAGCGTACTTGCCAGACCTCAGTACTTGAGTTTGATCCCTGTGACTTACATGGTAGAAGGAGAGAACTGACTCCCATAAGTTTTTCTCTGATCTCCATGTATTCTCTGCACACACACAAGTAAGTCACTGTAATAAAAAAAAAATATATTAAGGGTCTGGAGAGATGGCTCAGTGTTTAAGACACACAGATTGTTCTTTCAGAAGATGTAATTCCCAGAATCTTCATCAAGTAGCTCATAATTGCCCTACGATCCAGCTCCTGGGGATCTGACACCTCTGGCCTCTATGGGAACCTGCCCTCTCATAGAGGTACATATGCACATGTGAGCATGCACACACAGAAATAATAAAAATCTATAAAAAAATGTTTTAAAGGCAGATTTGTTCTTTTTCAAGACTCAGTAGCAAAGACTGGACCGATGCATAACCAAAATTCAGTAGGTCAAACCCCAAACCTGGCAACTCCTGTGCCTGTTATCTTGGGATTGTAATGGAACCCTCCAGGCTGTAACAGGCTTGGGTAGGCAGCCATACCTCTCTAGTACTGCTGCCTGTAGCACTTGAGGTCTCCTTGGCTAGCTCCATTTTGTGCTCACAGCTTTCTTTGGCAAATGTTCCCTGGTCCTGAGATATTCTGTATCTTGAGGTCTCCATTGTAACTTAGGCCTTACCTTCCCAGCTTCAGGCAGGGGCCTCTCAGCCTCTTCGCAAAGACCCTAACCCTGCGCTCTCTTATATTTTGCGAGCCTGCAAAAGCCATCCTCAGGACAGTGCTGAGTTCTGCTGCCAGCTTGAGATAGATGGGCCGTTCTATGACTAGTGGCCTTTTGTGTCAGCTAAACTTGGGAAAATACTTCCCTAGTCAGTTGTTTTCTCTTGATGGTGTTCTCTTTCTTTCAAATGAGTTTTCATTTTCTTAAAAACAAAAAACCTATTGAAGGGGTGTGCGTACACATACATGCATTCAATGTCATGCAAACAGGACAACTTTGTGGAGTTGTTTCTCTCCTTGTCTCTTTGTGTGCCTGCTGGGGACTGACCTCGGGTTTCTAGACTTGCTTTTACCTGCCTGGCCATCTTGATGTCTGGAGCTGGCATATTATCAGTTCGACCTTGCTGTGAGTGACTCTTGGCCCTAAGCATGCTGTTCTTTTTCTTTTCTTTTTTCAGGTTTTTCCTGACAGGGTTTCTCTGTGTAGCCCTTGCTGTCCTGGAACTCACTCTGTAGACCAGACTGACTTTGAACTCAGATCTGCTGCCTCTGCCTCCCAAGTGCTGGGGCCCTAAAGGCCTGTGTGCCCAGCCCTAGGGATGCTTTTCTTGACTTTGTGCAAAGTGTGAGATTTCCCTCAGTTGTAGATGCTTTGTCTGTATCTTCCTTGTGTGAAGCTTTAGACTCATGCATGCTCCTTTATCTGTATGCTGCTCCGGTTTACCATCTAAGAGCGGCAAGCAGTAACCATGCCACAGCCTGGATGGTGCACTGTCTTGTAATCTCCACCAGACAACTTAGCCCGTTACTTTTAAATTTAGCCTTACTTACATTTTAAGGGCATGGGCAGAATACGGCCAGATTGTTTGCCAGAAGGTAGCACAAGTGGCCTCTAGCCCAGTTCCCACTAGAACCCTTGTTCCCTCTGAAACTTCAGGAGCCTGGCCTTCAGTGTCCACATTCCCATCGACATTCTGGTCTTTTCCAATGCTTGTCAGAATGAGCTAGAAGTTTTGCTTAGAGCCTTCCAGGATTCCTTTACACCACAGGCCTGCAGATCATGGATCACGTTTACCGCAGCAGTGCCCCATGCCTCGGTTTCCCACATTAGTCACGTTTCTCATCACCATGACAAGAGCGAGCTACTTCAGCAAAGGTTTTACTTTGGCCATCACGACGGTGAAGGTGTGCTGGAGGCAGCTATGGTGGCTGGTCACATTGTGTCCACAGTCAAAAAGCAGAGATGAGTGCGGGTGTCAGCTGGCTGGCTTCTTTATTCCTTTGTATTTAGTGTGAGGCCCCAGTCCATAGAGTGAGTCCTCCCAGAAAACACTCCCACAGAGTCCAGAGGAGTGCTCACATGACATTCCAAATCCAGTCAGCCTCACAGGGAAGGTGAACTGTCACAGTTCACACAGCTTCCGTACTATGGTCTCGGTCATTTTAGTGGTTATTTGTTTACTTGACATGTTTTAGAATTGTAAACAGTTGCCATTGAACAGGTGTATTAATATAGGAAATAAACTTTACTGTAGTGGAGCTAGTGATGTATGCATGCTACAGCCTGTATCCGTGGACTGAAAGCTGCCCTTTGGACAATGTGCACTGCTTCAGTTTCCTGTGTGCACTGTCCCTAGAATGTCTACTTCTGCTGTTGAGGATGGTTAGAGACTTGGACTCTGCAGTCTGCTAGGTTTCTAGTGTTGGGCTGCATAGGGCCAAATTTCAGCAGCTTATGCTCAGAGTGCAATTTGTTCAGGAGGGCCTGTTGATGATAGCATTCTGGGGGGGTAAGGGGGAGGCCAGACTCTAGAGGTGCATGAGTACCTGGCCCTCTCCCTGTGAACATTGCTGGGGGTTCTGTGGCTTCCAGGATCGGGTCTTCTCAGAAGATTGAAAAGCCATTGTGATCTTAAGGATGAACCTTAGGAGCAGTGATTGTGATGTGTGTGTACATCTGTGTATGTGTGTGCATGCGTGCCTGTACACAGGTAGTGTCTTTGAGGTGTCAGATTTCTTGAAAGAATGGTGCCAGGTCACCATGAGTGTGCCATCAGGCAGTTGGAGAGCACCCATTTTAACTTTTCCAGTAACAAGGCTTTAAAAGTCAGGAAACTTGCTTAGCCCAGTATGTGAAGTAATGAATTGCATCTTGTACATGGGGAGTTCCAGTTCCGTAGAGCTACATAGAGGGACTGTTGTCTCAAGCAAACAAAGAATTTAGAAATGAAAATTGCCTCTTTTTTCCTTGATCTCCCACTTTTGCATTTGTTTATAAATGTAACGTTTTTTAAAATGTTACCTGTGTTTGCCTGCCTGCCTACGCACATATACACAAATACCTTGTCATACATGTGGAGATCAGAGGGCAACCTTCGGAAAGTAGTTCTTTGTCCAACCATGTGGGTCCTAGAAGTTGAACTCTGGCCACTAGGTTTGGTGGCCAGCACCTTTACCCACTGAGACTGCTCATCAGGCCTGTGCCCTGACTTTTAACATCCACAACTGGTGATTTGCAGGAAGGGTTTTTTGTTTGTTTTTGCGTTTGTTTTCACAGTACACGAGGCTGAGCCTGGTGCTTTGCCTCTGCTAGGTTCTGTTACTGAGCTACGTTGCCAGCCCGCTGTGTACTTTTGCTTGAGACATGCTCTGAGTTGTCCTTCCTGTCCTTGAGTTTACTCTGCACTGTATTTGGCTTTGAACAGTCCTTATGTTTCGCCCTCTGAGTACTGGGATCACAGGCCTTTGTCACTCATGATGCCTGGCTGTACTTCCTTATCAGGACCATCATGATTTTTTGAGGCTGGAGCTGGAGAGATGGCTTTGTGGTTAAGAGCACATGCTGCTCTTGCAGAGGACCCAGGTTTGAGTCTCAGCACCCACATGGTGACTCACAACCAGCTGTAACTCCAGTTTCAGGGATCTGGCAACCCCTTTTGACTTCCAAGGACACCAGGCATGCATGTGGTACACATGTATACAGCTGGCAGAACACTCATATAATCACTCATACATAAAAGTAATTTTTAAGATTCTCTAAGGCCCAGGTTTATGCTAGTGGTTGCACATGATACAAGATGGTGGCATATTAAACCATTTCAGCACCTGAGTCCTTGGAGGTCTTATTTAGACTCTTATTTGTTTTGCCTTTTAGAGAAAGGGGAGGTTTGAGGCCCTGGGCTCAGCTTCCAGTGTAGGGTGTGTGTGGTGGTGGTGGTGGTGGTGGTGGTGGTGGTGGTGGTGGTGGTGGTG
>JADRCH010000044.1:5045728-5061437 GCA_019843965.1 Rhynchomys soricoides | reverse complement strand
TGGTGGTGGTGGTGGTGGTGGTGGTGGTGGTGGTGGTGGTGGTGGTGTGTTTGATTTGTTTTGTTTTGTTGGGTGTTGGAACCAGGGCCTTGTGTGCTCTGAGTATATGCTCTAACTCTGAGCAACTGTCTCAGCCCCTGGGGTTTAAATTAAGATGTCTTAGGCTGCCTCAGTGCTTTAACCCAACAGTACTTTGTGTGGAAGAAGACAGAAGGGGGGAAGCTGGGGGTTAGGCCTTAGCCAGCCTCTGCATGTGTCTTGGCTGAGTTTGGGCTCGGCTCTGAAGCCACACCGGTCTCTTGCCTGGTGTGCTTCGGGTCAGTCCGTGAAAGTGACTCTTGATTTGGGACCTCCTCCGGCAGTCTTGTTACTCCTACTCCGCTTGTGTGGCCTAGAAGACAGGCAGGCCTAGCACTGCATGGGCCGCCTGTGTATTGCTGCTTACAGCTTGGTCGACTCCCACCATTTGTGGTGCCTGGTGTGATCCTCCACACACATTCACAGCCTGCTAGGAAGGCGGGTGTAGGACTAAACTCTGGACTTCTGCGTGGATAGGAAACCAAGGTCGGTGCTGTTAAATTTATTTGGAGGGTGCTGCTTTCAGAGTGCGGTGCATGCCTGGTTTAGGGAAATGTCAGAGACCAAGGCAGCTGTTGTAGTTGGACAAGAAAGTGAAGTTCTGTGCTATAGGGCAGCCACTCCTACCCGGTGAAGCTCCGCCTGCCCCAGCAGCTCCACCTGCCCCAGCAGCTCCGCCTGCCCCAGCAGCTCCGCCTGCCCTAGCTGTTCCTGTGGTAACTGCTTTCTGTGTCCTAGCCATCCACCGCAGTACTTCATTCTCCCTTCCTAAAGCTGTCCTGTGTTGTGGGAAGTATTAAAAATGAAGGAATGTATGGCACATGTTCCCGCACTAGGCCCTGGTTCTCTCATCTCCGCTGGGCTGGCCGACCAAGCACCAGTGAGCAATGGCCAACCTGCTTTTATCTCGTGTAGCTCTGGCAGGTCACTACCACGCCAGCCCCATGCTTCAATACCCCCACGGCCTCTGTGGTGCACATCAGGCAAACCCATACTTTGCTGCTGTACCTTTCTCTCTGGAAGCCAGATGAGCCATCACGTGAAGAAAAACGAAACGGAAACTTAACTCAGAAACAATGATAACTCAATCTCTGCATGCATCAACTAAAGCCTAATCTTGCAAACCTTATCAAAGTCTGATTCCTCTGGTGTCGAATCCTTTCGGATCCGCCATGATACCAGGAGACTCTACTAGCTACATCTTACCTATCTGCTGTCCCTGTTCCAAAAGGACCCTCTCTCCTCTTCCTCCTCCTCCTCCTCCTCCTCCTCCTCCTCCTCCTCCTCCTCCTCTTCCTCCTCCCTTCCCCTCTGACCCAGAAGTCCCTCCTCCTCATCCAGTGATTGGCTCCTTTATTCATTAGGGGATTGGGTCACAAGAAGTCACATGAGTATGTAACTCCCTCCTAGTCCTCCTAGTACCTGGCAGCTCTCCCAGGTAGCTGTGCATTTGGGTCTGTTGTGTAATGAGATGTATCATTTCAGTGTCTTCTGGCAGGAGTTAGGAGCCTGTAGGAAATTTGTTGGATTTGAGGCTGCTGCAGATCCTGTGACCTATTTGCTTTTATAGGAAAGCCAAATCTGTAGTAATCACCCTGCAAGCACATAATCTTGTGGACAAGGGCTGAGTCTGAGAGAGAGCCTTGAAACCAGCTATACACACAGCAGCAGAATTGAAGGTCATTCAGGGCTTGGTGGGCCTGTGGGAGGAAAGACATGTCAACACTGTTGTTCTCTAGGTGAGTACTCACAGGGCTGAAGGGGGTCATGTCCTGTCAAAGAAGCTGACCAGGTCTGCTGGTCTGGCTTAGGGTTTGTGCCTGGGAGAAGATGGCAGAGACATGCTTGTGTGGGTGATGCATGACTGTTTCAACAACTCCCTACCTACTCTGTTTTGGTAGTATTGGGAGTTGAGTCTAGGGCCTCACCATGCTGGTCGAGAGCTCTGACCACTGAACTATAGCCCCAGCCCTCTAATTGTTTTCAAGGGCTCTTTGTAAATTGCTCATAGTCCTCCTGTTCCTGATCTTGGCTTCTTTTGCATCTTAACCTTGTTCAGAATTCATGTGGGTCTCTGTCCGCTTTAGTGGCTCTTGATATGCTAGTCCACTTCTCTCCCTTCTCCAGACTATGGGAAGTTTGTATCTTATTAATATTTGAGTTTATCTCCCAGCCATCAGCTGATCTCTACTTAAGGACATGGATTCTTGCTGCCCATTTGAGTTGGGAGCTGCCCTGGTTGTTTCTTCAGAGCTCTCTCAACCTGGACCATGGCTTTCAGACCTGTCCTACTCACTGGACAAGCTCACTTGCTCTCTCTAAACCTGTTCCCCATCCTCTGAACATTTCTGCCTGCTCTCTAGGAAGTAGGCCTCAGTTTCTATGGACCCTGTGGTAATCTATGGATGGCTTAGCTTCTTCCTCATATATCTATACCCCACCAGATCTTGATGCTGGGAAGAGAAATACCTTAATTGCTTCATCCAGTTATTCAGAATTCAAGTGTTAGTGAAGGAACCAGAAAGGCCAGCAGTGGACATCTGGGATCATTCCTAAGGTCGCTATGGGATACCTGGATCTCTTTTTGTTTTTGTTTTATGCTTTTCATAAAGATTATAAAAAATTTTTATAAATATTATGAAATTTTATGTGTATGTTTTGCCTGCATGTATATAAGTGCATTTACATGCCTGATGCCTGTGAGGACCAGAAGAGGGCACTGGATGCCCTTCAACTAAAGTTATAGACAGTTGTGATCTACCGTGTGGGTGCTAGGAACCAAATGTAGGTCCCCTGCAAGAGCAGTAAGTGTTTTTTAATCTGAGCCATCTCACCGGCCCTTCCATAGGCAACCCTCAGAGTGTGACAACCCTCAGAGGTGTGTTCAAATGTGCCCACGTGCTGACGGACTTGCCAGTGCACTCACCATGTTTCTTACTGTTATAGTCAGCATTTTGCCTTAGGCCTTTTCATGGCAGCAGATAGAAACAGGTGGTTGAAACTCTTTAAATTTCCCTTGTTTTGTTTTTGAGATAGAGTCTTGTTATGTAGGCCTTGAGCAAGGTTCACCTGTATCAGCTCCCTGATGCCAAGATTACCAGTGTGTACTGTCACCACTGGCTCTAACGACATGTTGCGTGTGTGCATGTGTGTGTCTGTGCCACACCTGAGTTGAGGCCAGATATCTGCTTCTATTGCTCTTACCTTTTTTTTCCAGACAGAAGCTCACTATGCAGCTCTGGAACTTGCTATGTAAACAAGGCTAGCCTTGAACTCAGAGATCAAACCTGTCTGTGCCTCTTGAGTGCTGAGGTTAAAGGCATGTACGACTGTACCTGGTTTACCACCTTATGAGATAGTCTTTCACTTTACCTGGAGTTTACTGACTAGCCATAGACTTGGCTGCCTGTTCAAGGGTCTCCCTGTCTCTGCCTCTCACTGCTAAGAATACAGCTATGTACTTCCACGCCTGGCTTTATGTGGGGGCTGCGAATTCAGACTCAAGTCATCAGATTTGCATGGCAAACGTGGAAACTCGTGGAAGCTATGTAGTCACCTGAATGTGTCATTGTTTAGCTGATTTTTACTGTGGGTATAAATGACTTTTTTTTTTTTTTCCAGTGTCTCACACAGATGTCTGCTTTTTGGGTATTTACTTTGGGTAGGCCATGACAAAGATGGCCACTCATGAGCCCTTGCTCCTGGTTCCTCCTACCATATTGTCTAGCTTCTTGGCAGATCTGTCCACATTGTTTGGTATATGTGGGTTTTACACTGGTTTCACTTTGTTTCCTGGTGACTGGGAGCACCCATCTTTTGCTGGAGGTCTTCAGTTTGGCCTGTTAGCTGCCTAGCTACACTTCTTTTCCGATGAAGGGGATGGAGTGGTTAATGTCTGACATGGATCAGAGCCCTCTTCCTTTCTCCATTTCGTTTTTGAGACCATGTTTTGAGATATTTCAGGTTGCCCAGGTTGGCCTTCAACTCCTGACCTCAAATCACCCTACCACTTCTGGCATAGCTAGGACTTTAGGTGTGCTTGGCTTCTCTCTTTTTTTAATGGTTCTTTTTGTGATTCTGGGGATTGAACTTGGGGGCTTCTACATGAGTTGGGCAAACATTTACCGCCTCTTTTAATGAGAAATGTCTATTTGACCAGTTTTCTTCCATTTTCAAATATTGTTTCTGCCTTCACCCTTGAGTCAGATTGTCTATTTGTTAGGCACTTGCAGAGGGCGTGGCTTCACGCTTCCCAGCAGCTGGTCAGGGTCCTGATAGCAGAGCCTTTTGTCCTAGGGTCTTGGCTCTTTTCAGGTGTGGCTTCAGGAATTACACTGTCTGTCACTGTCCAAGGGAATGTCTTTCAGGTTAACGCTGCATAAAGAGGGTAATTATGGGTCATTCCCTAAGAGGAATGGTGACCCCCCAGTGGTGTGTTCCCAGTTGCTGGGATGTAGGTGTTCTGGGAGGACGCTGCTCCTGAACAGCACCCTCTGGGCAAAGCTGGATGTGCAGCTCTGCACACACTTCGGGAGACATCGATTGACCACCACAAGAATGCTGGTAGGTGGTAGCCACGCTGACCCAATAGTGGAGATTAGCGTGTAGGCAGTAGGCCTAACCCTGCCAGGGCTTAGCTCTCCAGAGAGCTCTGAAGTTTCCGTGTGTTTTGTGTCTAGTGAGGTCAGTGGTCCACCTTCCCTAGGGTATGAGGTTATTTCAGTCCTCCCTCACCTGCACGGTATAGAAAGATGTCACTCAAGAGAGGTGTGCCCACACAAAGCAGGCCATACACATGTACAGCCCTCTAAAAGCCGTGGGACACATGGCCTGGCACCTGTGTGGAAGGGTTAGTGTATATTTGTCTGTCTGTCCTGACATCTGAAAGTAACCTCTCGCTGTCAGATGAATGAGTAGAGTTCCCAGGAGAATACAGTCTGCTGTTACAGGTCTGTGGGGTTTATAGGATTGCCAGGTGAGTGCTGCAGGGTCCCTGACAGGTTGTCTAGAGACCTTCCCAGGCGTCCTCAGAGCTGGCTTCTTGTCTGCTCAGACCACTGATGCACTTTGCATTTATGACACAATGTGGTTTTTAACATTTGCTTGTTACTTGTTGTTTGTCTTCTGTGTCCCCAGAGATGGCAAGAGGACTCTGCCTGTCTCAGCACACGTTTCCTAAGGAGATCACTGTTTTCATGGTTGTTATAGAGGGATTTAGTTCTTAACTCTTCTCATGGGTTTGGCTGGTGAACAGGAAAGTGCTGAGATAATACTTTTCCTAGAGTTTTTTGTGAGGCTTGTGTTTGTGACCCTCACGTCTCTGTACTTAGGGTAAACATAAAAAGACACAGGACCAGTGGGGGGCTTAGAAAAGGCCCGGACAGGGAAGCCCAGAATCTACTGGGGAGCAGATGGGCTCTCTGGCCGGTCCTTATTGTTTTGTGCCTCTCAACTTCATAGTCAACATTGTTCCTGCCTAGAGTTAGTGTTTAGGCTTCCTGGCAGTGACCACACCACCAGACAGGTGTCTTGCAGAGGAGAGGAGAGAAATGGTCAGTAGAGAAGTAAACCAGTTGTAAATGGGAAGTACTCAGGGGAAGCGATGCAGGCAGTCCCTGGGACTGTGCCCGGGGAGAATCCCCTTGAGTGAGCCCTGGGGTGCGGCCGGGGGCAGCAGTAGTATAGGGTATCCCTGTTTTTGGTCTGCATCTGCTGTGCACAGCTTTGAGGCTGTGATCGTGGTCACTAGTGGTGACCACTCTGGGCTGTCGTTGGGGCTGGTGCAGTCATGTTTGTGAAAGCTGGCAATTGGCAAGCACCAGCAAGATTTGCTAAATGAACAGAATAGCGTGTAGGTCTTGGTGCTTGCTGTTGGTTTGTTGACTGTCCATCATTGTTCTCTGGAAGGGGTGCTTGTGGTCATCGTGGTCATTGTGGTCATTGTCATCTGCTCCTGTTGTTTATACTATAGGCCTGCCTAGAACGGGATAGAAGAAACCTGCCAGTGTCAGCAGGAAAGTTAATGTTCTCTCCCTGGAACGTGGCTGGGCTCTCCAGCTTAAAGGTATTACAGGAGAGCAAAGTCTACTAATAGAAAGTGGGCAGAGGGGTGGAGGTGTTGCTGAGGACCTTGTGAGACAAGTTGCCACTGACCGGCTGCGACTTTATATATAGCCTTGGGTGACCCTGGAAATACTGTGACCGCTAGAGTATATGGTTGGTGCTCATTGCTATTTTTTGTCACCTTCCATTACCGTAGCATCTGGCCTCTACTCGGTGTTCTGCTGTGGCCCTAGTTTGGGAGGGGAGCTGCAGGTCTTCTCTATGCTGCTCTTCCACTAGAGTCAGGAATGACAAGCAAAGAAGGGTATGGCTTACATAGCAGCCACTCCTGCTGTTGTGCTGTGTGGCACTGTGACAGTCCCCCTGATGAGTTGGATCTGCATCTGTGACTCTCTGTTCCAGGGAAGGCTAAGTATGGTTTTTACTCTCTAGGGACTATTGTCCTTACCATTGGTCAGTCTGTCTGGCTCACTATACTCTGTAATCTGCTTCAGGCAGGGCGGGTGCAGCTCGAGTATACACAGGAATATAACCGTGCTCTCTGGTCATAGAATCCCAGAGCTGTGGTGTGCAGTGTCCTCCCTCTGTAAACCTAGACCTCTTCAGGACCTTTCAGAATATGCTCAGTGGACACTTGGCTACTGTTAGTCACCTGGTGCTGTGTGACAGACATCCTCAGAACAGAATGGCCTAAGGTGACAGTGTCCATACATCTATGATCTTGTGCCTTTGTGGGTCAGGCTTGAGTGTTGTGACTAGGAACATCGTCTATCTTGTGATTGAGTACTGTACAGATTTGAAGCTGTCTGGAGTCTCGCCTATTTCTGTGACAGGAATCTCCCCTGCCCACCACAGGCTGCTCACAAATTCTTGTGACCAGGCTGCCTGCTTCCCAGAGAGAACATGCTAACTGCAAAGGGTGTACTAGCATTCCAGTTCAGTTCAGTCAGAATGGAGGATGGGAGACATCTGTCCCAGGGAATCTGAGTTGCTGTAATAAAGACAGGATGGAGTCTTGCAAGCCCAAGACGAAGGCAGGTTTGGTGCTGAGCTGAGCAATGGCTTATGGCTGCCTTTTTTTTTTAAATAGATTGAAGGTAGATTTATTAAGGAAAATTGAGAAAAAGGGAGGCTCCAAGAGAGTAATGTTCTTGTGGTTTCTCTGAGCTGTGTCCCCACATGGTGAAAGGGCTGCAGCTCTCTGGGTGCCTCTTGTAGAGCCCTAATCTTGTCACAAAGGCTCTGTCTCTCAGCATCATGATTTCCTAAATGTCCTGTCTCTCTACTGGAAGGCTGCATTCAGCACGTGGATGTGGGAGGCAGACATTTAGATTGTAGCAGATTGTTCTAGGAGGTTGTCTTCCACTGCACACTGTGGTCTGGGGTGTACTGCCTTAGAGGTGGCAAGCTTTCTGGCATGGTCAGGTCTCTACAAGAAGGCTGCTGGCCTCTAGTGTCAGCTAGACTGTTGCTGGTTTTCAGCTCTCTATGAAGAGAGCCTGCAGTGGTTTTGTTTTCTAGTGTCCTTTATGGACAGGAGAGCTTGTGTTTCCTTTTTGATGTTGACACCCATGTGTTATGAAAGAGTGGCCTCTGCCTGTGGAACACTGGGACAAGCTGTGGTGGACCTTAGCTGGCTCCAAGAGCCTTCTGCTGAGTCTTTTGGGTCAGATTTTATCTACTGATCTCAGGCCCTTACTTGAAAAGGGGCTGAGGATAAAGCTGTGTATTTACCGCCGACCCTGGAAAGCAGATCTGTTCCAAGCACTGTCATGAAATGCCCAGAAGCCAGAGGTTCTCAACTGAGGGCAGTTTTGCAATCTAGAGATACTTTTGTTAGTCATGCTGGGAGATACAGCTGGCAGGTAGTGAGAAGTAGTTAAGGGTGTTGTCGAACTCACTGCAGTGAAGGGCAGCCCCTCCAGGAGCTATCCAGGGATACAGGTAGGTGTGCATGACAGCTTTCTGAGCCAAGTGGCAGAAACAGCAGGGCATCATGTGGGGTGTTACTTGGGATTTGGGGGATACAATTACTCTTGTTTGCAGACATGGCTGGATTGGTGGGGGACAGACTTAAGTTTGGCAGTCCTGTGGCTTCATGGCTTTCTCTTTCCTTTATCTTGGTCCATTGCTTCATGATTACCTTTGAGCTTGATGGTACCAGATTAAGACTTGTGGAGAAAGTCTGCCTGTTCACTACATATCTGACCCTGTACAGGTCCTGCTAGCTGTCCCTGGCCAGTGAGCTCTCTAAGGCCTGTTTCATGAAGCAAGGCTGATTTGGAGGGAGACAACCCTGTTGGGGTCAGGTGGTTGGTTAAGCAGACCATCTGAGTCCCTGGCGTTCAGTGAAGCAGCATCCACAGCTGGCTTGGGATGGTGGGTTCATGTCAAGACTGAGTGTGACCTGGGAGGCAGGAGGAGCATAGCATAGCCGAGGAACTTCCTGGGTAGCTTGTCCACCCTGCCTGCATTTACCTCTGGGAGGTGATCTGTATTGTGGTGGATGCCAAACTGGTTTCTGTGTGTGATAACACACTTACAGACATAGACACGGTGCAGTGCTAAATCCCTGCAGTGGGTTGTCTTTTAGCTGCCGTGTTCCTGGGCAGTACTCCTGTGTGGTGGACTTGAGTTCTCTTGAGGTAGACTCTGATGGACAGGGAAAGAGAGGTGATTCGAGCCACACTGTCCACACTTGTCTTTTCTGCCAGTGACAGCAAATGCTGCTGCCCTTCCAGGCCTGCCCCAGTGTGCTCTGCCTTGTGCTGCATGGGTGGGCAGCTAGTGGTCAGGAAGGATACAGCGTACTGACTTTGGAGTGCAGCTCTCCTGTAGAACATAAAAGCTGTGTGTGGGGAAGTTAGGTGGTGTAGTCAGTAGGTGACAGAGAATGACAAAAAAAAAAGAAAGCTGGGTAATGCCATGTGCCTACTTGTCCAGCATGAGGGCCAGCCTATCCTACTTGTTTAGATCCAGCCAGTTGAGACACATGGAGGCAGAGATAGGAGTAATGGTGTGTTGTGACTGTACCAGTAGCCCCACCCCTCCTAAGCCCATGGTGCTGAGGGAGCCTGGGAAATGAACACTGCTTTGAGCTATGATTGCTAAAACTGGGACTCAGGGTTACCAGACCTGTTCTAAATCTCCAGGCTGTATCTACCCGGGCTGACCTGGCATTCAGTATACTTTACTCACTGGCCCTGGGGGCTTGGCCTTTGCCTCCTCCTCGAAGTTCTCTTCCTCCTGGACTGGCCCACCTGGTGTTAGCCCCAAGCCTGCCTCTGTTTAGCCTGCATAATGTGGTTGGCTTTGGCATTCAGCTTCAGAACTTCCTGTTCTTAGCACAGATTTTCCTGCAGTTTCTTGCTGAGCTGTACTAAGCAGTCTTATCCATCTGTTGGCCTTCTCTGCTCAGCCTTAAATTAACATCCTGGTTTACCCACCTGGCTGTGCCCACCTGGCTCTAACCTCTGTGGCCTCAACCTCTGGCATTTCCCTGGTTTTCCTCATTGACTTTAATCATCTTAGCCTGCCTACTGCTCTTTCTTTCCTGGCTCCTGCATTGTGGACCCACAGACAAGGCCTCATTCTCCTGCCATTATGTCCGCAGGTCTCACCATCCTGCTGTAGCTTCCTCACGACCATCAGTGTGCTTTAACCTCCTAATCTTCCTTTGCCCTGAGCTAGGGGGACCTTACCTGCCTACTGTGTTTCTAATCTCCTGGATTTACTCTACTGGCCTTCCCAGCCTGGTCCCCCCAGTTTGGCCCTTGTACCTAGAGTCTTTTTTTTTTCTTTTCCCTTTTCATTTTGGTAGTTCCTGGGACCGTGAGCATGGCTGCAAGCAGCTCCTCTAACTGCAGCGCAGGCCTGTCAGCTGTGGACTGCAGCATTCTCCATCAGCCTACATTGGGTTCTTCTCCACCTGCTCACCTCACACACTTCTACCCACTGAGCTCATGTACTTACCAAGTCTCATCCCTGCTCATTTCTTGCATTAAATTCCTCCCTGAGCCCTGTGGCTTTATCAGGCCCTGCCCACTGGCTTTACCCACCTGCCCTCAGTATCTTAGGTTTTCCTGGTGCTATCTTAATTCCCAGCTTTAAACTATGAGTTTACGTGTCTGGATTTACTTATTTCCTAACCTGCTAACCTGCTTTTAACCTCTTGTTTTTACCTACCTGGCCTTATAGACCTGTGTTACTATGTGACTTTGTTCAGCCTTCCAGCCTGGCCACGCCCACACATGGCCCTGTCATGGTCCCCAGAAGCTTATGACAGTTCACTTTTCTGTTCTGTAGGAGATGTTTTGCAGGAGACTGGGGTCCTTCCTGAGGGGCTTTTCTTGACCACTGTCCCCTCCCTTACTTCTGTCACCAGCTTTTTCTTTTGTGGAAGATTATTTTGGATGAAAACGTAGGCTCCGTTGCTGCCTCTCTCCTCTGGAGGTCAGTGGCCATGTACAGTTTACCTTGGTGGTTTCCCTCCAGGAAATGCCTAGCCATGACGTCCTGTCGAGGCTTGGTGGGAATAAATGTTTTCACGGTTTCCTGGAGAGGTGAGAATGACAGTCTGGTAAGAGTCCTTCCTGCTGACTTTATCAGATGTGTGCTGTCTCTCAGTATCACTTGGTGACCATTTCCCTCTGCCATCAAATTCCTGGCCTTTTATGACTGGATTTGCAGGTCATACTGTTCCCAGCCATGGTGGCCACTGGGAGCAGTGCAGCGTTGGGGCTCCTCCTGCTGCCAAGCAGTGGCAGCTCTGCTCACATGCTTAATTTAGGCCTGGTGTGTTTAACAACTTTGGCTCTGTGGCTCTTGAGATGTTGTATTTACTGTTGTTGTTGTTGTTACTCTCTGCAGGCCAGTCTAATTGAAGCCAACGGAGAACTAAAGGTCTTTATAGACCAGAATCTTAGTCCTGGGAAAGGTAAGGGAGCCTGTTCTGGAAATGTAAGTCTGCTGATGATTGTGTAGTATGTCGATACCTTGCTAACTGTAAGGCCCACCGCAGCGCTTTGAGATCTCAGGAAATTCAGGAAAGTGAAGAGGGAACTAGGCGTGTGTGTTTTCTCTGCTTACTGATAGCTGCCTCGCCATAAGAGCCCCGAGTGATCCCATGTCGGGTGTGTGTCTTCTGAGGCTTAGGCTTGTGTTGCCGTGACTCGTACAAGATGCTATGTTTTCTTAGGGAGCCTGGTGCAGTAGGAGTCGTGGGTGCTGGATGGAAGGCTGAGGCCCACATTATCAAAATGCTTGGTGTCTGTAACAGGAAACAACTGCCTGACACTTAGTGGCTTCCTTAGATGACCCCTGGGTTGTGCTGTCTGTGTGTCTGTTGCTTTGCCACTGTGTCCAATCCCTGTAGTGCCACATCCCCATAGTGCTAAGCTGTGTTTTCAAAGCACTGTGGCCTTACAGAGCTGTGGCACTACTAAAGACCGAACTTATGGAAAGATCCTGTCCTCAGAAATGTTTTAGGTCAAGCCCTTTGAACATAGAGCCTGTATAGGAGCCACGGCTTGTCCAGGCTGAGTTCTGTTGAAGAGTTCCTTATTTCTGGTTTCTCTTAATTGTTTGCATGTATAAAATTAGCTATTTTCTTCTTCATAGTGAGGCCCAGGCAAGTGACTCCTGTCTGCAGAAGAGGCTCTGAGGTTTTGAGAATAAGGATTGGCCTTTACTTGGCTTTTTCTATTTGTCTCTGGACCATACTCTGCATGTATTGGAGCCCAGGGGTCATCTGTCTCCAGCCTCCAGAGGTCCAGTGCACCTGGGCCACTTCTGTGTCCTCTCTGGTCCCCCTTTGACTTCCCCAACCCTCAGTATGGGCATAGAAGTGAGAAGATTTGCCCTCAGTCTTAACACACCCTGATCCAAGCGTCAATCTTTAGTGCCTGAATGGTCCTGCCCCTCATAGTGGGACACAGAGGACTCTTTGAGTCATGAGGAGTGTGCAGGCCTGTGTGTCTACCAAGGCTAGTTCCTTCTTGTTTGTTTAGTAGGGATGAGGTAGTGTCTGGTGCAGATGTGGGGGCTTCTTATCTTCATGGTTGGCTGCATTCTCCTGTGCTTGTAAGAAATGAACTTGAGTGTCACTGAAGGAACAGTGGGATTTCAGAAGTTTCAGGCACAGCGTTTTCCATCCAAGTGATGGAGCTGAAGCAGCAGCCTCTTCTCCCTGGGAGTGGTGCTCCCTCTATGGTGTTCTCTGAATTCTTCTGTGGTCTGCCAAGCCCCATCTCCCTTCCCATGCTTTTCACACACAGGTGTTAAACGACCTTAGCTAAAATTGACCTGTCGGAAGGGTTAGGACATACACGTGTGTCTGCATATCATAGTCGGGCTGTTCACTTCCTTTGCTTCCCTTTACTCCTGACTTCGCTGTCAGCCACGACAAACAGGTTCTGCACCTGCATGGCTTTGGGACAGGTTGGTGCTGCTCACTGCATTGGCTAGCACCCTGTGTGGACCAGTACTCTGCCTGGTCCATGGGGTCATGTCACCTTGAGACCAGTTGCTCCAACCTACTGTTATTCATGCTGTACCGTGCCGCTGTTTTGGAGTTCTGATGTTTGGGAAATGCACAGTGATGGCTCCCTTCACTCCGGACCTTCCCTTCTCAAAAAGTCTGCACTGCTGTTAGTTTCTGGTGACCATTCTAGAGAATAAGCCTAGATAGAACTGTCTGTCTGTCAGGGCACCTCACTCCTGACAGGTGCCCTGGGCAGTGAAAATGGAGGTTTCAGAGAGGCCTGGTGGACATACTTGCTTAAAGGTAGTGCGGTGAGGCTCAGGAGCCCAGGCACTTCCTAGTACGTGCGAGTTCTTGGTCCTGTGCTGCCCAGACACTGCCCTTCTTTAGCACATGCTGAGTCTTCCGTCCCTTTGCAGCTAGGGCAGCAGGAAGTTTTCCAGAGTTGCCATCTGAGCAAGGGCTAGAAGAGCCATCCTCACTAGGAAGTTCCTTTCCTTTGTCTTTGCTTTTCAGCCTAGGAGTGCAGATGATGGAGCATTGTGCTGTTCACTGTTCTCCGGGTTGTTGGGGTAAAAGCCTATAGCGTCGTTTATGTCACCATGTTGGAAACACCCCGTATCCCCCACCTCGTGTGCCTCTCCTCTTCTCTTTCCTTTGTGTGTCTCTGTGTGTGTGTATGTGCGCGCGCTCATAAGAATCCAAGCAATCATTAGGCAGATGTTCTGTACTTTGCCCTATTCTTGGAGTAGCCATTGATGCCTGATCCCAGTCTTCTCTTGTACCTTGTAGCCAGTGTAATCACAGCATTTTACACTGGAGGCATCTCTTGGTCAGATTTTGAGGGGTGTGTGAAGACAGGATTCTCTCCACATTTTTCCCTGTTGTTCTCTTCTCTGGTCCCTATGGTTAGTTTGCAGTCTCCTCAAGGCCCTAAAGCCAGACACATTCTGCATTTACCAGAAGTCACTGTACATGAGTATACAGAAGTTCTGTGCATAAGTAACCTGGCAGGCAGTGGTGGGCCTCTTCCCGGATGGGCAAAATCAGTGAGGTGTGTTGTGTTGGTTATGTTGAGCCCAGGTGGCTGTAATCTCTTGTTTCCTCATCCTAAACCTGCCATTCACACCTTGGTCTCCTAGCCCTGTGGAAGGCTCAGGGCCACCTGTGGCATCTTCCCCTTGCAGAGGGACATTTTTAGTCCCACTGTTCCTGTCAGCATCCTTCAGGCAATTGGTGATGTAAATCTTCATGAGTGCACATGAAGAGGGGTTTGGTTGCGGGTGGCAAGTCCAAAGGCTGTGTGGCAGGTGTGCATGCTAATGTCTTGGGGAGAACTTGATACAGGAAGCCTCTGGCTTGCTTGTAACACCTTCACCTGGTTAAATGAGACCTACCAGCATGGAGATTGTCTGTTTTACTTAAAGGTGTGAGTCTCTACAGAGGCTGCTAGACTGGCGTGCGAGGGAGGAGTGGGCGAGTTGGCCTCAGCAGACAGATACGTGACCCTGACCTGTACACTCTTTGCGACTCCAAACCCCTTTCCCCCAGAAAGAAAAAATGCATCAAATCCATAACACTCTGCGTTGCCAAGCTCAGTTTTAGCAGTCGGATGGTACAGCACAGTGCTTGTTAGACTCTCATGCCATGGTGTCGCGTGCACTCGCTGCTCCTGATGGTGACTTGGTCTTGGAGATGTTGGGCCCTGGGGTCACTCACCATCTGCTATATTACTACACTTCCTTCCTGTCTGTGCCAGTGGGTTCCAGCTGCTCGCATCCTTGCCAGCGTGTGTTGGTGTTGGGTTTTCAGGTTCCTCTGCTACCCATGACTGTCCTCTTACCTCTGTGTCTGAATTGCCCACAGGGTTCTGCCCCAGGACCTTACTTTACCGTCAGAGGCTACATCCGGACCTCTGCCCAGGGTTGCTGCTGTTGAACTTCCTAATATATCTGATGCTCCTCATTTCTCAGTTTCTTTCCCAGGGGCACCTAGCACATGCATGCACATCTTCCTCTGGCCTAGCACCTGAGGGATTGTGCTCCCTTGAGTGCCACCAGCATACCCAAGAGCACACGTGAAAGTTTCCATGTGTGCTGAGCTTTGGGGCCCTTCCCAATCCTGTTGTGTGTGCTGGGAACATCTTTGGGGCGACAGTCCTTGTCTGTGCTGTGATTTCAGTTCCCGGGCTCTTGGCCCTTTCACTACAGTTTCTGAGAGTGGTGTACTGCTGCTGTTACTCACCGTCTATCTAGAACTCTGCCTCTCATTTGGACATAGTCTGATCCCAATTTCCTGAAGTTCTAAGGTATCCAAACCCAGAGTCTTGATACAGAGAGTCGTCTCCAGCATCTTGCTTGCTGTAGGCTATGGTAGTGCAGAGCAGCCTGGCTTCTTGTCTGCTCTAGGGTGTTGTGTGCTCCAGATGTGTCCTGTGCCTGCCTCTCCTCATTCTTACCTGCTCCCATAGTGTGTCTGTCTTTCCTTTCTGCTTCAGGATTGTGTCTTTGGCCTCAGAATGAGATTTAAAGGTGAGAGAAAAATTTTAAGATGGCGTGTGTCAGGAACTAGTGTGGTCTTTGTGTTCTTAGGCATGTGTTAGCAACCATGGTGAATGGTGAACTGCAGCCCAAACATGGATCAGAATAATTTTTTCCTGGCCTTGTGGTAGTTACACTGAGATCTCTTCAGGTAGAGGGGCCTAAGAGATAATGAACCCCCTCTCTTTAAAGATTATTTATTATGTATACAGTGTTCTGTCTGCACAGCCAGAGGAGGGCGCCACATAGATGGTTATGAGTCACCATGTGGTTGCTGGGAATTGAACTCAGGACCTCTGGAAGAGCAGCCAGTGCTCTTAACCTCTGAGCCACCTCTCCAGCCCGATGAGACTCTTTATACTAATCCCCTGGGATCACATTTTGTTTTTGACTTTTATTCCCATTTTTAGCACACAGTGACATTTCAGAAGCTATAAGACTTGTATGAGGCAAGGGATGTGGGCCTTTGTTGACGTATTCCTCCAGAAGCCGGGGGGAGGGTCCCCCGTTCTGTATACCTAATGATAGAGTGTGTGAGCGATGGGGG
>JADRCH010000044.1:4972279-5045718 GCA_019843965.1 Rhynchomys soricoides | reverse complement strand
GATGGGGGATCCAGATGCTGAAGGTCAGCTGTGGCCACCCCATCCTACTCTAAAGCAGGCATTGGATCAGAGCTCGCTTTCCTCAGCCTGAAGGGTGTGTGAGATGGTGTCCCTGGAGACTTAGAAAGAAGAAAGCCATGTTACAGACTTAGACGTACCCACCAGCAGCCCAGCATGTAGGTGCATCCCTCAGAGCCTTACACACCGGCAGCATTCTGTGTCCTTACCAGATCAGTAAGCAATGTTTCTAGTACAGTGGGTGAAATAGTTTGCAGTAGGCTTTGAAGGAGACACAGGTGGCCAAGAGGCACATGAGGTTTTGTTACTGACTGGAACCTCAGAGATACCCCCACACCCAGTAGGACCCTCTAGCAAAGGTAAGGGTGGGGCTGGAGATGGCTCCACAGTTAGGATCACCTCTATTGCAGTTCTGGTCCAGGGACGTGGATGCCCTCTTCTGGCCTTCTCAGGCATTGCACACATGTGGTGTATAGACACGCAGGCAAAACTCCTGTATACAGGAAGTGAAAGGTAGGGTAGGTAGGTAGATAGACAGATAGAACAACCGACCAAACCAGTGAAGGTGCTTGTTAGAGGTCCCTCAGTGCTAATAATAAGGATGCACGCCATGCCCTTGTGCACGCCAGGAAGACCAGAAACAGAGCTGCCACAGGGTGTATCCACTCCTCTTGTGGGCTCTTGTCGGGGGAGTTACGGTCATCGTTGTGAAGACACCCACCTGCTGGAGTCCTGCTCACAAGCTACAGACACACCTTGTGTCTATCAGTGGCCGAGTGGATTAGAAAACTGGGGTCATAGATGTAAAAAAGTTGAGACGTGCCGTTCGCCACGGTAGAGGTGAGCAGGTGAGATGTTATACTAAGACATAATCCAGAGACAGAGGAGTACTGTGTGGTCCACTTACACAGAATTATAACAAAAGTAAAATACGTAGCAACAGCGTGGCTGTTTACCTGGGGTTGGACTAGGGGGAAGTGGGGCTGTGGTAGAGTAGAGTAGGGTGGTGGCTCCTGTCTGTTGGCAGGCAGTATGAGGCTTCTAAGCATCAAACCGTTTTTGTGCAGAATTTCTGCTGACATGCGTTAGCTGCTCTTGCCCCTAAAGCCGTAGCCAGTACGGCTGAGAGGCGATGGGTATGTTGACTTGTTGCTGTGGTAACTTCCCACCATTAAAATGTCTCATGGTGTCGTATGTTTTCTTAAGGCACATGCGATTGAATACACAGTAAGCTGGGTGGTAGAACACTTACCTAGTGTACCCAAGGCCCTGCAATATATCCCCAGCGTTAACTTTTAAAACTTTCGTATGTATGCATGTTCGTGTGCATGTACGTATGTGCAAAATTTGTGTGCCCGTTGCCTCTAGAGGCCAGAAGAGGCTTTGGATCCCCTGGAGTTATGTGTGACAGTTGTGAGTCACTCTGGGAGCTGGGAACCAAATCCAGGCCTCTTCAAGAGCAGCAAGTACTCTCAGCCGCCGAGCCACCTGCCTAGCCTCTAGTCATTGTTGTCTTGTTTCGCCCAATCGTTTGTGTGTGTGCGTGCGCGTGTGTGTGCACGTGGCTGTTGCATTCCCCCAGCCGTGCGTGCGTTTGCTTCCCCCAAGTCCCCCAGCATTTACTTCTTGATTACTTGGCAGTAGACACTCAGGTGGGTCAGATGGGATCCAGTGTAGTTTTGATTTTTACTTTCCTTGGCTAAGGTTGCTGAACAGTTATTATTAATTAGTAGTAGTATTAACTGGTTATTTGTACTTTTGAAAATTGTGAGATCTGTTTGCTCCGTTATTGACTGGTTTATTTGTTTCTTTGTTGGGTTTTTTTGTTGTTTTTTGGGGGGAGGGGTGCCTTTATTATGTCTTTATGTTAATCCACTGGTAGATGAGTAACTGGCAAAGATTTTTCCTCCTGTTCTGTAAACCTTCTCTTCCTTGGTGATTGTCTGCTCTGAAGAAGCTTCTGAGTCTTATGTAATCCAATCTCAGTGATTTCCTGTGTGGTCAGAAAGCCCTTGCCTGCCCCTTTGTCCTGTTCTCGTCTCACAGGCTCACGGCTTGAGGTCCTCCACTAAAGTGGTCAGTACACTGAGTTAATTTAGTGCAGAATTATTCAGCTCCGTTCCTTTGCACACGGAGATGAGATGCAGTTTTCACAGCACCTTTGAGGAGGCTGCCTTTTCTATAGTGTAGAGTTTGGGGCTTGTGTTGTTGTTGTTGAAAAATCAAGTGTCTGTAGCCCCTTGGAATTATCTTTTGGTCTTCTGCTGTAATCCATTGGTCTGTGTGCCCGCCTTTGTTACTGTAATGGCGCTGCTTTCTGCTTAGGGCTGCTTTAGCTGTTGGCGTTCCTCACAGCAACTTGTGTTTCTAGCTCTGTACAGAATGCTGTTGGTGTTTTGGTGGGGACTGCATTGAACCTATACGTTTTTTTGGTGATGGGGCCATTTACTTAAAACCATGCTTATCTTTAGAAGGCCTGCTTGCTTGGCATTTGTGAGGCTCCGGGTTCAATCCCTAGTGCACACCAAAAAGGAAATCAGGCAAAAAGCCCAGGAAATCTCACTTGTGGATCTTTTGGCTAAAGTCGAGTGAGGCAAATGCCAGGGTTTACAATTTCATAATTTGCTGCCTTAAATCTGCAGAGAGTAAGGATGTGGTTTACAATTGCAAAAATATGAATATTTTGGGATCTTTCTCTGGATTTTAGCAAGTCATAGTGTCTGTGCAGCTGTATTTAAAAGCATTTTCCTTTGAAAAACCTTTATAATATGTTTATATTGAGACACTTTAAAGTGAGAGTTAGCTTCAGGTCATATTCTGATTTTTCTTTTATAGATGAAAAGTCAGTCTTCCCTGGGAATTCTGTGTGTCAGTCTTTGTTAGGAAAACACGTTAGATGCTGTTCTACTTTATTTTGCCACATTAAAGCAAAGAAATGGCTACTTTATCTTGTAGACAGTCACTGGGGAGGTGCTGTGGCAAGTCTGATGCCTACTATAGAGTGGACCCTGGTCCCCTGGCCCAGAACCTTCCTTAGCCAGTGCCCCTGAAAGGGAACTAGCGGGCTCAGGACCAAGTTTGGGGATGGGACATTTGTGACTGAGCCGTAGGTCTATAAATCAAAACTAGGGAAGTTGAGTTCTTGATAGACACACCATCTTCCTGGAACTGCCCCTTCTAACCTCAGCTCAGAGACGCAGTTTGACTCTTAACCCATGTCATTGTGTTCCAGGTGTGGTGTCTCTTGTAGCTGTACACCCATCCACAGTGAACACACTTGGAAAGCAGCTATTGCCAAAAACCTTCGGACAGTCCAATGTCAATATCACACAGCAAGTGGTAAGTGGTCTGAAGCATGAGTGTCAGGTCTGTGGGTGGGCTGGGTGTGGGTGGGCTGGGCACCGTGTTGGTGAGTAGACTTGTAGGAGTGACTTTCCTCTTGGTGCATTCTGATTCCTGGAAGTGTGCACTGCTTTCTGTTGTACACACAGTGTTCAGTTTTACTGTCTTCAATGCGCTGCTTTCTATGTCCGGGAGTATCTGAGACCCCTGTACACATGGCAGAAACCTGGTGGATGAAGGTAGGCAGACCAGGGCCTGAGTAACTGTCCTGCTCCATGGCTTCAGTTGCCAGCTCTGTGGCCTTTCTTATAGCCACTGTCTCCTGGCTGTGAAGGGTTGGAGGAAGGGTGTGGCTTTGTAGCTTTGGTCACAAGAAGGGGCCAACACCGTGCCCTTTTTTCTTCATTGAGTAATGCATCAGATGAGGAGCTCCCATAGGGCCTTGCAGCCTCCCTCAGTGTGACTGCAGTGGGCTTACCTGGAGCTGGAGCTTCAGTCAGTGGTGTTTTAGCACAGCTACCTAGTAGTGGACAGATTCCTGTCTTTCTTCCGGGGACTTTCTTCTGGATTTCCCTCCCCCAACCTCTAAATGGGTCTTCTGGCTTCTCCTGGGAAGCCTGAGGCTTAGTGACCTGCAGGCCTCCCTGCCCTGCCCACATGCTGCCTTTTCAATAGTGCCTTACACCCCCCGGCCCCCGGCTTCTGAGGACGGCCTGACAACCCTCAAGTAATCATGGGGCCTTAGGACTCTGTAGCTTAACATTTTTTAAAACGTACTTTATGTTTGTTCTGTTTTTGTAGTAAGAGAATACTTGTGTGGAGGTCAGGGGACAGCTTGCAGCAGGTTCTCTTCCTCCATCGTGTGTGTTCTGGGGGATGCACTTGGTGGCTAGGCTTCGTGACAGGTGGCTTTGTGACCAAACCCCTCTGCAGCCTTTCACAGGTGTCCCTAGCTATCCCTTCAGTCCCCTGGGGTCTCCACAGGCATTGACAGGTGTTCCTAGATGTCTTTTATCCCCAAAGAGAGTTCTAGGCTGTGCTTTTTGCCTCTGTTATTGCAGTGCAGTCGGGCTTTCTACAGAGAAAGTGGTCATACCATGCCACCAGTATTTCAGTCGTCCCGTGCGCCAGCGTTGGTTACGGTGTGCGACGTTCGAATCACTGCCTCCTCTTGTCAGTGCATTCTGGGCATTGCTGTTTTTCTTTGTTTTTAATTTTTTTTACATTTAAATTTTCTATGTTTGAGTGTTATGCCTGCATTGTACATGCACACTGCATGTGTGCTGGGCCCCGTGGAGTTTAGAAGAGGGCACCATATCTCCTGGGACTGGAGTTTAGATGCTTGTGAGTCACCACATGGGCATTAACTCAAACCTGGGTCCTTGGCAAGCATAACAAATGCTCTTAACCACTGAGCCATCTTTCAAGTCCTTCGTGATGCTTGTTTGTTTGTTTTGCTTGAGATGAAGTGTCATGTACCGATGGCTGGCTTGGAAATCATTTTGTGTAGATCAGGCTGGTCTTGAATTCCTGAAGATTCATTTCCTGCCTCTTCCTCCTGTGAGTGCCGCCAGGATTTAAGGGTGTGTGTCATTGGGGTTTTAAGTATCATGGCTGTGGAGAGTGCTCTGGGTTCTAAGGACCCTGCAACCCTGTGGTGTGAACCTGGGCTCTGCTGAGCCCATTGAGAAGAAACTGTTACTACTGTTTAAATGTTATCGATCTGAATGGCAGCATCTGTGGGATTGACGGTTGGAGGAGTGTGCTCATTACTGTTTATGCTTTGTACTATAGTAGTGGGTCAGCCACTACATGCTGCCAGCATAAAACCTCATACATTTTAGGCGAGCAGCTAAGCTGTATCCTCAGCCTGGCGTGTTCCAAGTGACCCTTAAACTGTTTTATATCTCAAAGGTTTGAGGAGATGGCTGGATTGACTCTAACATGGGAGATGATAGTTAAACCTTACGTGCATGCGAAGTGCCAGGGCAGGTGCTGTGTCCCTGGCACTTGCTCACCAGAGGCTAGACGCTCTTGAACTAAGATATTAGGAGGGTTTAGGTGTGTAGTATTGGAAGCGTTGATACAGAGGTGTCTGCCTTGCTGATTTGCACTGTGTGGGCCCTGCCTGTAGCTTCAGGGTAAAGCCTACATAACCCTCCTTTTAACGTTTTCTCTTCCCTGAACCTTTGTAAATTTGTAGTTTGCTTATGTCTTTAAATTTTTTTATTTTGTATGTAACTAGAATCACGCAGTATGTAAGATTGAACAGCTTTTATCATTTGAAATTAAGGTGCAAAATGAGTCCTTAGAGTGGCTTGAGAGGAGAGTGTTTTGGAAGACCTTTTGGTCTGGGTATTGGGTGTGGCTTGTTGGCAGAATGCTTGCCTAGCATGTGGGAGGCCGAGTGTGTTCTGTCCTTAGCAAGGCAAAGATGCACCAACAGGACTCAGATTTGCTTGAAAGCTAGAGGGGGTTCTGGGTGAGGTAGGTCTCAGAGGACTGTGTTGGCTTCATTTGGATTTCCCACTTGTATGCCAATCAGCAGAGTCATGCGGCTTGCTAGGGAGTTGGGTCTAGAACACTGGGTTTGAACCAGTTTCAGTCCCAGCAGCAGTGACTGTAGGAAAGACTCTGCTTGTGACCTGGCCTCCTCTTTCTTTCTCCATGTGAAGCAGGGATTGTCCTGAGGGATAGCATCCAGAGAACCTTAACAGAAGTGGCTGTGTGGTATCTGAAGGGCCAGTGTCCCTGGGAGCTTCTGCATGCTGGGTACACATGTATGTAGATGATAGAACATACGTACACCAAGGGTAATTTGGTCCTTCTTCCCAGTGTCAGGGTGCAGATGGAATGGGACCTACTTGCGGGCATGGCTGTGTTCCCTGGGGCTTTGTCTGCAGTCTTTGTATCTGGCCATGCCAGCAGGGGCTTGCTACTTGACAACCTGGTTTTCCTTCATCTGTCTCCTTGAGGCCCGGGCACCTGGCTCTCCTCCCTCGTGCCTTTCCCTCTTTCCCATCCCCCTTGCTGATGTTTCCTCGGTCTGTTGCTCTCCATGGCCTCCCACTGCTGCGGTTGAACTTTGTCTCTGCTGAGCCTGTTCCCGTCAGCATGTGCGCACAGAACCAGAGCTTATTCTAAGCAGTGTGTGCACATGGAAGGTGGAGCCTGTGTAGAGAGAGCGCCATGGGCACTCAGGTTGAGCATTTGCCAACCGTGCTGTAGACAGATACGAGGCCTAAATGTATGGAAGCTGGACATTTGATGCCAGAGGTGGATAGCTCCTGTGTGCACAGTCTTCCTCCCTTCTGTTGTCAGCGCCACAGAGAAGCTATGTGTACCCGAGGGTTGGGGAGCTCACTATGCACTGCCCCTGGGATGTGCACAGGCTCTGTGTATCCTGATGGTTGTAGGTCTCTGAGTAATGAGACTGCCTGTTGGGGACCACCTAACCCTCCCCCCACCTAGCCGTCCCTCTCCCTAACCCTCCCTCCCCCCACCTAACCCTCCCCCCACCTAGTCCTCCACGGCATAGCATTTCAAGAAGTGCTGTGTGGGAGAGTTGAAGCTGGGAGTAAGTTTTCTTCAGATCAGTCATTTGGCAACTTCCTTGTGGTCAATGGGTAAGCCAGCCACAAGTGCCCTCCTGCACATGCACAGCTGCAGGATGCAGGCAGGTATTCCCAGGCTCTTCTTGAGTCTTGTTGTGCATCTTCTCAGGGGTGGTTGTTTTCATGCTGCAGAGTAGACTGAGGTCTCCCTTGAGCTCCAGAACCTTTTGCACAGCCCTCATGCTGGTGTGGGGTGTGTGAACGTGACTGACAAGCAGTACTGTGTGGGGTGGAAAGCTTTTGTTGTCATGGGGATGGAGAGGGGTCCCCTGTTCCCACCTGAGAGAACAAGCCAAGACGCACTTCCCTTCTTGTGTGGTCTAGGGCTCCCAAAGTGTACCCACACCTTCACTGTGGATCCAGGTATCTCAGTTCAGTTCCTGTGGGTATATCCCCGTAAGAATGTGATCATTGAAGTACTTTGTGGTTTGGGATTTGCCAGAGGTCTTTCTGACTTAGAGTTATGTATGTAGCAAGAGCGTTGACCTTGAGACATTCGTTATCAGAACAGAACAGTGTCTGTCTCCAGAAGAACAGGTTTGTGTGTTTACTGAGTGAACCAGAGCAGCAGACCTCTCCCCAAAGGACATCAGAGACATTTCTCTAAGAGTGGTCGCCACATCAGCTCTGGTCAGGTGAGCTGTTGGCTGTGTGCTCCCAATGGAGCCGCCTGTCCCTTTCTTGTCCTGATAATCTATCTTTGGATCCTGTGGTCCCTCATAGACAGTAGAGAAAGGTATCCTGACAGGACAGTCAAGCACCATTTCCATTTGGACAGAGGGTGGTGCCACTTGGGAGCTGGAAGAGGTACCTGCTGTCTGTCCCAGGGTCACATTTGTTCTGGAAGCTTTTGGGGGGGGGTAACTTTCATACTTTAGAGGGGCAGTTTTATTCTTGTCTAGCTCATTAAGAGGAAAGAAACCAGAAATGTGTTACTGTCCTTCTGTTAATCCTAGCTATCAGTAAGTTGCCTGCTTGGTGCGGGTACTACTCTGTTCTTTGCCGTGAGTGGCCTGCCTTGTCCTTTCCAGCCCTTACACTGTGGCCTGCTCTGTCTTTTCAGGCTTGCCCACCTGGTTGAGACTTTGGTGCTCTGTTAGGTGTACGGCGTCTGAGCTGTGTGGGGTAGTGCCACATGCAGAGCAGCTGTAGTGACACTGGCCACTGCGCTAGATGTTGTTGCATTGGGGTGCGTGCTTCTCTGCTGTACGTGACGGAGGTTTGCCTGACTGTTCTAAATTCTTGTTGACTGTAGGTGATCGGCACGCCTCAGAGACCTGCAGCGGCCAACACTATTGTGGTAGGAAGCCCACATACTCCCAACACTCACTTTGTGTCCCAGAACCAGACGTCTGACTCCTCACCTTGGTCTGCTGGGTGAGCACCCCCACCCTAGGGTGGCAGCTGCTGAGAATGTCCCCTTTTTCCTCTGGCCATGTATCACATGGCCTCTAGTGGGGTACCTGAGCAGAGAGAGTTCAAAGCTCCCATCTCACCTCTGACTGGGCCACAGAGTCCGGCTGGTCCGGCTGCTAGTATGACACAAACGCTTAGAAAGTATCAGAAGATCTGACCTTTCCTCTACCAGGTCTGACATCAGGGCTCCATCCTGTGTGTGGTCCCTCCAGGCTGTACTGCCACTGAGATGGTAGCAGATGAGGAAGTGAAGTGATTCTCTTTAAAGATCACCATAGTGTGTTTAAAAACACACTGTTGTGAAACCATGTCTCTCTTGCTTCTATTTAAAATCATCTGTGCCCAAAATTCTCCAGAGGAACTTAGTGACTGTTCCTGGTGTGATTTAGTAAGGGTGACACATTTGGTGTGCCTCCTGACCTGAAGCTTGCACCATGATTTCCGTTTGACACATGTCCATCAATCTAAGCATTTGCCTTATGTCATGGTAGCTTGCCAAAACTAGTCCTGAACATTCCTAAGTTTACACTAAAATGTGCCGTGCTCTGATGCCAGCAGACGCCTTTAGAACAGTGGTGCCTAGTGTGTGGTCCGGATCAGACCCATGCTGATTTCTGCCCTTCGGATGTCTGTCCATCTTCCCTGACATTTAAAGGCACAGGTGTGTGAACTGGCCTCGTACATGTTCTTTTCTGACCTGAGAAACACTGATACTTGCCAGTGTCCTTGGTATATTAGGGCAGAGTCCCTGCTGCCTGTGGTGGGGCTGTGGGAACAATGGGCCTCTGCGGCCTTAGGCCTTTTTTCTGAAAGTGTCTTGATTCACATCTGGCTCCCATGATGACTAACAGGGTCTGTTTTTCTGGTATTTGAAAGGAAGCGGAACAGGAAAGGTGAGAAGAATGGCAAGGGCCTGCGGCATTTCTCCATGAAGGTGTGTGAGAAGGTGCAGAGGAAGGGGACCACCTCCTACAATGAGGTGGCTGACGAGCTGGTTGCAGAGTTCAGCGCTGCCGACAACCACATCCTACCAAACGAATCGGTAAGTGTTCGGGCAGTGCATGGGGCTTGAATTGCAGAGCACTCATCATAGCATGGTTCAGCCTGTCGAGTTGAGGCAGTGACGGGTGCTAGAAAACCCTCGGTATAAGGTATAAGTCATGAAGCAGGTTGTTTGCAGGACCAATGTCACAGAGAGTGGGCCAGGAACATCCCCTTGGGACATGCTTGTGGTATGAGCCTCAGGTGTGAATTTCCAAGCCATTGGATCGCCAACAAGGCTGTCATTCTGTCTTCTAGGCTTATGACCAGAAGAACATCCGTCGGCGTGTCTATGATGCCTTAAATGTGCTAATGGCCATGAACATCATCTCCAAGGAGAAGAAGGAGATCAAATGGATCGGCTTGCCCACCAACTCAGCTCAGGAGTGCCAGAACTTAGAGGTACACTGCCTAAAGCAGGCTTCCGTTGTCCTTATTCACTGGAGAAGGCTATGCCAGGTGGCTGAGTGGATGTGATGAGGGTTCCTTTGTATTTAGTAGTCCCTGTTACAAGACAGTTTTTACATCTGTCTGTCTGTGTGTGGGGACTGGGGGGGAGGAAAGGATCAGTGTGCTATTAAAGTTACAGGAACACTGGCCTTCATCTAGACCTTTGGCTGTGTCTGCTTGTCAATTGCACTGTTTCTGCACTCTTGGTGAAAGTGCCTATGGGCCTGGCAGAATGGGTTTGTCAGTATGCATGCTGATGGGTACCTCTCCTCACTCTTCTGTCTGCAGGTAGAGAGGCAGCGGAGGCTGGAGAGGATCAAACAGAAGCAGTCACAGCTCCAGGAGCTCATCCTGCAGGTACAGCCTTTCTGAGCACCCTCATGTTTCCCCTGGAAACAGTCTGTTGGCCATACAGACCTTGTTCTCAGAGAGGCTTAACTGTGAGCATAAGCTTTCCTGGGTGTGATATCTAAGGGAATTTTAAGCCTGCACCAGGCATGTCATGACCTCTGTAGATGTTGGTTCACAGCTACTGCACAGGAAAGCATGGTGGTTGAGGTTGTCCATGTTCATGTGAAGTGGCCCTGGGAGTTGGACTTCTTGTAAGAGACCTGGGGATTCAGTGATGATAGTGTGTACAGGATTCGTGGCAGAGCAGACTGAGGTGTGTCATAACCTTCCAGAAGGCATAGCGATGGTGCTGGTCGTGGGGGTGACTGGCCACCAGCCTGGGATGATCATATATCCAGGGCGCCTAGTGGTCAGAGCTGGAGATCCCAGCATTATCCTGGCTAAATAAAATACGATGTGACTTATGCCAGAGTGGAGTCAGGCCCTAGTGCTTAGTAGCATACTCTTCCTCCCCTATGTGCTCAGCCTAAAGATGGCATGGTAGGGCCAGCTCAGGGTACCAAGGTCTGAGAAATGAGGGATCCTGGCTCCAGAGGGAAAAGTAAACTGGGTAGGTAGTGGCCCAACCCACTCCCCATTTCCTGCCCTCACTTACCTTGGTTGAGTTTTTTACTGTTGTAGCCTGTTACCATATGGAGATCAGGGCCTCCTCCTGTGCAGTCTCTTAGGTCTTTATGAGAGCACCTCTACTGTAAGGAGGGAGGAGTGTGGTTGGCAGGGTTAGATCAGGCTCTTGGCTCCTCCCTGCAGAACTGCAGAGAGGTCCTTCATGCGCTATGAGGATTAGCTTAGGACTGAGTGTCCTCTAGCAGGTCATTTGTGTGACTGCTTTCCCTGTGCTCCTTGTCCCCTATAGGCTGTGAGCAGATGTCACAGGCTGCTACAGGTCGATCTCTCAACACCCAGGTTCCCACTATCTGCAGGAAGGAAGGGATCATGTTACTGGTATTGACATCTACTGGGGGCTATGTTGGTTTTTTTCAGCAAATTGCCTTCAAGAACTTGGTGCAGAGAAATCGCCAAGCCGAGCAGCAGGCCCGCAGGCCACCTCCTCCCAACTCTGTCATCCACTTGCCCTTCATCATTGTCAACACCAGCAGGAAGACAGTCATTGACTGCAGCATCTCCAATGACAAGTTCGTCCTCAGTGGGCCCTCTGACTGTAGCTCCTCGGGGAAGAAACAGATACTTTGTTACCAGGGTTCAGTCTTATGGCTGCTTAGTAACAGCAGTTGTGGTCTCTGGCAGTCCTAGAACATGTGCCATGTGCAGGCCAGGGCCATGTCTAGAGCAGGACAGGTTGTGGAATTACGCAGTGGCATGTCTTTCATTCCCTAGTTTGAACTGTTTTAGAGAAATTCAGTTACAGGATCTGGGATGGAGGGTGTGGGGAGGGGTGGCTGCCTGGTATCCACTCGCAGGACTTACTGCCTGTTCTTGGAAGCCACGTAATCCTCACAGTCCCTTTCCCCAACAGATTTGAGTATCTGTTTAACTTTGACAACACGTTTGAAATCCACGATGATATTGAGGTGCTCAAGCGCATGGGCATGGCATGCGGGCTGGAGTCTGGCAACTGCTCTGCCGAAGACCTCAAGGTGGCGAGAAGCTTGGTACCAAAAGCTCTAGAACCATACGTGACAGGTCAGTTGTGCCTGTGGCTGGCCATTCTGTGGCCCGGTACATCCCTAGTGCCTGGGTGTCTGCTGAGGTCGGGCTGAACATGGTCCCCTTGGTTGTTGGGTTCCATGAGTGGCGCTTGTGGTTTTCATGATGAAAATGTCATGGAGGAAGGCTCTGTCTACTGAATGGGGAGAGTAAGTGACAGCCTGGTGCCCTCCTAAGGCCATGAGTTGGTCCTTATAACCCAGCAGCAAGAACAGCCTGTGAGCCCATCAGCAGGCAGTCCACCAGTCAGGACAGCATGGGGTAGGGCTGTCAGTTTCCTGGGCTTCTACTTAGGTGACTTTGCTGAGTCATCACGTCCCACTGGCCGTATGATGAGTCATGAAAGATCTGTTGAATGGTCAAAAATACATGATGTGTGCTTGCTTTCTGAGGCTGCCCCAGATTGCATGAGCATCTGTCCTATCCTGTGTAAGGCATTGCCTGCACTTCGAGCCTTCCTGCAGCAGATGCAAGCCTGGGACCTGGCCTGGACTCTGCCTTATAGCTCTGTGTGAGTCTGAGGGGGAAGGTGGTATGCTGTGTTCATGCTCTCAGTCCCTGTTTCTACTCTGGTGCCTATAGCACATGGAGCAGCAGGGGGAACCCGAGGGAACACGCGCCGCGCACTGCCTGGGAATCAACCACCCCGGGTTCTCACACAGAGGGCAGGGAGAGCAAGTTGGCAGGGTATCCGCAGATCTCCTCAAGCTGTGTTTGGTCATGCAGGCTTGCTTCTCACATACTGGGTTTCGGTTTTGTTTGGTCTCTGCCTCTGGCTGGCCCGGAGCTCAGAGATGGGGTTAAAAGCAGGTGCCGCCACATTTGACTACTTTGTTTATTACTATCTGCTTCTGTCTCTCTCCAGAAATGGCTCAGGGATCCATTGGCGGAGTATTCGTCACGACAACAGGTTCTACATCCAATGGCACAAGGCTTTCTGCCAGGTGACAAGAGCTGGGGATGGGGTAGCCCTACTATGTTTCAGATAGGCTGTACTGAGCTTGGCTCAGGTAACTGTCCAGGCAAGGGGACATAGTGCTTGTCCCCCATAAAATGATACCACTGCGCGCACACACACACACACACACACACCCCAATTAAGTAATTCATGGTTTTTATTTTTTTAAAAAGTGTTACATAGTAAGGTGGGGCAAACCTACCCGTGTTCTCCTGTCGTTGGCAGGGAAAGTGACAAGGGATTTTTTTTTTTTGGTTTGGTTTGGTTTTTTGAGACAAGGTTTCTCTGTGTAGCCCAGACAGTCCTGGAACTTGCTTTGTAGACCAGGCTGGCCTCACACTCAGAGATCTGCCTGCCTCTGCCTTCTGAGTGCTGGGATTAAAGGCGTGCGCCACCACTGTCTGACTGGTTTGGTTTTGTTTTTAATAGCTCTACTCATTTTCTTAAAATATGTCTCATGGTACAGTGTATATACAATTTTATTTTCTGCTTCTATACACTTTACAATTTTTAAAAAATCTTTTGTTTTATTTATTGTTACTATTTGTGTGTGATGCGTGTGAGCAAGTGTGGGGGTCAGAAGAGGCATGTGTGCGGTCAATTCTCTCCCACCTTTACATGGTTCCAAGGATCAAACTTTGGTCTCTAGGCTTGTGTGGCAAGTGCTTTTGGCCCAGTTTTTTAAATCTATTGCATGTCTGACGTGAGTGTGGGCGCATACATGCACATGTATGGCGTTCAGAGGACAACTAGAATCGAACTCAGGTCAGATCATCAGGTCAGCGTAGCAAGTGTTGTTACTCTTACATTTTATTTAAGACAGCTTCACTCCAGAGCCAGGCCCGGCCCTGCCATCTCCCTGCCTCAGTCTCCTTTAGAGTTTATTTTTTAAAAGTGCTTTAGGGCATCTATTGGAGCATAGGTGCCTCTTAGGGCCCATACCCCTGAACAAAACTGACTTCCTCCTCCAGCAGCTCTCAGTTGCCCGTAGCTCCTCAACTCTTCTGGGTTGTTGTTTTGTGGCTTTTTGTTTTATTTTTTTATTTTTATTTTTTTGCTTTGTTGTTGTTGGTATATAGATGTGTGTGTGTGTGTAAAACAGTGTTTCTCACTGAATGGCTAAATTGGTTGAACGGCTTCCTCTGGCCTCCTGGCTCTGGGTTACAGGAAGCTGCCGCCAACTGTAGCTTTTAAAAATAGGTATTCTTTAAATTCCTACGTGTATTCGTATTTGGTCTACATGTGTGTGTGTATCAGTCATACCCGTAGAAGCCATAAGAGGGTGTTAGGTCCTTGGAACTGGAGTTATAGTGTGAGCTGTCATATATCAGTGCTGGGAATTGAACCCAGGTCCTCTGCAAGAACGGGCACTGCTCTTAACCTCTGATCCATCACCTCTCAGCCATCTCTCTGGCATCCCCAAGCCTGACTTTTATGGGGTGCTAATGATCTAAATTTAGATCCTCATGAGTACAGGGCACTGTAATGACTAAGCCATCTCCCCTCCCCTCTGCTTTGTATTTTATTGCATCTTTTTATTTTCTGTGTTATTAGAGGACCTTTATTTACTATTTAAAACCAAAAAAACATATCAGCCTCCAGTTGGCCTAGCAATTTCAGAAGGTGATATTAGGCTTTAGAGATAGGCCTAAGATGGCCTTTATAGTGAATATGAACCAGAAATAATTATACTGGCATGCTGATAGGTACGGTCTAGTTAAGGTTAGCTATTAGTAAGATATAAATTTAAATTTTAGAATTGCTTTAAGTTAATTGCTGTAGATGTTGCTGGGATCATTTGAGGCCATAGTCTAAGTGACTACCCTCATGTGAACACCAAGGGTTGGTGGTGACTGAGTGACCCGTGTGCCTTTGAGGGTTGAAAACAGACAGCTGGTGAGCCTCCCGAGCTGTTTGCCATCTTTCTCACAGATCAGTTTTTCTCTTGTTCTGAAGTCTGAGCTGAATCTGAATGGGCTTATGAGGTTTTTTTGTTTCGGTTTGTTTTTTAAAGTAGAGTATTTTTTAAATATTTTCTGTTAATTGTTTTTAAATTGTGTGTGTGTTTGCGCACACACGTAATAGACATATGTGGAGGTCAGTAGACAACTTGTACAGTTGTTTCTTTCTTTCACTTTTATGTGGGTTCTGGGGGTCAAAGACGTAGGTTTCCAGGTTTGTGAGGGAAGTATCTTTACCCATTGAGCCACTTGGTTGACCATGATTGGTTCTTTTTATGGAATAAACTTTCCTGGCTTCCCACGTCTCACAATGGGAAAATGAGGCTGTTGACCTCTTATGAGGAATGATAGCATTGCTGTTATGTTTAACACCCAGTATGTAGAGGCTTGTGCCTACAGAAACCGCCAAAAGAGCAGCTGTAGCCTCGGCTGTGTTACTGTTCAGTGCTGATAAGTACCAGTAAAGGCATTAGGGTGGGTAACTGTGGCTTTACATTGACGGGTACTGAATGCTGGGGCGCGCCTTCAGCCTAGCCTGTGCTAAGTATTATTTAAGAATGCCACCTAGTAGTTCCGGGTTCTGACCCATGTTGCTATAGAGTGTGCAAATGATAGACTAGGGATGGAGAGTGTGTGTGTTAATCCATGGTGCCTTAGTGTGCGCACGCACGTGTTGTTTGATGTTCCATCTTGTCTTTTTCCCTGGTCTACTACCTTTGTATCTCCGGGATCTCATGTGAGTCCTGGTGACCAGACACTATGCTGAACCAGGTCTTTAAAGGATGAGTCTCAATGGTACAAGCAGAGTGAAGCTCATTACAGGTTATGGTTTTAATATTGCAGATGGGGAACTTTTTCCTTTTTTGCTGTGTAATTAAAAACAAAACAAAACCCCCGTTAGGGTCATGTCCAGCGGTTCTTGGGCTGGACAGAGCAGGCTTCTCCCACTGACTGGCCTGTCTTTGCAGTGATTTGAGCAATGGTGCGGATGGGATGCTGGCCACGAGCTCCAACGGGTCTCAGTACAGCGGCTCCAGGGTCGCGACCCCTGTGTCGTACGTTGGGGAGGACGATGATGACGAGGACGACTTTAATGAGCACGATGAGGAGGATTGATTGCTGTCGACCCTGCTCCCCTTCGGACCAGCTCCAGGAAGAACGTGTGTAGAGAAAAGAAACCTAGAGTGGGGCTTTCTGGTCTTTTCAGCCGACTCCCAGGAAGGTCCCGTGAGTTGTGGAGTTAGATAGGCGGCTCCAAGTGAGGAGTGTGCCCCAGTGTGAGCCGAGCTGCAGATGTGTTGTGAAGCCAGCGTGCTAAAGCAGGGCCTGTATCTACCTTTAGGATTTTATGGTTTCTCTCTCTTTTTATTTTTTCTTTTCTTTCTTTCTTTCTTTTTTTCTTTCTTTCTTTTCCTTTCTTTTTTGAATTTGAAGCTTATTTTGCCCCACCCAGTTGTTGCTGGGTTTGCTGAGGAAACTGTACTGCGCCCACACCAGTGACAGTGACTAAGTGCTGCCCTGCCTCCAATGTCCAGCACCCAGGTGGTGGACAGCAAGGCTTTAGGATGAGCTTTTCCATTTGTTAAATCATGCAGTGTCCAAAGAACCAGGCAACAGCAGAGCTCTACTTGTTGAACATTAAGCGCCATACGTCTTATTATGACTATCGCCCTTAAATTATACTGACTGTCGTGACTCCATCACGTCTGTACACCTTGTCTATTGCAGCAACAAATTGCGAAGTAGATTTTCTTGTTTGTTTGTTTTGTTTTTGTTTGGAAGAAGTTTACTGCCACGCTGTGCAGCTATGGGAATTGTCTAGAAAGTTTGCTTATGGTAAATTTGCCTGATTTCTTACAGGCTACGTTTGGAAACTTTTTATTAAATAGTTGTTTACATACTTATAAGTCTATCATTTAAAGACGTGCACTGAAACAAATGTATTTGTTTCATAAGCATCTTCCTGTAATCTATTATAAAGTTGAAATTAAACACAGAGAATGTTTTAACAGTTTTTTAACTCAAAATTTGTCAATCATTTTTAATAGTTCTTTTTTTATAAAAAGAAAAAGGAATTTAAGGACAGGCAATAGTCTCTTAAAATTTATTCACAAGAACCCGTTAACTGCACAGTTGCCCTTAGCTGCCTGTTCTAAAACGATGGTCTTTTTATTGAAACACAAATAAACTTTTCTGTAATATTTTATGGAATATAAAGAGACTTTAATTGTCTGACTTGTTTAACTAAGCACTGTTAGTTTTTATTAATAAAACGCGCATGGGCATTTTAAACAAGCTCTGTGTTTCTGTAACTCAGGACTGTACTCCACAATGACTCTGGATTGCCCTAAGTTGAAAGGTGGATGCTGGCCCAGGAGCAGAGTCCTCGTATGTCTAATGGTCCCTGCATTGTCAGTCATGACTGGGCAGGATGTGGGGAAAAGGTGAAGAGGGAGTCATAAGTGCCCAAGTACAGAAGCTGGCTCTTTGACTTTTCCCCTCTGTCCTGAAAGGTGAGGCACTTTGTAAGTTTGGCTTTCAGGAAAGCTATGACACTAAGCATTCTACATCTGTACTGGTAGAATCTGCCAGACATAGCTACTTAGGGACAGTTTGAGATAGGTACAGACAAGAGCTGTGCCATGGTTCAACGTCACTAGATTTTCAGGGATTTAAAGGTTGGCATTTTTCCCACCTCTTCCCTCCATTTTTCTCTTCCCCTTTGGGAATCCAGACACGGAAAACTCAGACATTAAAAAATGGCCTTCCGTTTGGAAAGGTTACTGGACATGCCCAAGGAAAGGAACAGAACAGACTTGAAAAGGCTGTTAGGTGCCATTTCAGGCTGATCCACCCAAATGCAGATAGCATGCAACTATCAGAACAGGGACGAGAATAAACCTTGGGAAATCGAATTCACTCTTCTGGCCACTGTGAGCAGATTTAAATGCCCTGTCTTCAACAGAGGACATGAAGAAAATGAAAACTATGTTCCGTTTACAGGAAGAGGTAAATCAGTAGACACTCCTGAGAATGATTACTTCCATCCTGCACAGCATTGTAAACAGTCACCTCAGAGATGCTCAAAGAACTGAGGGAAGGTGGGAGTCAGGAAACAGCAGTAAAGAGAAAACTTGAGTCAGAAGTCCTGGGCAGAAATGGACGGAATGGAAATACACAGATGGTGTCAGACCTAACTGGCAAATATGACAGCACAGTTCCCGAGTCTGAGGAACAGGAGAAAAAGATCTAAGGGATGTGGCACAAACACCCATATTTGCAGAGAAAGAGAAGAGGGTGTGGAAGTATAGCAGCCGAAGACTCAGACACACATGAGGAGAGGCCATCCACGAAACAAATTCCGAGCAAACAAGGATATGTACTCGGAGCACATTTTCACTGGCCTCTGAAAGGTATTGTCAAAAGCAAAGGGGAAATGTGTGTGCACTTAGCATCCAGAGTTGTCATCTGCGGGGCCACGAGACAATAAGCCCAAACCTTCAGAACACTAGAAAGAGTGTGTGTGTGTGTGTGTGTGTGTGTCACATCTATCAAGGGTACTGTCAGGGAAGCTATTGAGTCCTTTAAAACTGATGGGGATGCTAAACTGGCTCTTCACGGTTGATATCTTCTGCTGGGATGGGAGCTTGGGGACTGGGGGGGGGGGGGTTGGGGGGGTGGGGGGAGAGAAGAACATAGTTTTCTAAGAACTAGCTACTAGGAGTTTGACCACGCTCCAATGAGTATGTGGGCAACACGAACTGGACTTGGTGTATTTTATGGGAAGCCCGTGTGCTCAGGGTGCATTGCACGGAATTCCTAAATAATAACAATACTATGTTGGGGGGAAAGAATCCTGCTAGGCAGGCGAGATGCCTCAGACTGCAATGGACTTACTGCCTGAGCTTGGTGACCTGGGTTCAGTCCCTGGGATCCATGGAGAGAACTGGCAAGAGTTGTCCTCTGACCACATGTGTTCTCCCCCATTACATCTATATGTATAATAATAAAGTTTACGACTTTAAGAATTGATTTTCAATTTCATATACTAGGGTAGGCCATAGTAAGACCATGTTTCAATTTGGACTCCCTCTCTGAAAAAAAGAAAAAGTTTTTAAAGGAGAGAAATCATATCTACAAATCAAAGATGAGGGGATTTGTCCCGTCTGTATCTGGCTGGTCTGGTAGTGCTCACGACAGTCCATCAGGTTAAGAAGACTGAGTAGTGGCCAGAAACCAAAATGAAGGACAGGCCTCTGTAAACACAACAACAACAACAAGAAGTGGCTAGTATCACAGCCTTGCTGACTCCACGGTTTGCTTCCTTCATACTTTAAAAGAAAGGGACAGCTTCTGTGCACACCATGGGTAACTCATCCCCCCACACTGACCTCCAGCGTATCACCTCATCTGATCATCAGTGAGAGAGAAGGAGAAAGGTCATAGCTGAACTGCCACTGAGCGTGATGCCTTGTCCACATAGTACTAGACATCCTAGCCAGGAAGTTAGAAGAAATGCAGGACATCCACATTTGAGAAGTAAAATGACCTCCATTTGTAGATGTGGTCTTGGAAATCCTAAAGGATCCACTGAAGTACCTTTAGGGCTGATAAGGAGGTGCAGAGCGCATTGGTGCATTGGTTACTTGTGTAGCTATCATTTCCCAAGAGGAGCCAGATCCATAAATACCGTAAAGATTGACTAGACTGACGTACACGAGGAGGACTGGGTAGTCAGTCCGCACCAGGGGCTGCCTGTGTGCTGGGGTGCTGAAAACCCAGAGGCTGCATAGTTCACAGGGCTAGGTGCCTTGGCAGCGCCCTTCCGGTACTGGGGATTTCTGGAGCCACTGGTCTTCAGTCCCTGTTGAAAGGCTGGGAAGTCGAGTTGTGCTCAGTTAAGGAGGGCACAGCAGTGAAATGCACTCACAAAGGAAGAACTCAAGTTCGCAGTACTGCTTCTGCTGCCACAGAAGGTGCCTCCTGTGGGGAATGGTCTTCCCCATTCCGTTCATCTTAGAAATAGGCTCATAGTTGGGCCAGTCATTGGCCATTCCCTCTGTCTCTGCTCCATCTTTGTCCCGACACATCTTGTAGGCAGGACAAATTTGGGGTTGAAAATTTTGTGGGTGGGTTGGTCTCTTATCCCTCCACTGGGCATCCTGCCTGGCTATAGGAGGTGGACCCGTCAGGCTCCGTATCTCCCGCTACTAGGAGTCTCAACTAGAGTTACCCTGATAGACTCCCTGGAGCGGCCCCCATCCCAGGACTCTGGCGTATCCTAAAGATGTCTCCCCATGCCCTCCTGGCTGGCCCAACTTGAGACCTATCCCATGGGTAAGAACCAGTTCCTGACACTGTTAATGATACTCTTATGCTTGCAGACAGGAGCCTAGCATAACTGTCCTCTGAGAGGCTCCACCCAGCAGCTGACTGAAACAGATGCAGCGATCCACAGCCACACATTAGATGAAAGTCACTAGCAACAGAAAAATGCTAACCCATGTGTATTCATAACTTCTCTCATCACCAGGATGAAATGCCTGACAGAGTAAATTGAAGAAGAAAGGGCTAATTTTTGCCCGTAGCTTGTGAGGGGTACTGTTCATTACAGTGGTGAAGGCACGGGCTGCAGGAGCATGGGGCAGCTGGCTACCTTTCATCTGATCAGAAAGCAGAAATAACTGCTAGCGCTCAGCTCGCTTCCTCTTAATATAGGCCTGGACGCCAGTCCGTGGGATGCTCTCCCTCACATTTAGGGGGAATCTTCCGTGTTCAGTTAAACCTTTCTGGAGACATCTTTATAGATACCCTAAAGTATATCTATAGTGATTGTAAGTTTAGTCAAGTTGGCAGTGAGATTACTCATCATGCCATAGAATGAAAGAGATACCTTATAAAGTCTGACTGCAAGCAACGTGCCTGGTGAGAAGGGGCGCGGCCGTGATCGGACGCCTCTCCTTGCAGGTTGACGGTGGTTTGAGAGCATGGGTGTAAGAATCAAGGAATGGAGGTTAGAACCACAAAGGTGCCACAGCACTGCCCAGATGACGACTCACTAGAGCAGAAAATACTCATGAGAGGAGAAACGGCAAGGCAATGTGGCTTGGGTCAGTAACGGAGCCTCACTGCTTCTGTCTGGGTGCTGTGGTTGTCGTTTTTGCTTTTTGCTTTCAGATAGGGTCTCCTGTGTCCCAGGTTGGCCTTGAACTTGTTATATATATAGTCGAAGATGAGCTGTTCTTTCTACCTTCGACTCCCAAGTGCAGGATTGCAAGCATATGTTCCCACACCTAGTTTATTTATTTATTTATTTTTAGTTTTTCGAGATCCAGTTTCTCTGTATAGCCCTAGCTGTCCTGGACCTCACTCTGTAGACCAGGCTAGCCTCGAACTCAGAAATCCACCTGTCTCTGCCTCCCAAGTGCTGGGATTAAAGGCGTGCACCACCACTGCCCAGCAAATTTTTTTGTTTGTTTGTTTCTTTTTTTTTTCTTTTTTTTTTTGGTTTTTCAAGACAGGGCCCCACACCTAGTTTAGATATGCTGGGGTTCTAACTCAGGGCTTTTCTAAGCTAAGTAGATGCTTCCAACTGAGCCTTGTTCATATCCCAAGGCCCATACAGGCTAGTTCTTAGTTTGGCAATTTGTTAAGTTGTGGAATTTTAAGAGGTGAGGCCTGGTGGGAAGTCTCTAAGCCATTGGGGGACCTACCCTTAAGATGGATCCTAGAATCTGAGTTGTGTGTGGGGTTTTGTTTTGTTTTGTTTTTTTCTGCTTCCTGACCATGATGTGAGCCAAATTCATTCACCATGCCCTGCCAATATTGTGGCCCTACCAGACACCTATTAGGCACTGGGTGAGCCTGGTCAAAGTCCACAGTTGTGAATCAAAGTGAACATTTGTTCTTTACTGAATGGCTTATCTCAGGCATGTGCTATAGCACCATACAGACAACTAACACACACTTGTTGATTAGGATCTGAGAAAAAAACTGGTGGGGATGGGAAATGGAGTCGCCTCAGTGGGAAACACGGGAGGCTACCCCTCAAAGAATTAAAAACAAGAATTTGTTATATGTGCAAAGCTGTCTTGAAGACAAGAGTTGCACACTCATGATCTAAGCACCATTGATCACCACTAAAAAAAAGATAAAACAACCCAAGTTCCCACTGATTATGTAAAGGACAGGTGTTAAGTCTACACACACAGCAAGACTTTAAGTCTTGACTGAAAGGGGAATTCTGACACAGGATGAAACCTGAGTCACAACATCAGCCAGTCAGAAAAAAATACTGTGTGGTTCCCCTCATATGAGGCACCCAAAGTTAGATTTACAGAAACAGAAGGTGCTTGGTGAGCACGGTGTCTATGGGAACAATGAGTGTCAACTGTGTGAACAAGCAAGTGTCCTTGCCCTAAACAGTCAAGCTGGCAACTTTTGTGTTGGGTGGGAAGGAAGAACTGCCAGGCACAAAAGGAGATGTACTGGGTAGTTCTGTGCCTACTTGACACAAGCTAGAGTCATCTGAAAGGAGGGAACCCCAATTGAGAATTTTCATAAGATCCAGTTGTAGGCAAACTTGCAGGGCATTTTTAAATTGATGTGGGAGGGGTCTTGCCCATATGTGGGTGTGGTCCTTGTCTAGTGGTCCTGGGTTATAAGAAAGTAGGCTAAGAAAGCCATTAGGAACAAGCCAGTAAGCAACACCCCTCTATGGCCTCTGCATCAGCTCCTGCCTCCAGGTTCCTCCCCTGTTTGAATTCCTGTCCTGACTTCCTTCAGTGATGGACAATAATGTAGCCAGACAAACCCTTTTCATCCCAAGTTGCTTTTGGCCTTGGTGTTTCATCACAGCAATAGTATCCTGAGGACAAGTTGGTATCAGGAGTGGGGTTTTGCTGTGACAGACCTGACTGTGCTGTTTTGGGGTGGAGTATGGAAGGGCTTTTGGACTTTGTGTAGAAAAGCCATCAAGTGTTGAGAGCTCGGTGAGCTGTTCTATGGGAGCTTGCAAGATGAGATTATTGAGAGCTGTGCATATGAAGGAGGCCAGGTTTGTGAAGCTTCAGAGGAAGGAAAAACTCCCTCGGGACTTTTGTTACGAATCTGTGGTTCTGGTCAGCTGGGACTGAAGAATTAGCATGTTAACAAGAGACCAGAACCAATGAAGTAAAACCTGTGTTTTCCTGGGACAATAGATGCTGGTCAGCTGGAGCTGAGAAATTAGTCGTAACTAAGGAGAGTTGGGTGGTGGTGGTGTACGCGTTTAATCCTAGCACTTGGGTGGAAGAGACAGCAGATCGCTGAGCTTGAGGCTAGCCTGCTCTACAGAGTGAGTACCAGGATAGCCTGGGCTACACAGAGGAACCTCATCTTGAAAAACAGAGAGAGAGCCGGGGCAGTGGTGGCGCACACCTTTAATCCCAGCACTCGGGAGGCAGAGGCAGGCAGATTTCTGAGTTCGAGGCCAGCCTGGTCTTCAGAGTGAGTTCCAGGACAGCCAGGGCTACACAGAGAAACCTTGTCTCGAAAAACCAAAAAAAAAAAAAAAAAAGAGAGAGAAAAACAGAGAGAGAGAGCGATATTGAGATCTGGGAATTATCTCTTTTGAGTCCACACTTATTGCCGCTTCTGCTGGCAGCTGACCTTGGTAGTGTAACAGTTACGCAGGTGATCCTGGTTTTGAAGGCATGAAAGTATCATGACAAGCAACTGAGGCTTAGCACTGTGAGAAGCCAGGATGGGCCACTGGAGAAGGTGTAGCTTCCATAGTAGAAACCCCAGAATTTAAGGAGTATTGGAGAGAAGCTGAGGCTCAGCACCATGAAGAGAGCCTAGGAGAGGCTATTGGTGACAGTGCAGCCCAGTTGCAGCAGAAGACCCCATGAAGATGCTAGTACTGTGAGACAACCACCAGCAGTAGGGAAGTGGAGTCAGGCAGAGCCCAGAAGAGAAGCTGTGTGTGATACAATGGGCGGGCAGAGCAGGAGAAGTGACCCCAAGCCCTTTGGAGGAGCCCAGAAGATTGTGAGCAGATCCTAGACATTGGACACTGTTTTTTGCACTGCTAGAGTTTTGTTTTGCTTTGATCTGATTGTGACAGTGCCCTTGTTTCTTCCCTCTTGATGTAAGGAATTATTTAACTTAATTTTGATTTTTACAAGTGCCCACAGTTAAGAGATTTTGAACTTTTAAAAGAAATTTTGGATTTTCACAAAGACTGAATATTTATTTATTTATTTATTTATTTATTTATTTATTTATTTATTTCTGAGACAGGGTTTCTCTGTGTAGCCCTGGCTGTCCTGGAACTCACTCTGTAGACCAGGCTGGCTTTGAACTCAGAAATCCACCTGCCTCTGTCTCCCGAGTGCTGGGATTAAAGGTGTGCGCCACCACTGCCCGGCAAGACTGGATATTTTAAACAGACTGAACTTTTAATGTGTTTGAATTTATAAAGACTGTTAGACTTTTAAAGTTCTTTATGTTTTTAAATGTGAGCTCTTGGGAACAATAAGAAAAGAAAGGTTGTGATTTCACAGTGATATGTTTGTGTGTCAAGCTGACAAGAGGTCAGCTGTGATTGCTAGTCTACATGACACAAGCTAGAGTCACCTGAGAGGAAGGAGCCTCAGTTGAGGAAATGCCTTCATAAGATTGGGCTGTAGGCAAGCCCTCTAGGGTATTTTCTTAATTAGTGATTGATATGGGAGGGCCCAGCCCATTGTGGGTGGGGTCATCCCTAAGGAAGCAAGCTGAGCAAACCATGAGGAGCAAGCCAGTAAGCAGCACCCCTCCATGGCCTTTGCATCAGCTCCTGCATCCAGGTCCCGTCCTGTTTGAGCTCCTGTCCTGACTTCCTTCAGTGATAAACGGTAACATGGGAGTTTAAGTCTTATAAGCCCTTCCTTCCCTCCCCAATTTGGTTAGTGTTTTGTCATAGCAGTAACAACCCTAACTAAGACAGAGGGCTGGATGTTTTATTTGGCTTGGTCAAATCAGTGGATTGTTTGCTAGTGGAAGTGAAAATGACCCCTTCCCCCAATTCTTGAGTTACTTTAAAATATTCAACAGGATGCGGAACATAAAAAGAGTACACAGGGTAGTCTTTGTAGATACATGTGTAGGTCTTACACCCTAGGAAGCTCTGTACCTGGTCACACTGTGTGTATGTGTGTATGTATGCATGTGTGTATACGTATGTGTGTCTGTCCTCCTGAGCTGTGTCTGTCTCCACTGGGAAAAGACAAATGCAGACTCTTTTGCTCTTTGACTGCATGGGAAGGAGTCATTTTGAAGAGTAGACATTTTTAAGGAGAGGGCCTGCGACCTTGGCGGCTGAGGGACAGGAGGTGGCAACAGGGTAGGTCTGTAGGCAAAGTGGCAGACTGTGTGGGTCGCTTTGAGTACCCCTGCTCTGTGCTCCATCTCTGAGATGCCTGACCCCAGTAGCTGAGGTGCCAAAGATGCTTGTATTGTGATTGAAATCACAGAAAGGTTTTAAACAGAGGAGTGTTCAGTTCTTAGTAAAAATTTCCCCTGGGGTGAAGAAAGACATGGCTTTTTCATACAGAATAAGAACTTTAATATAGTTTGTTTTGATGTCATAGGGATTATGGTCTCAGAAGCACAAACTGGAGATGTGTCATGCCTGGGTGACCAGTGTTACACTGACGTGCACCTGTAGTTCATATTGAAGTACAGGACAGACAAATGATCACAAGACAGAAATGCCGACCGATGAGTTGTCCCTTCAGGATAGCAGGACTTTGGGTTCCTGTGTTAACCACACAGCTACGATAGGATTGCAAACATGTCAGTACAAAGCTGGTGATGCACAGGGAGTGCTGGGCAGGAGCACTTCCTGGTGTCAACAGATGGGCATTGGTGTCAGCTCTGAACCATGTTTGAAGTGACCATGCATGCTGGCCAGCAGAGGATGTGCAGTCAGGAGGAGTGGTCCATCCATGTCCACCCATCTGAGGGGTGGACACCACTTCCACTTCTTACTTCTGTATTGTAAGTTTGAACTCCACCTTTCCTTCATAGGGGTCATGGGGATTGTTGAAGGTCACGTGGTCTGCCAGGATCTTGCACACGATGAGGACTTGCATGTTCTTGGGGACATTGAGGAACTTTGCTGCCACTAGAGGATTGCTGTAGTAGGGCTGAAGTAGAGGCACAGGGATGAGATGCTTGGGAAAACCCTGATGTTACGTCCTCTGGGTCTGTCCTGGGCTCAGGCCTGTCAGGCCGGAAGGAGCCCTTGGATCACAGAGCAGCTGGGAGCAATGACTCTTGGGACTTCAGATAGCAAAGAGCATATGAAAGCAAAATGAAGAGTAATCACTCTGGAGGGATTCTCAGACACCAGAGGACGTGGGGCCCCGGCCCCTAAGGGAATCAGGCTGATGGTATCCATGGCTTTTTGGGATTCTCAGACACCAGAGGACGTGGGGCCCCAAGGGAATCAGGCTGATGGTATCCATGGCTTTTTGGGGGTTGTGTATTTTTAGGTGGACACAAGAAGTGTTCAGGACTGGCTAAGTCATACCTTTCTTTTGTTCATTTCTTTCCAAGATAGAATCTCACGCAGCCCAGATTGGCCTTGAACTTGCTATGTAGATGAAATGACCTTGGGCTCACAATCCTCCTGCCTGCACCTCCCAAGTGCTGGGGTCACAGGTGTGCACACCATTTTGCTCTGCATGTGTGTGTGTGTGTGTGTGTGTGTGTGTGTGTGTATGAATACACTGTCGCTGTCTTCAGACACACCAGAAGAGGACATCGGATCCCATTACAGATGGTTGTGAGCCACCATGTGGTTGCTGGGAATTGAACTCAGGACCTCTGGAAGAGCAGTCAGTGCTCTTAACCAGTGACCCATTTCTCCAGCCTGCCTTCTTTTTTTTTTTTTTTTTTTTAAATAGAAAATGGCTTCCCTGTTGCTAAGGCTGAGGTAATTCAGCAAGTGTCCTGGGGCAGAGTGAAGCAGACCTACCTGTGCTTTCTTGCCGTAGTAGGGGAAGTAGTGGAGACTGAAGGTGCCATTGGGGGGATAGTACTCGACCTGCAGGGGTTCAATGTCCTTCCGGGGCTTTTGGGGGTCATCCTGGAGAGGAGAGGCCACAGCTGAGTCTGATAGGCACTGGGGCACATGTTCAGTTGTGTACAAGTCCACATGTGAGTTGTGTGTGTATTGTGTGGTACACACTGGTACCAATGCCAGTGATCACACAACACATCTTTACGTGTTAATGTGATAGGGTTAGCCTTGCAGCTAGTCAGCTTTCATGGTCAGGGCTGAGAGCCTGCAAGAAGATGCCAAGCCTCAGGTACTTTCCACTCAACCTGTCCCATCTTAGAATCTTGACTGAGGGATGGAGCTGGAGAAGCCGGTGTGTGCTTGTTAGCATCCAAGAGGGAAGCTCTGACAAGTCCAAGACCTTGTCTGCCTAAGGCAGGTTCAAGGTCTCGGCAGGTTTCTGGCTTAAGTGTAAGCACGTGTTCTTACGATCTATTTCCTTTTTTGTTGGTGTCAGACCTGCCCAATGAGTAGCTTACTCAGCAAGGAACAGTGACCCCCCCAAATCTCAGGTTAGCTTGTGTGTGGCATCATGATGATGATGATGATGATGATGATGATGATGATGATGATAAAGAGAAGACCATGCCTGAAGCCCTCGGGACAGAGCTCTGAGGACAGATGCTCCCTGGATCACCCATGGACATGCCCTTTTGATATATCAGCTAGGGCTCAGCATTGAAAACAAGCCTTGGAAACAATTAGTGAAGGCTATGTCTAGTATTTGATATTGAACTTAGACATTTTCTAAGAGGTTTCTCTGAGATCAATGCCACCTAAGTAGACATGCCAGACCCCATTAAGCAACAATGCTGTTGGTGATCTGGCATATTTTTGTAGATACAAAGCATAGACAATGTAGAAGGTGGGCCACCCACATCAATGCTGGGCTTTCTGAAGTGTAGATAACTGCATAGACCAGATGAGTGGGAAGCCATGGCTTTAGCATTGTCCCTCTGTGTCGTCACTCCTGGCAACGGCTGACAAGGTGACAGTTGGCATGTTCCCAGGGTTAACTTGGGTCCCATCCCCTGCCCCGCCATGCCCCACCCTGCCCCAGCTGTGCTCACCTGGAAGGTGCAGTCCACTCGGGGAGCTGTGTTGTTGCTGGGGAGGAACTTGACAATCTAGAAGAAAGGGTGACATGTACCCCTGATGTGCAGGTGGACACTCACACACACATGCTTCTGAGCCATTACCCCACGGGACCACAGTGTCGTAGGGCAGCTGGCAGCGGTAGAGCTGAGACAGAGGGCCCTAGTCACTGGCACCATGCTCATGCCTGCTGTGGTGATTAGCAGGCTGCCTTGCTGCAGGACAGGTCCACCTACTGCTCTCAGTGGGGTCCTCACATTCTCTCATCCTTTCCTAGATTTCTTGAGCCTCAGTCCTTGTCTCCTGAGCTCTGTGCAGGAGCTGCCTTTGGTAGGAATGTCAACTGGAACATGGGCCTGTGGAACCCTGATCACAGCCCGTTTCCCAGGCAGCTCTGGGGAGACCTTCCAGCCATAGGGCTTTATGGTGGGTTCAGTGCATGCAGTGTGGCTTTCTAAAACCCCCAAAAGTGGAAGTAGGCAGTGAGGCCAGTTAGGCTTTCATCTGCCACCTGGTCTCTTCAACAGTGACCCTGAGCCCCTATTGTCTGAGTGCCATTCAGCTCAGCTGTGTTTCTGCCTCTTGCTTACTACTGTGTCTGTGTTCTTAGGGCATTGATGGGACTTGCTGTCACATGGCTTCTAATACCATCAGAACCTCAGTGATTCCTATAGGACTGACCCTGAAGGACTCCTGTTTCTGGTGCAGAAGGAGACCATGTAGAATACCCCCAGTTTCTCCAGTCTGAATCCACAACTCAAGGCCCTTGCTGGCCAAGATCTCTCATGCTGTGTCTTATTTGCATAATATTTAAAGTTATAGGGCTGGCAAGACTCTGTCTGGGTAGAAAATTCTAGATTTGTATTTAAGAGTGGGACATGACAAATGTCTGGAGTCAGGGTGGGTAGGTGAAGGGCCCAGCCCCCATGGCTGAGTGTGAGGAGGGGCCATCTCGAAAGTAGGCCCTTCATAACTCACCCTGTTCATTTTAATAATGAAGCAGGGCTTTCCCTCCTCGAAGCCGAAGCTGGGGTCCACCAGGCCTGAGCAGTTTTGTAACATGTCTGCAGTGAACTTGCAGGAGAACTTGGTGTGGTTTGGAGCCATGAAGCTCTCCTGGAAGAAGTACTTTTCTGATGTACAGTTGATGCTGTCCTGCTGGGATGCTGGGGTGTAGCCTGTAGAACACACACCCTCTCAGCAGCCAGCCCCCCACTGCCCGTGGAGGAGGTCCCGCATTCCCATCGAGTCTCGTAGGAGGCAGACACCTCTGATACATTTGTGGTTACTCACCTGCTAAGAAGCTGTGGAGGGTGTGTGTGAGGCCAGTCCAGGAGCTGTTTTCAGAGACGTTGTAGGAAATCTGCAGCCCTCTTTCCCCGTACACGTCAGGTCTCAAGGTTACCCCTGCAGGGAAAGAGCACCCCCTTGATCAAGTTCTCCAAGTGCTCACTTATACTGAGCCCTTGGCTCTCAGGTTGTTTAGGCTCACACAAGCACCAACCATAGGCAGTGCATCTGAGGTGCAGCCGGGTCCTCACCCTCCTAGGCGGGAGCTGTAGAGCAGACTCCATGGAGCTGAGGAAGCTTGGCAATAACTCCCTAAAGAAGGGCCTAAGGCCTCTGAGGACATGGGCCTGGGGCCCCTGAACTCTGCAGAATGTAGCACGGTGGGCGTGAAGGCCTGTCCTGTGCCTGAGACTCTGGATGACTAGGCCCAGCAAGAGTGACACTTGCTCCATAGGGGACTCTGAGCCTGGGTGTGTGTGGGTGGGGGGAGGGTCATGAGCAGGATTAGTGCAGTGAATGCCAACCTCTGGGGAGGGTTTCCTAGCCTGCAGGTGGGTCTCTAGGGGAAAGGCATCTGAATACACATCATGTTTTTCACTTGGGAAACACATGCTACAGCTCACACCTTTAATCCCAGCTCTTGGGAGGCAGAGGCAGGCAGATCTCTGTTTGAGGCCAGCCTGAGTTACATATAGACTTCTGGGATACCCAGGGCTACATAGAGAGATTCTGCCTCAAAGGGAAAAAGAAAAGGTTTTTCATTTGGGGACTGGGGGGAATAGCTTAATGTTTAAGAGCACTGGCTCTCTTCCAGAGGACCCTGGTTGGATTCCCAGCATCCACATGTCAACTCACCACCATCTGTAACTCAGGTTCCAGGGCATCTGATGCCCTTTTCTGGCCTCTGCTGGGACTAGGCACACATGTGGTGCACAGATAGACATGCGGGCAAAACGTCCATGCACATAAAATAAAAAAAAAAAACCAAAAATGTAAAAATATTATTTTCACTTGTGTGGCAAGAGGGCTTAGCAGGTCAAAGGAGCTTGCCACCAACCCTGATGGCCTGAGGGTGGTGCCTGGAGCCACACAATCAGTGAGAGAACCAATCCCCGAGAGTTGTCTTCTTCACTGTCCTACAGCTGTACACTCACACACACACTGTAAAAAGTACTTTATAAACACTTCGCTGATTGTTGAAATGAAACGCATTTTGACATGTAAAGAGAGAGAGAGAGAGAGAGAGAGAGAGAGAGAGATGTCAGTGAGTCACTGCAGTCTGCTGTACATCTGCTGGGGGCTGTCTCTGTTCTGCTAACAGACAGGATGTGAGGCATGTGAGTTCACAGTACAATCTCATGCACGAGTGACAGGAGCCACCCTGGCCCTGGGTCTTTCTCTGGTGCTGGTGCACACTCCCCTGAGTTCACGTCAAGTCATGAATTCTTTCCACAAACACCATGTGGCCTTTGGCTTGGGGTAAGTTATCATGTGCTCAGCTTGGCCCATCCATGTTGCTGGCTTTCTGTTTTTGTGAGCCAGGGCTTTGCTGTTTTGATGGGCATCATGACAAGAGCAGCTGTATGGAGCTTAAAGAGAAAAGGACTTTTTTTTTTTCACAGTCCTCAGTCCTTCTGTCTTCTGTCCCAGGGACTAATGAGCTAGGCAGTGTTTTCACCCTAGATCCTTCTCCTGGGATCACCAGGCCAACTCCCTGCCAGCAACCTCTTGTGTACCCTCCCAGATGCTGTCTATGTACAAGCATATATGGAGTGCAACGGCATCTTGTCTCTGTGACCCTCCTCCGGAAGCCCCTCCGGTTCCATAAAACTAAAACCAAAATCAGACTTTGCAATTTGGGGTCATCGTTCTTCTCAGGAATCTGTGGGGACCCCTGCCCCGGGTGTAAGGAGAAAGGTCCTCTGCTATGCCCTGCTGTCTCCCCAGGAGCAAGGCTGAAGCCCTCCTGATGCTTACCTGGTGACTTTAATTGGTCCTGGTAGTCTGGAGTGTAGGGGTCAATGGTCTGCATCAGCACATAGATGCACAAGGCAAAGAGTCCAGTCATGACCACATAGAAAGCTACGTAGTACAGGCTGATCCACACTGTGAAGAGAGAATTGAGAGGAGCCAGTGAGCCGTGGCAAGGTGCACGGCACAGAGCTGCTGCTTTCTCCATCTCCAGCCCAGCACACAGGTGGTGCCGTACCATGCTCTCACAATGCTGTGCCATCAGCACCTCTACCTAGTTCCAGAACTTTCTTACCCGAGCGGAATCCCTGAGCTCTTTGGCACCCCCTTACCCTCACTCCCTAGCCCTGGAACTCACTGTCTTACTCCAGAACTACAGAGCCTGTGCATGGCCTTGTGTGGTTCCTGTCACTGCCCTTGCACGTTAGTGACAACTCTCTGTGCTTGGTACACTGATCACCATAGCCACAGCCAGCAAGGCTGGATCCCAGAGCTTATCCTTCCACACCCTGGATTTCCTACTGTTTCTCACATTACAGGAAGACAAAGGCCTCTGTTGGCCAAGGAGACCCCCAGTGCATGATCTGATTGGGTAGGGCCATGGCTGAATATGTATCAGGTTGTGCCCTGGAGACTAGTAGGAGCTTGCCCAGTGTCCTACAGAGAAGAGGGACATTGAGCATGCTGGGCACGTGCAGCTCTTGCAGCTCCCAACAATGTTTCTTCAAACATCAGGTGCGGAAGAGCCATGATTAGCAGCAAGTGTTCCAACCCGGATGTGAGCCAGGCTCCATGGGCTCCCGAAGACTCCCGGGTGACATTCTTTTCAAGTCTGAGCTGCACTCCTCTGGGGCACAGCCTTGGACTTGGGATACTGTGAAGCGCCCACTGTCATGCTTTGATGATTTCCAGCCATGCTAAGAAACATGCTGGCAGAAAAAAGTCTTTTGTGCTGCCCTTGACTTTGGCTTCCTGTGAAGATCTCTAAAAACATGGGTGTTCCTTCTGAATGCACAATGTGGGTGTGGCTTTCTCTCTGCAAGTCATTCTCCAGTGACCCTCAAAAGTTACTAAAGAACAGGACTAAGTCAGTGGGGATGGGAGATGGTGGGGGGCCAGCTGTGGGACCAACAAGTCCTCCCTGGAGAGCCAGAGCAGCAGTGGCTTGTCTCAGACCTGTGGTTCCATGGAGACCCTGTACTCTTCTTGGGTTGCAGTGTGCAATAGCCTGGCCCTGTGCTTATAGGATTGGCAGGGTTGTACACCCACTTAGCTTCATGGTCTACAGGTGTGAATGACCAAGCATGTTCAGAAAGGGCCAATAGAGGGACATTTCCCATTGGAGGGCTGACATGCTCACTACAGCTCCCACCTGTGGCCTCTGGCCAGCTCATCTACCTCCCTGGGACCTGAGCTCCTACAGGCAGGAACCTCAGCTTTGCTGCTTGTCTACCGCCCCACCCCCCACAAGCCCACTTACTGACTGATCCGCTATGAGCCAGGGATCAACATCTCCAGATGAAGGATCCCAACCTTGCCACCATCAAGATTGCTCCTCATGTGAGCAATGCTATGGAACCCCCAGCCTGAGAGCCACTTTTGCTAAGAGTTCCACATCACACAGAGAAAGAGTGTGGCCCAGGTGGCAGGGTGTGCCCCGAGTCACCAAGACTTATGTTGCTCTCAGTCTGCGGTCTCTGCCCCTACTTTCTCTATGCATGCCTTCACCCCTAAAAGTAACTTGGCTTCTGGGATTTCACCAGATGTATGCTTTCTTCCTGAGACTGTCATTGCCAGACACCAAGTCCATGTCTTCTAATGTGAAACTGTTCTAGAAAGTTCTGAGTGGCATTACAGTCATCAAAGAGGCTTGTCCGCTACAAAGACCGGCCATACAAGGTTCCCAAGGAGATAGTTGGCAATCTTGTCATCTGCCTCAGGGCCCCAACTGCTGTCCCTTCTTCAGGTGACCCACTTCCTGGGATAGTCCCAGGACCAGCTCTGCTTCTGTGTTTCCCACTAGTGTACTGTGTCTTCTCTGTTTCTTCTCAGGCTTGGAACTGATTGTATTTTCCAAAGTCACCAGGGACTCGAGGTGCTCTCTGCCCTAGGAGGTCTCAGAGGCTTGAGAAGAGTGGTCCACGTCTCCTTCTGCATGAACAGTGTATGTTTTCCACATAGTAGTATGTCCAAGCTGAGCTGAGGCTAGCTGAATTGTTCCAGAGATGAAACAGCAGGCCCCACCCTCTGTGAATCTCTCATCTCAGTTCCTAAGACCCCTGAAATGGGTCTTTGAGGATCAGCCAAAATGGCCTTTAATTTGTGCACAGACCTGGAGGACCTTGGATTGTAGCCTCCCATGGCTGCTGTGGGAACCTAAAAGAACAGGCCCTAGGACCTGCCTTCTAAGGAGTAAGGTGGCACACACCCTGTCTTTGTATTCTCCAGTGGTGTAACCCTGCGAAGCCTTCACTGCGCCCCTCCACGCTCTCTGTAACTCACACGCCGTGGGTCCTGAAAGATATTTACTCTTTGGGGTCTCAGGAGTACTTCATGTTTGTGGAAGACTTACTCTGTGAGGGGATATCCTGAACAAGTACACGGCCTCCTGTCAGTGAGGACCTTTCTGCTCCTACAGTGGTCCCAGAAGGAAGTGCCTCCTCTCCCAGGTCACCACAGGGCAGCCATAAGAAAGGAGCTCTGTGGATATACCTAACCCACCAAGTCCATAGTTAAGAATAATAGCTACACAGGGCACTTCAGATACAGTCTGGAAATCAGGGGCATCTCCAAATACGCCTGGCATGTTAGAGTCATGGCAACTCTCACCATAGAGTAAGATCACTGAAATAAATCCTTGCCTCCCAAATGATCTGAACAAGAAACTATCATCACATTCTATAACTTAAAAAATACATATTAGTTTCAGAAACATCTTTAAAATGCTGTTTCCAAGTTATGGATGAACTTGGGGCCAGTCTCGGATCTGCATGACAGTCAATCTGAAGTCTGAGCCTCAGGGTCCTTCCTGCTGAGAGCAGTCAATCTGGAGTCTGAGCCTCAGGGTCCTTCCTGCTGAGAGCAGTCAATCTGAAGTCTGAGCCTCAGGGTCCTTCCTGCTGAGAGCTGAGGCAAGGCCTGTAGTGTGTTTCTAGGTGCCCCAGCAGGGCCTAGGTCCTGCTGGCTGCTAGTCCTCTGCCTCACCCCATGCCCCCTTCATGTGGCCCACACCTACCCCACCGGGCTGGGGTGCGGCCCAGCATCTGCCCAGTGTCCGGGTTCCAACAGTAGTGCCGGAATTCGGCCATGCGTTGGCTGCATGACTTCTTCTCCTGCAGGGCTGCCATGCCCTCTCTTGCTTGTCTGGATTGGACCCAGGAAGCGTCCTCTGAGGCTTATAGCCTCCTCTGTATGAGGCCAAAGGCATAAGAGCCAGCTATCAGCTCCCCACTATCGCCTCTACAAACATAAGGGAGGGTTGGGGCTTGCTTGCTATCTGCCCTCCACTGTCCCAGAAGTCAGTTGGTCCTTGGGATGCCCTTGGCTGACAATGTAATCTACCCTGATGGCAGCTGAAGGGAAGCGTTTCTGATATGAACAGCCTTCTGGGTTATACCTCACCTCCCCTTCAGGAGGGAAAACACACACTGGCAGGTTCTAGGTCAAATGCCCCAGGCCTGCCGCCTCACCACTCGGGTCCCTGGGACCTTGAACTGCTTCCTTGAGACTCCCTTTCTCCTCAAGATGGTGGAGAAGGTGCTTGAAGTGTGTCTACAACTACCTGGAGTGGCCCCACAGCCCTGTCCTCAATATTCTCCTGCAGATGGCGGTTGAGCAGAGTCCAAGAGGGGATGCCTAGAAACTACAGTAAAGGACAATGGTCAGCACAGGCAGAGGTGCTGTAGGGGAGGGAGCCTGTCTTCCAGTCCCTGCCATGAGGATAATGCTTTCCTGTCCTTTGCTGGTCATGGGACTGGAGCGCCTTTAAGATTCATTATGTCTGCAGAGGGACTCCCACTCATGGGATCTGGAGGTGTTCTGTCTCAGCTTCTGGCTGAGGAGGTTCTGATGTTGGAGCTACTGGTTGGAGCCTCTGCATTTCACATATCCTGATGGGCTGTGCTGACAGTTGGAGGCACTGCAAGGGTCCAACTCAGGGTATAAGTGGATAACACAAGGCTACAAGTGCTAGATGCCTGTCCACACCTGCTCCTCTATACGTGTCCCTCTGCCACGCCCTGTGTTCCAGGCAGGAGGAGCTCCATACATTCTCCGAATGTGCAAGCACCTTGAGTTGGGAGCAGCATCTACTGGCCAGGCATCTACCCTGGAAGGGGGGGAGATACCCCAGAGGTGGCAGGTGCTCTGTGCCTAAGACGAAGCCTGGCCCACGTGAACAGTCACCACCCGGAACTCATCTGTTGTCACTTCTACATAGGCTCTCCCTCCTAATGATCCATGGGACCAAGCTGGTTTCTTTGGGAAGAACAACCCCGAATAATCATGTAGCCGTTATTCTGCCCTCACCCAATAGGACTTAATTGCCAACAAACAGATACTCTAAAATTCAAATGGACTTGCATCATTTTAGCCGGGATGCTTATAGCTTCTCAGGGAACCGGTCCTGCACATCTTCTTTGGCACAGACCCACTTAGGATGTTAGGATTTTAAAAGCAAATGAATGACAGTGGCTGAGATCTAGTTGTTCTCAGCCAGTGGGGCCTATATGTAGGGACCCAATGGTGCTTGTCAACCTGAAGCATGCATATATGTGTATGTGTATATATATCTGTAAGCATTTTGTATGAACCTGTATCCAGGGCCTGGAAATTGTCTATAGGCCTGCAGTCAGATATATGGGCACCTGAAATGACCTGGGTGTCTAGAGCTGTCATGTGTATACCCAAGCCTGGGGACTGGTAAACAGGGACATGAAGGTATCTGAGAGTTATAGCCATTGTCTGTTAGTGAGCATGGAGGTGCTCTATGTGCGAACAAAATGCTGAGTTATTTCTGAACTTTTTAAAGCTCCGTCTTCCTAACTCCACCTCGGAGTTTTTGGAAGCATGAGTATGGTCTGGACCACACATGGATTGTGTGCATGCATGACCTGACCATGTGCCTGTGGGGGGAGGGGCTGAGGCCTTGGTAAAGGGCCGTTTCCTTACAGTGTGCTCTGAGAACATGGAACTGTGTGCTCCACCCAACAGCCCCAGAGAAAGGAGCCCTAGACTTTTACTCCACCTGGAAGTTATAAAACTCCCCTCACCTCTGCATGTGGTGTTAGAGGCCTGAATAAACTTCACAATGAGTTTATAGTGTTGGAAGAGGGAGCTGAAGACATGGCTCGGTGGTTAAGAGCACTTGCTGCTCTTACAAAGGACCTGGGTTCGGTTCCCAGCATCCACCTAGCAGCTCTCAACCATCTGTAACTTTAGTTCCTGGGCTCCAATTCTTTCTTCTGACCTCCATGAGTGGATGTAGTGTGCACTTACATACATGTATATAAGTACTGTACTTGCATACGTGTGGGCAAAACACTCATATGCATAAGAGAAAATTAAATCTTTTTTAAAGAGCTGAAAGAAAAGAGTGATTAAACCAGAATCTCAGGTCTAGAAAAATCTTTAGGGGTAAAGGGAAAATCTAGGCATTGTCAAGTGAAGGAAGAGTTAGAGAATGTGATGCCATCCGACTGTACTGAGGGATGACAAGGGGGTTCAGTGGTCATGCCACGGGGTCTGGGAGGCAATCTAGACGGGCTCTGGTAACATGGGCGAGGAGGCGGGCTTCCTGAGAAGCCACTCTAGCTGTGCTTTGCCCTGAGCCGTAAGCAAATGGAATCTCTATTCTCCTTGTTCCTCATTTAGCCCCAAATATGGCTTCATATGAGGCTCAGCTCTCAGGCTCCTTGCCTTGGCTGTACGAGGGAAAAAGGAAGATTTTAGGGGAGGTCTGGGACCTTCTTAAACTGAAGAGAGGAAGGACTTCCTTGACGTCAGCTTCTATGTCAGCTTCAGACCCATAGGAAACAGAAATGGAGAGCAGGACGAAGACGCACTGGCTGCGAAGCCCTGTTTCCACACGAGACACACAATGTCCATAGACGGACTGCGAAATACACCAAGTGTCACCTGAGCACTCAGCCATGCAGGCTGCTGGGGAGCGATGGTCATATGAGGAGTGACGTCTGATAACCCTGTGGAGTTGTTTCCACTGGACTTTGACAAGGAGGGGAAAAACCCAAGAAACCACCTGCTGCCACCGACTCCTTCCATTAAAACAGAAGCAGGAACCACAGAGAGAAGCCAGTAAATTAAAAGGACATCTTAAGGCAGATCTTCCACATGACCCTGCTATACCATTCCTAGTTCCACACTCAAAGGACTCAGCACATCCCAGAGATACCTGCACATCAGTGTTCATTGTAGCTATATTCACAATAGCGGAGTTACAGGCACAGCCTAAGTGTTCAACAAGAGGGGAATGGTTAGCGGGTATACACAATGGATCTCTGTCAGCCACAAATGACGTCATTTGCAGGAAGATAACCAAATGAATTAATATAGTCTGGAGCGTGCGTGCGCGCGCACACACGCACACACTCCCACTCCCTGACATCACTCCAATTCCATCCAAAAGGAGAACCTGTGGTGTGGCCCTAGGTCCGGCTGTGGTGGGATTTGGAACAAAGTGGGCTAAAGGCTTTTCCACGAGGAGATCGAATGTAGAACAAAACAGGGCACATAAGGCTTTAGTGGTGCTATGTTGATGATGTTTTCCATTACTACAGTAAACTTGCAGATCATTTGTTTACAAGGTTTTATAGTTTCCATGATTTTTTTTTGCTTTGTTTTGTTTTTGTTTGTTTGTTTGTTTGTTGTTGTTGTTGTTTTCCAAGACAGGGTTTCTCTGTGGCCTGACTATCCTGGAACTCATTCTGTAGAGCAGGCTGGCCTTGAACTAACAAGAGATCTGCCTGTCCCTGCCTCCCATTTGTGGGGATCAAAGGTGTGCATCACCATGCCTGGCTTAGTTCCGTAATTAAGAACTGTTTTGTTACAGGTTGCCCTCATGCTGTATCACCCCTCATCAGCAGTGAACATCTGCTTGGGGGGAGCCTGCCCTGCTTGGCGCTCCCCTGTATGAGTCTATTACATTTGTAAATTTAGATACGACCTGTCAGCTTTCTGCTAGAAAATTCCAAAACCCCGAGAGAGAGAGTGGTTATGGTATTGAGAAAGATGCATTGTGGCATTTGCAGAGACTAGTGTCCTCTTGAGATCATCTCTCCTAATACATTTTAAAAACAGGCATCAGTTCTGTTTTTAAAATTACTGTTTTATTTATTTACATTCCAAATGTTGTCCCCCTTCCCAGTTCCCCTCCCCTTTGCCTCTGAGAGGGTGCTCCCTCTTACCTCCCTCAACCACCCATCCACCCCCACCTCACCCCCTTCCCTGGGGCATCAAGTCTCTACAGGATTAGGCCCACCCTCTCCCACTGAGGCCAGACACGGCGGTCCTCGGCTACACATGTGCCGGGGGCCATGGACCAGCCCATGTGTGCTCTTTGCTTGGTGGTTTAGACTCTGGGAGCTCTGAGGGGTTCAGGTTAGTAGAGATTGTTGTTCTTCCTATAGGGTTGCTATCCCCTTCAGATCCTTCAGTCCTTCCCCTAAGCCTCCCATAGGTCCCTGGCCTCAGTCCAGTGGTTGGCTGTGAGTATCTGCATCTGTCTCAGTCAACTGTTGGCAGAGGCTCTCAGAGGACAGCCATGCGAGGCTCCTGTCTGCGAGCATCACATGGCATCGGTATTAGGGTCAGGGTTTGGAGCCTGCCCACAGCGTGGGTCCCAAGGTGCGCCTGTCACTGGATGGCCTTTCCTTCAGTCCCTGGTCCTTTTTCCATCCATGTATTTCTTTGAGACAGGATCAATTCTGGGTCAAAAACTTTGAAGGTAGGTTGGGGACCCCATCCCTCCACCGGGGGACCGGTCTATCTACTGGAGGTGGTCTCTTCTGGTTCCATCTCCCCTCTGTTAGCGGCATTTCTGCTAAGGACATCCCCTTGAGTCCTGGGAGTCTCTCACATCCCAGGTCTCTGGGACTTTCTAGAGGTTCCCCCTGCCCCCACCCCCTCCCTAATATTTTTAAATTTATATTTATATTTTTTAAATTTAAATTTATATTTTTATTCTTTTATTGGGGAAAGAGTCACACATGTGCCATGGCATGCATGTGGCAGTCAGAGGGCAACTTGAGGGAGTGGGCTCTCTCCTTCCACCATGTGGGTCCCAGGGATCAGGCTCAGGCTGTCAGGCTTGGCAGCAAGTACCACTAATTACTGAGCCCTCTCTCCAGCCCAAGTTATTGTAAACTCTGTTTTTAATTTAAAAAAAAAATTAAAAACTTAATACTTATTATTAATGTGAGTTTACAAATGTGTGTTTATAGTGTGAATGTGTGTGAGTGTGTGTGTGTGTGTGTGTGTGTGTGTGTGAGAGAGAGAGAGAGAGAGAGAGAGAGAGAGAGAAAACTCTCTCCAACCAAGGAGTTGGTTCCCTCCTTCTACCTGTACATTTTAACAAATAGGGCTGAAGCAGTTTGTCTTAGTCAGGGGTTCTATTCCTGTACAAACACCATGACCAAGAAGCAAGCTGGGGAGGAAAGGGTTTATTGAGCTTACACTTCCATGCTGCTGTTTATCACCACAGGAAGTCAGGACTGGAACTCAAGCAGGTCAGGAAGCAGGAGTTGGTGAAGAGGCCATGAAGGGATGTTATTTACTGGCTTGCTCAGCTTGCTCTTTCTTTCTTTCTTTCTTTCTTTCTTTCTTTCTTTCTTTCTTTCTGATACTTTACATTTCAAATGTTTTCCCCTTTCCAGGTGTCTCCTTTGGAAACCCTCCATCCCCTCCCCTCCCATCCCTGCTCTCTTACAGAACCCAAGACTACCAGCCCACAGATGGTACCACGCACAAAGGGCCCTCCCTCCTTGATCACTAATTGAGAAAATGCCTTACAGCTGGATCTCATGGAGGCATTTCCTCACCTGAAGCTCCTTTCTCTGTGATAACGCCAGCTTGAGTTCAGTTGACACACACAACCAGCCAGTACACAGTTGGACCTTCATTTGAAAAAAACACTTCAGCTAAGTCTCAAACCTTTTCCAAAAATGAACAAGGTCGATCATGAGCCTGAGTGCAAAAGTGGAGGTACAGCCTGTAGGGAAAGTCGTGGGAGGAGCCTTAGGCTTAACGCCAAGAAAGTGACCCACAGCACAACAAAACAAAGCAAACCTATCACAACCATCACCACCACCACCACCACCATCACCATCATCACCACCACCACCACCACCACCACCACCACCATCACCACCATCACCACCACCACCATCACCACCACCACCATCACCACCACCACCACCACCACCACCACCACCACCATCATCACCACCATCACCACCACCACCATCACCACCATCACCACCACCACCACAACAACAAAAACTTCAGAAGTAGGTAAAAATGAAAAGACATGCTGCCACATGGAGAAGACATTTGAAAAGCACCATCCGGCAAAGGACCAGGCATGTGACCAACACACAAAAGATTCTTCAGATTCAATGGCAAAACCCAAGCAGTCTCCCAGTTACAATATGGTAGAAAGATACTAGATACCCCAAAGTGGAGGCACGGCTGTCACACTGGTCTATAGGGAAGTGCTCTGTGTGGTTCACTCTTGGGGAAAGGCAAATCAAAATCATAAAGAACAAAGACATAATTACACGTTTAGGAAAATGGGTGGAGCCGGAGATCATCCTGTTAAATGAAAGGCAGAATCAGAAAGACAAGTGCCACAGACTTTCTAACATCTACAGAAGGGAGGTAAAAGTGGGGCAAAAACATTCCCAGGGACAGGGAGGTAGAAGAGGGGACTCTGGGAGGAAATCCCTGGGAAGAGGAGGGGAGGCCAGAGAGTAATAGGGAGGAATGTACTCAGAGAACAGTACACATGTATGAAAATGTCCCAGTGAAGCCCATTGTCTTGTACAATTAATATGTGTTAATGAAAAACATTACCAGGGTAGAAAAGCCAAACTGGCTTCCAGTCCTGGAGGGGATGGAAAATGGACAAGCTGCAGATCAGTTTGTTGGGTTCTTAGAGCAAACACAGAGCTACCCAGAATTACACTCTCAAACACTTATCCCCGAGAAGTAGAAATTCACACACACACACACACACACACACACACACACACACGCGCGCGCACACACACACACACACGCACACACACACACTTGATGTGTAACAATTTAAACTTGGGTGACTAGTTAGAACATGGACCATCTACACAGAACGTGGGACAACATTCAGCCACAAGAAGGACTGCTATCCATTTCTAGAGAATTCTCCAAGAGGGAAAATCTCTCCCTAAAGGAGTCCCCTAAGGGGCCCATGCTCACACAGTACCCTTTCAGTGGATCAGTTCAACCACGGCAAGCAGACCTGTGGGTCCCTGGGGGCTGAGGGTGTGGGAAAGGCTTTGTCTACAAAGGGAAGCTCAAGGGTTCTGGTGCCATGGGGACCCTGAGTCCAGGGCTGAGATGCTGTGCTGAATTTGGGGAGCTATGACCTCTCCCTACTTTCCCCCTTCTCTCCTTCCTCACCCCCACAACTGTATGTGCTCTGCCATTATCTCAAGAGTTGACCTGAACAAGCATACTCAGAGAGTATATCCTCCCCCCATCTGAACAGTCTGGTCTGGGAAACGAACTCATCCTACTTTGGTGGCCAGTTCTCAGCTCCTTCCACAAGGGACCTTCCTGGTATGAAGGCAGCCTGAAATTCTTCAGCCCTAACCCTCTCGTAGTCCTGACCTGCAGCTTCCATGTAAGTCACCTGGGAACCTGTCAGAGATGGAGGCCTGAGCTCTACCAGACTCTCTGAGGCAGGTGGAATATGGATTTCAGGTGGCTCACCTGGCAAGATACCCAATGGTAAAGAACCATGTGCCCTTTGGTCCCGATTGGCGAGAGAGTCAGCTACGGTCCGTCCAAGGTCACCAGCTACTTAAGTGGCAGGGCTGGGACTAGCACAGGTCACCCGAGAATGAGCTAGTATTTACCTCAAATATTTACTCGCCAATCTTCCTGTCACAAGTCCTTGCTAGGAGGTGGGGGTGTGAGAGGGATGGGGGTTGTCATTCACCCGAAGGTTCTCTTTTCATTTCCTCAGTCACAGCAGAAGACCCTGTCCCCACCTGAAGCACGTCACTGCCCTTCAGAGAAGGGAGGTGGACTGAACATTCCTTTAATGTCCTGACTCGGGTTGCCCTTTATTCTCCACACATCTCTTTCACCTCCCTGTAAGCGCTTACTCTGTGGCTCCTACTAAAACTGTCAGGATATGACATACCTACAGACATGACAGACGTGGGCCCTGGGAGAAGGTGACATGCCCATAGATTCTGTCATTTCCAGGTGTGTCCTGGATGTGACCAGTGTCTGAGCTGGGTCCCAAGTCATGTCCACAGGAGTCCCTGATGATTTAAGTCTGTCTCCGGTGTACCCTCCACCCGGAGGCCTAGAGGCAGCTTGGGCTCACGTCTCATGTGTCTTCTGGCTTGATGAGACTCGACGTGATGGTCTGTGGGTCTCTTGCACCCCATCCTTGTTCTCTAACTTTGTCTTTGGCAATTCTGCAAGGAGAAGACTTGTTCCCCCAACAAGTGCCTGTGAACTCATCTACAGACAGAGAAACTGGTCAGTGTGGGCTTTCCCCTTCAGATTCCTGTTATCAGGAGGCTTCTTGCATGCTATTTTCTTTCTTTCTTTCTTTCTTTCTTTCTTTTTTTTTTTTTGTTTGTTTGTTTGTTTGTTTTTTGAGTCAGGGTTTCTCTGTGTAGCCCTGGCTATCCTGGAACTCACTCTGTAGACCAGGCTGGCCTCGAACTCAGAAATCCACCTGCCTCTGCCTCCCAAGTGCTGGGATTAAAGGCATGCACCACCACTGCCCGGTTGCATGCTACTTTCTTAAGGATAAAAATTAAATAGGGGTTGGGGGCTGGAGAGATGGCTCAGCAGTTAAGAGCACTGACTGCTCTTCCAGAGGTCCTGAGTTCAATTCCCAGCAACCACATGGTGGCTCACAACCATCTGTAATGGGGTACGATGCCCTCTTCTGGTGTGTCTGAAGACAGTGACAGAGTGCTCATACATAAAACAAGTCTTTAAAAAAATAATGTAGAAAACAACCTGGAAGCCACATACAAATGGAGGTTTCTCCTGGGACTGTCTGACTACCTTCTACCCTAGACTCACATCCCAGCAGGACACAGACAAGTCTTGTCTACCTGCGAAGGCCAGGGAAGGATAGAACTGTTCCCTATGGGTTTCCAGGAGTCTTCAGTGTGCCCTTCCCTTGGGAACATGATGGCAGCACCAGGGGGAGACAATTGAGCTGAAGTCTAATCCGATTTGGAGAAGCTTAGGGGATTGTCTTTTTCTGGCACCTGCTGGTCACCCCTAAGGTGTCCTTAGTGACCCCAGGGCTGGGATTTAGCTAGATACTTGTCAGCCCTGGTCTCCCTGGCCTCTCAGTGGGTTCCCAAGCACCCTGCCCACGGCTGCATGCCTCCTTTGTCCCACAAGGGCAGGGACAGGCCATAGGCCAAGGGCACAGGGTCAAGCCTGCTTTGGCTGCTGGTGCCTTGAGCTTGACTTCAGCTTATGGGTCTTAACACTTGAAGTGGACACAGGGCATCAGCAGGATGGATTTCGGGTCCTTGGAGACCGTGGTGGCCAACTCTGCCTTCATTGCTGCCCGAGGCAGCTTTGACGGTAGCAGCACACCGTCTTCCCGAGACAAGAAGTATCTGGCCAAGCTTCGGCTGCCCCCACTGTCCAAGTGCGAGGGTCTCCGTGACAACCTCAGCCTAGAGTTTGAGAGCCTGTGCTCAGAGCAACCCATAGGCAAGAGGCTCTTCCAACAGTTCTTGAAGACAGACAAGAGGCATGTGCCAGCTCTGGAGCTCTGGAAGGACATTGAGGACTATGACACTGCTGATGACGATTTGCGGCCACAGAAGGCACAGGCCATCCTGGCTGAGTACCTGGACCCACAGGGCACACTCTTCTGCAACTTTCTGGACCAGGGCATGGTGGCAAGGGTGAAGGAAGGGCCAACCGGGAGCCAGGATGGCCTCTTCCAGCCTTTGCTTCAGGCCACACTGGAGCACTTGAGCCAGGCCCCCTTCCAGGAGTACCTGGGAAGCCTGTATTTCCTACGGTTTCTTCAGTGGAAGTGGTTGGAAGCCCAGCCCATAGGTGAAGACTGGTTCTTGGACTTCAGGGTCCTGGGGAAGGGGGGCTTTGGAGAAGTATCTGCCTGCCAAATGAAGGCGACTGGCAAGATGTATGCCTGCAAGAAGCTCAACAAGAAACGGCTGAAGAAGAGGAAGGGGTACCAGGTAGGGATCCCAGCAAGCAGTAGGATGCCCTTAGGTTTAGAGGTATGGTAGAATGTAGACCACCTACCAAGACCTCTGTGTAGGTCTACACAGGCCTTAGCGACTGTGCACGTATGCTGCCTTTTAGACTCCCCTCGCTCAGGCAGCCACGGGCAGGGTTGTAGTCCATCTGTACCGTGCTCAGGAGCAGTTCAGAGGGAGAGCTGCAACAGAGCATGTATCTGATTACTTAGAAACCTTTCTGTAAGGTCTGGCTCCTGATGTGATTCTATACAGGAGAGAGTGAGGCTGTCCTCTGTCTGCAGGTCCTGTTCACAAGAGGCAGAACCCATCTGTGATGCGGCGATGCAGAACCACTTTTCCCGAACACAGGTTTCCAGGGGACAAGAATGAGTGGAGGACATAGGCAGGCCGCCAGTATTTCATTTCCTCCTTTGTTGGCGTCAGTGTCTAGTTAAGGCAGGATCAGCGAAAGCAGCTTATTGTCCAGGGGACACAGTCCTCCGCAGCCCTGCTGTACAGTACAGATAATGTCGCGAAACTCTTAGGGATGGACACCAGCCCCCAGTAGGTCCCTGAGCCTTTAGTGAAGAGTTCAAGCAGCAGGTGCAAGTGGAGGTGTCAGGCAAATCCAGGTGCCTTTACCAGGGGCCTTGGGGCTGCACCTCACTGAGGTCTAATGTTAATCTTTAAAGAAGAGCTTTATGGGAGAGAGGGAAGTGGGGAAGAGACGGGGAGGATGGAGGGAGCAAAAAGTATGTTCAGGATGTAATGTATGACAGAAGAAAAAACAAGAGGTAATGGAATATGGAAGATATTCTCTCTCTCTCTCTCTCTCTCTCTCTCTCTCTCTCTCTCTCTCTCCTCTGTCCCTTCCTCCCTCCCTCTCCTTCCTTCCTTCCTTCCTTTCTCTCCCCCCCACCCCGGTTTTTCAAGACAAGATTTTTCTGTGTAGCCCTGGCTGTGCTGTAATTCACTCTGTAGACCAGGCTGGCCTCAAACTCATAGAGATCCACCTGCCTCTGCTTCCCGAGTGCTGGGATTAAAGGTGTATACCACCACTGCCTGGCTGAAGGTGTATTTTCTAAAGGGCCTTGGTGATTGATTTTGTTTTGAATTTAGAACTATTCATAAAATTAGAAAATGATTTAACTTTTTCACTTTTATTTAAAGTATCTCAATTAGGGGCTAGAGAAATGGATTAACAGTTAAGAGCACTGACTGCTCTCTCAGAGGTCCTGAGTTCAATTCCCAGCAAAGACATGATGGCTCACAACCATCTGTAATGGGATCTGATGCCCTTTTCTGGTGTGTCTGAAGACAGCTACAGTGTACTCACATACATTAAATAAATAAATGAATGAATAAATAAATAAATGTATCTCAATTAAAAGGGACAAAACTGCATACTTAAAAAATATAGCAGCTTTATGCTTGTGTGTGGTGGCACACACCTTTAGTCCCAGTACTCGTGAGACAGAGGCGGTGGCTGGGCTCGTGTGCATTCAATGGCCCACATGGAGAGTTCTAGAAGAGCCAGGACTATGTAGTGAAACCACGTCTCAAAATGACAAACACATAAATAACCGCAGCTTTCTGGAACTATAATTCTAGGCCTGCACCCAATACAACATGGACCCACAATCCAACACTTCTCAGACTTCAGTATCCTGGGAGACATGACCTGCGAGTCTCACATAAAGCAGGCTCTCCTGGAAGATTGGGCTGCATTGGGAGCTGGCTGGATGCAAGCGAGGACTGGATGGAGGGGCTATGGGGAAGTGGGGGAGGGGAGGGTAGACAGGGCAGTGACTGAGATGTCCCAGTCAATGCCAAGGCTATGTCCCTGAGTGAATGCATGCCAGATTTCAGACAGATTGCAAGTCTGTCCTGTGCTGTGCCCAGCATGCAGGCTGTTCTCCACAGTGCACTCCTGAGGACTGACAATCACAACCCTGCTTCCAGGGCGCCATAGTTGAGAAGAGGATTCTGGCCAAAGTACACAGCAGGTTCATTGTGTCTCTGGCCTATGCATTCGAGACCAAGATGGACCTCTGTCTGGTGATGACCATCATGAATGGAGGTGATGTAAGGTAAAGGTGGCTGGACCTGGGACTGCTTTTAACTAGGGCTAATGTCTGGTGGGGCCCAGGACTTAGGGTTTGCCTGTCATTGCACACACCCACGCATCTCCATGATTGTTGGGGACAAGTGACAGAGGGCATGTGGTGTCATGGATAGCCGTGGGTTGAGAGGGCTAAGAAATTAAAATGAGCAATTCCATCAGTTCCCAATCCCGTAGAGCTAGAGAGCTGGCTGGCTGGCTAGGGGCCAGCTTGCCTATAGTAGGAGGGTGCCCACTCTGATGGTGCCTGAGCTAGCCAAGCCTCAGGGTGCTCTGAGGTTGTTCTTGCATTCTTGAGGATGTCGGGTTAACAGCTTTCATTGGCTGGGTGACTTCACCACTCTTTACTTCAGTTTCCCGTTCTGTAAAATAGAGACAAACAATAGTGACCAAGTCAGTGTCAGGAGGATGAGGTGATAAGCCCCTGGGTAGCTGGCACACATGGTTAGCACCATGAGATCCCCGGGTACCTAGTGCACAAGGCTAACACAGTGAAACCCAGGGGCGCCTTGAGAACATAGGGTGCCCCTAAAGGGAGCTGTTAACTTGCAAATCCCTGTGTCTCTCGGTTCATCTGCCTTTATTTACACCACCACCCCAACAAAGCTGACTGCCTTTTCTTCAGATGAATAACGTGTTGTCCAGATAACTCACCTTTGAGGAGGAGAAGAAGGCTGTAAGGAATGCTGGGGCATTTCTCTTTTTAGCATTGCATGTTCTGTCTACCCCCCTCTTTGGGACCCTCTGATTTTCTTCTAAACCCCTGGTCTACAGCCTCTCCCCCCAACTCCCAGCTTCTAGCAATGGGCTTTGCTTCCCTGTAAAGTGTTGAGGTGGCAAGTGTACAGAACAATACAAAAATAGACCCGCTTCAGGGCTCTGGGGAAAGGGGCTGGGAAGAAATGCTGCTGTCAAATCCACCCAGGGCTTCAAGGTCTGGTGGAGCAGACCACAGGTATTACTTAAAGATTTGGAGGTGGCTTGTGCTTTAAGAAACTGGGGATGAGCCCACCTCCCTTGGCCCTGTCTTGGCACTGCTCTGGAATCAGAAGGAAGGAGCTATCAGGTAATAACTTGTATGCCTTTCTAACTGTTGTCTCTCTAATAGTTATGGGGAAAGTGGCATCTGAGGCCTCTAGGGCTTCTCCAGGGGAGCATTGATGCCTCCTGGGTCCCAAGGTGACCATGCTATGCTGATACATGTGTGCCCTAAGATCCGGGCTCTCTGCTTCTGCATTTTACTGCCCTTAAGCCCATGTGTGGGCCTCCCGTGGTGTTCTGCCTCCAGGTACCACATCTACAATGTGGATGAGGAGAACCCCGGCTTCCCAGAACCACGAGCGATCTACTACACAGCACAGATTATCAGTGGCCTGGAGCACCTGCATCAGAGACGCATTGTCTACCGTGATCTCAAGCCAGAGAATGTACTACTGGACAATGACGGTGAGCCCCGGGAGTGGATGCAGGCCACGGCAGCTTTGAGGCTCAAAGTGTGGTTCCTTCAGCCTCTTTGAAAGTCATTGAAGAAGGGCCTGGGAGTGTTAGGGTGTAACTCGGTGTAAGCTATGGGGTGTGTGTATGTATGTGCATATGCACACAGCTGTGTATGCATGTATGTCTGTGTGTGGCGGGTGTTACACTTTTGTGTGTAAGGTATATGTGGTATGCCTTATGTGTGTGACACATCCTTGTGGGGAATGGTGGATATGCACATGTAGAGTGTGCACATAGAACATGCATAGTGTGTTTTGCTGCTGTGCAGGGGGATACCGCTGAGCCCTGGGCTCACCAGGCACCTCTGTTCTATGGAATATGTGTGACCTTAGCTTGTCTCAACTTTTAGGCAATATCCGAATTTCTGACCTTGGACTGGCTGTGGAGCTGAAGGAAGGGCAGAATAAGACCAAAGGCTATGCAGGGACCCCAGGTAAAATCTGAGCATTGGGTGTGGGGGGCTGGACAGGCTTGGCATCCAAGAAGAAGCCTTGTGTTGTCCTCTCTTCCAGAACTTGAGGTAGCAGGAGCCCCAAGACCTAAGTGGTGACACTGGGGGTTGTGGAGCACGGCTCCTTATCCTCTAGAACAAACAGTGGCAATCGGGTTCTGCTCAGCAGCTCAAGAATGGTTTACTCCCTTCAAGGACAGCCCCTCCCCCCCCCCCCCCGCCTTCACAGTCTCGTTAGCTTGTCACCTCCTTGGTACCTTGATGGGCAAAGAGAGCACAGGACTTGCACACTAAGTGGCTTCCTGGGCATTGGCAGAATGATTTTGCCCAGGGTATCTTATGGAAGAGCTGGACCCAAGGACTTATTGTGTAGGTCACACTACAGAGCACAGGGGACAGAGGCTTTCCTCAACCAGCTCTTACTAGGCTTCAGTACAACTCTGGGAGGTACCCACCAACATGCAGGCTGTGAACAATTGTTATCTTTCTGTGGGCATGTATACCTGTGTACACCATTCCTACATACGTGTTTGCTCTCATGTGGTGTACAGTTGTATGTCTTGCAGGTGTAACTGAGGTGTGCATCTGAAGGTCTTTGTGTGTAAGCACATGTGTGGATGTGCATGAGCCTGCATGTGCATGTGCATCTGTGCACATATGTGTATCTGCACGTATCTGTTTGTACACGTATGTAGGTACACAACTCCCTCTGTGTGAAGCATGCATGTATGTGTATGAAGGCACTCTCTGTATGCATGCACCCATGACAGTCTCTATGTGCACACATGCAAATACGTGTCTGCATCTTTACAAATGTGTCTTTGTGTGTGCACATGTCTATATGCACATCTGTATATGTGCTATTTCATGCATGCATTTGTAGATGTGTGTGTGTACTCATGTGTGAATGTGTACAGGCACCTATGAGTGTGCTTAGTAGATGTATCTGTGCACACAGGGGCATGCGTCTCTGTGTGTATAGGTTTTGTGTACACACACATATATGAGTGACTGGAGATGTATCTGTGTCTAAGTATACACACACGTGCAGCCATGTGTATTCTGCCTTCATCTTCCTCAGAGGAAGGGGGAGAGGCAGCACACATAGAGGAAAGAAGAGACTTGAGTGAGTTGGAACAGGTGCATGGCCCATGCTTAGTGGCTCTGTGACCTTAGGTGGTGTGCTTAATCTGTCGGAGTCTTTGGCTTAACACTTACCACATAGGCATAGGAGGCTGACCACTGCGTGTCTGGCACTTGCGTGCTGTAGATACCTGTATGTAAGTCTCCCCTTTCTCCATGTTCTGGATTGCCTTGTATCCAGGCTGATGTCTGACAGGACTTCTTAGATATTTATCTTTTTCCGTGGGCTATGTGGCATCACACAGAACATAAGGTGGGTCTTAAACAGAGTGAAGACAAAACCCTGCTTTGTGTTGCAGGACCACAAGGTCCGTGTGCGTTAGGTACCATCTGAGATTGTCCCTGATGCCATGGTGGGTAGGGAGACATGAACTTTCCCCTTCCATTCTGGAGTAGGGCAAGTTCATACTGACCCTCAGGAGACATGGTGCTTGTGTACCCTCGTAGCTGGTAGGTGGTGAGGGCTCGGTGCAGGCACAGGGTGAAGGTGATCTGAGAGAAGGATTCTGCAAACAGCTTGGCTTAAAGCCGTTGCACAGCTTTGTGAAGACATGGCTGTGCTTTCTTTCATGAGCTAGCTCAAACTTCATTTGGATCTCCTCAGTTTACTACAAATACCAGATCCGCTGAAGCAAGATTTGAAGAACTTCAAGACTAGAACTGGTCCCACTCTGGACAGCTGACCCAGCTGGCCAGGAGAGGGCGCCATTGCCTGCCTAATCTTTACCTTACCGAGCTTACTGAGAGTGGCAACACTACCCACCTGGTGAATCCTTTGCCTGGGACTGCAGTGTAGGCTCTGGAAATGCTGAGTTAGGGTCCAAACTAGAAGCCGATGAGCACTGTTCTGGACAGATTTCCCTTCCACACCTTTCCAACTCAGTCCACAACTGTACACTGTGCACGGGTGACGTTCTTCCTCTGGATATAGGAAAAGTACGCCCCTGTCTTTTGCTTCCTGCTATGAGGAGATGAATTCATTACAGAAGAAGCAGAAACATACTTGCTCCCTCATCCAGTAACTCATGGGTGTTGGCTCTGCAGCACCAATATTCTTTGCAAAAACGTGAAGGCAAAGGATGGCATGATCAGGGTTTAGCTTGGCACCACCGGGGGTGGCACTGGGTGAACACTGGTGATGTCTTGCAGTGGAGAAGTAGCATGAATGGCTCCAGAAAGGGATGCTCGACAATTCGCCTTCCAGAAGGGCTAATCACCTAGGAGCCCAGGAGCAGTTCCATAGCTGTTACATGGGGCTGAGAAGCCAACAGGATGGGCAGGGGGAGATGAATTATACACTGTGTTGCAGACACTGGACATTAATATGTGTGGTGGGTAGAAAGGGGTTGAGATCTTCATGCAAATGGCCAAGTTGTGAGCAGACAGCGAGGAGAACCAGGCAGGTCATGCCTGTGGAGAAGGCCACACAGTGGCAGTGCTATCAGGTGCTGTTTTATGTGTGTGTGTGTGTGTGTGTTCAGCTGTAGCTTCACTGTAGGTAATGAAAGAAGGTTTAAGGAACAAAGTGACTGAGGACAGCATAGGACTGTGACCCCTGTCACCTGTGTTCCTCAGGCTTTGGCTACAGCGCCTGGGTCACAGGGCTCACTCTGGATTACAGGACACAGATCTCACTTCCGTATCCTTGTAAGAGGAGAATAAGAAAAGCCCAGCAGCATCTGTCACATTTGTCTACCCCATAAGTCACACACAGCATACTGTCCTGAGTCTGAGTGGAGGCTTCATATTCCGCAGGAGAGAGATTCCTGACCCTGGCAACTCTGCCCACAGGAAAATGTCTTTGTTGAAAGACGTTTTTGGTTGTTTCCCCTGTGGGCATCCAGTGGGTAGCAGCCAAGGTTGTACTCAATGTCCTTCAATGACAACAAAGAGGTTTCTGGCCTCAAAATCACTGGTGGTGAGACCACCCGCTCCCCTGGGGGCAGGGTATCGCCAGAGCTTCAGTAGGTCTGTGAGTACTGGGTAGGGCCACGCCATGGGAAAGCTGGTGCATCTATGAACCTACATATGTTCTTGGTGGCAGGTTTCATGGCCCCTGAGCTCCTGTGCGGTGAAGAATATGACTTCTCTGTGGACTACTTTGCCCTGGGGGTCACATTGTACGAGATGATCGCAGCCAGAGGACCCTTCCGAGCCCGAGGAGAGAAGGTAGGGGCCGCCTGGCAGGAACCCCTGAAAGGGTCCATTCTGGGGCAGCATGGATAGGTGGCTGTGCCAAGGACTATATAGGGGGTGCAGGCTCTGGAGTCTTGCTCCTGCACGATATTCTGTCCCAAAGCCTACCTGTTTTGGAGACCTGAGAGTAGAGCTGTTGAGAGAATCTAAATGTCCTTGCACACCACGGCCAGCAGGTGGCAGAACAAACACGCACTAGCTGAGATCGGGCATCTCTTCCTGGTAGGACAGCGGCTTCTATCATTAGGTTCTTTTTGGTGCAGACTTCACAAGGAGGCTGCTGGCGGGTCCCTAGCTAACTGTGGGCCACCAGGATACTGCTCTTGGGGCTTTGGACAGTCACCCCATATATTTCCTCTGCTCCTCATTTCTGTTTACGCACAAAGGTTGGTCTGGACCAGAAACCAGGTGCTATTTTATGTCCCAGTAGGGACAGTGTCCACCTACTTGCTGCTACCTTGGCCTCGCCTGAGCTTACAGCTCTATGCTGTCATGTGATCCTAGCTGAATGTGGAGAAGTGTCGGTGTCTCACAGGCCTCCACAGTGACAGGCATCAGGGCAAGCTGTGTGCGCTAACATTCACTCAGGTTCCACATGCTGCATTTGTTCTGCCCATGCCTGCCAGAGAGATGACAGTGGACCAGCTTTGCAATGGGGGATGTCTGGGGAGTAAGCCACACTACCTTCATCATACACTTCGGCTGTGGGGAGCTTTGTTTGGGAGACTCCACCAAAGCTGATCAGAAGTAAGGCTTATTTCTTAGGTTTCTTTCAGATGGTTTAGTGACATCATGTGGATAAGTCAACCAGCACCACCCTTAAAAACAGCCTTGGTGGCTGGGAGCTTCACTTTTCCACTTTGTTTCTTTGTCCTGAGATGGGAGCCTTTCAAGACCAAGCCACCTGGGAGGGGCCCACTGAACGACATCAGCCACCCCTACCCCAGTGAGGATGAGCACCAAGCCCCAAGGCTTGAGGCGTGGCCAGGGCTCAAGTGAAGTGGTGCATTTGCCCGCCATGCAGGTAGAGAACAAGGAGCTGAAGCATCGTATCATCTCCGAGCCTGTGAAGTACCCAGAGAAGTTCAGTCAGGCCAGCAAGGATTTCTGTGAGCAGCTGTTGGAGAAGGACCCGGAGAAGCGCCTGGGCTTCCGGGACGGAACCTGTGATGTGCTTCGGGCAAACATCCTCTTCAAAGATATCAGCTGGAGGCAGCTCGAAGCAGGTACCGGTGGTACCATATGCCTGAGAGGGCACAGGGACTCCTGATGGCATATGTTATCCATAGGATCAGGCAGGCTGAAGTCAGGTGGGAAATGCGGGTAACAAGCCAGTGTGGAAGTTCTGAGCCTGTTCCTGGTATTTTCCTTATATTCATCCTTGAAAATGCATGTGTATATACACTTTCGGGGGTACACAGACACACGGGCACATGTGCGTGTGCACACACACATGCACACACCACACCATGTCACCCACAGGCATTAGATGGACCTATAGGCATGCACAGGTGAGTGCATATGCACACAAGCATGTGTACATGTATGGGCTCACATACAAGCAGCTATGCACGCATGGAGACGCAGACACACGTACACATGTTGCACATGGTATCCAGTAGCTGCAGGGCCATGACAAACGCTTGGAGTGAATGAACTTCTCACAGGTTGACAAACTCTGTCTGACTTGAATCCTTGGCTCTCTGGAATATAGGGTATGGAATACAGGATGAATGAGGAGCTGTAGGGAGGAGGAGAAGATTCTCCCAAGAGCAGTTACTCTTGGGAGGAAGAGCTAAGCACTTCATCTGAAGATGGGCTATACTTGGCATAGCTGTCATGAGGCCCTGAGGCCAGGAAGGGTCCTGGCTCAGGAGGTCTAAGGACTGTCTTCTGAGGGGTGAGGGAGTGGTGGGGCACAGGAGGTCATGCTTCAGTTTGAGTAGCCAGCCTGGACCAACACAGGCAGGATTGCAAGGTAGGGTCAAAATGCCCCAAGGAAGCTAGGGCAGGAGATTAGGTGAGTTGACTTGACACCTGTGCTCGAGAAGACCAACAGCAGCCTGCATTTTGTAGCTTCTCTTGAGGAGTGAAGCTGGCTGGGGAGGGAGGATGTGGGGCTCAGTTGTCATTTGCCACTCTGATATCTACCTGAGGCCAGATAAGAGCTCTGAGTCTGGGGCTGCAGAGAAGGTGCAGTTGCCATGGGAGGGACTGAGAGCCCTGGCGTAAGGGGTTTCAAGATGTTTGGCTCATGAAGAGACTTTAGGTGCAGGTCTCAGGAAGTTGTAGAAGGCAAGGGCTGACATAGTGAATCAGAGTTGTAACACCAACATTGGGTAGCTGAGGCAGGAGGATTGTGATTTCAGGGTAGCCTAGGAAACACCCACCTATCCACATCCACCTACACACCCTCACACCTTTAAAACCAGATCTGGGCATCTTTCACTCTGTCCATCATCCAGTCTGCTTAAGGATGCTGGCCTTTTCTGTCTGCATTAGGAAGAGCAACAGATCTTCTGTGTGTCTGTGGGGACCTTTGGCTCTGCAGTTTCCTCACCATGGGTCTCTCTGGTCTATTTCCTGTTTCCTCACAGGGATGCTCATCCCACCATTCATCCCAGACTCTAGGACTGTCTATGCCAAGAACATTCAAGATGTGGGTGCCTTTTCCACAGTCAAGGGTGTGGTTTTTGACAAAGTGGACACAGAGTTCTTCCAAGAATTCGCCTCTGGCAACTGCTCCATTCCCTGGCAGGAGGAGATGATTGAGACTGGGATCTTTGGGGACCTAAATGTGTGGCGCGCAGATGGTCAAATGCCAGATGACATGAAGGGAATCACCGTGGAGGAGACAGCCCCTACAGCCAAGTCAGGAATGTGTCTCATCTCCTAGCCAAGTGTCTGAGGAAAGCATGGAGCTGGTTGTATAAAGATAGGAAAGTGTACAGAACTCAGGGGAAGAGAGTGACCCTGGTGTCAGCTGTGCCCACTCCACCCAGGTTACCATGCAACTGTGTCTCCATGTGGAGCAAGCAAGACTTTTGGTCTAAACCCTACGGACATGACAGTCCATTTCTTTTGTCCTATTTCATTCAAAGGAGACAAAAAAAGGCCACAGATTGAATAATAAGGTGTAAATGCTCAAAGAACCTCTGTGTATAGCTGTGTGACCAGGCCAGGAGAGTTTGATGATCAGAGACTCACATTCAACATGGATCTCCTGGTACTCGGAGTTAATATTTCAGGGCAGACCTGTTTGCTCCTGGTCAGTTCAGGGTTGCAGGCACTTGTGAACCCCAAAGAAGGCTATACTCAGGGTACCCACCCCAGACCCCTCCTTGCCTGGTTCCTGCCTCCTATGCTGCCTTTACTGGTCACCCCAACTCCTCTCACGGACCTCAACTTGGGAATATTGAGTCTTTAGGGAGTAGAAAGAATGGAAGGGCCTGGTTTTAGCCGAGAATCACTGCCTCTTCTCAAGGAGCTGAGACAGCTACCTCAGGCAGCTACAGTCTCTGTCACCAGTCAATACTACATGTGGTGTAGATCCAAATCATTATAGTCACATCATATGTGGTGGGGGCCCAAGTCCTTACATGCTAATACCATGTGTGGTGGATGCCTAAGCAAAGCCATGCCATCTGTAGTTATTGCCCGAGTCCTTACACGGCCATCACACCTGTATGGGTGTCTGTGTTCTCAGGCCATCTTTGTACCCCCAGCCAACCACCTTTTGGGAAGGAAGGTGACCTACATATAACCCAAATCTTGAAGATTGCTGGATGAAGCCAACACTGGAACACAACACAGCACCAGTGTCCCCAGATTGTATGGGGTACAAGCAACTGTCAAGAACATGTCATCAATAAACCCCAGGCCAGCTGCATTGTGGAAGATTCCAGATGTTGCTATAGAGGTGCCTTGCACACATGGATATCCCGGGGACTAACGTTGGATGCTAAAGAAGTTCACACCAGATTTCTGTTCTTCTCAGAGAATCTAACACTGTGCAATTTGGGATGCTCTGGAAGGGTCTTGGGGAGGTGACAACACCTCCTGGACCATGGTCTGGGATCCTTTGGGACCCAGTAGTCCTGTGGCTGATTAGTGCTAAGAGCTGTAGATAAGACAAATCTTCCACCACCCCTTTCTCCTTCACTCCTGCCTCTAGTCCGGGACATCACACGTGTATCAAATACTTGGAAGTATATTTCATTTCACTGTGTTCTGGAGCTCAATTTAATGTGCTCTGGGTTGAAGACTCTGGCAGATTGGCAGGCTCATCCTGGGCTTCACTGGGGCAGGGGAGTGTGAAAAGGTGAATCTCGGCAGCCAGAGCCGGTTTCAGGGAGGCCTGGTCCTTTTTGCACACTAGCCACCATCTCAGTCTGGCTTGCCTAGAACTCCTGGAGCTGATGGTGGAACCTGTGTGGCTTCATAGGCTCTGAGTCAGGTTCCCTCACCCTACACTGTAGATAGAGGAGCAAGACAGTCCAGTTTAAATTTCAGACAAATAGTGAATACTTTGCCAGTGTAATGTCTCAGCAGTATTTGGGGCAGACTTATCCTAAAACTATTCATTTTTTGTTGGAAATCCAGATTTCACCAGATGTTCTATATGCCTTTTTAAAATCTAAATAGCTGGCCCATTGAAAACTCACCAACAAGCAGGGGTGAAACTGTTGGGAGCAATGCTGCTTTGCTTTTGTCTAACCAGAATGCTGCTTAGGGTCTAATCAGGAGAGGTCTTTTCTCACTCTGGCCTACTCATGGACATAAGCTCGAGTATTACTCAGAGAAACTCACTCTGGGATCTCCAGCTGCCCTAGGCGTGGTTGTACATGCCAGACATAGCTAGCCTCATCAGAGGTGATGCTGAGTGGAGAAGGGTGAGATGCTTGCTCTGTGTTCTCTGGGTAGAAATTTTAGCCAACTCCTTGTCCTAGAGGTTCCTTGGACTGTTTTTGGGGCTCCACTGTAGGTGTTCTCTCAGGGACAGTAACCCTTTGGCTTGAAGAGATGTCCCCATACCCACTGTCCCTGCTCACACCTAGAGCTTATAGACTCCTAGGTCCTAGTGCTCAAGTCTTGCCTGGACACTGACCCCACAGAGCTTCAACTTACCTACTTTGATTCTGGCAGTTGTTGGCCACCTTGGTTATAATCTCCCAGGAAGACAGAGATAGCAGACAACCATCACCAGATATAGGATGCCATGGATGCTGCTACACAGATCTGTGCTAGGACCTCTGGAAAAAAAAAAGATCTCCTGAACATGAGGAGCCATCCTTAGGACTGGAAGCCAACTTGGAAGCCCTGTGAGATGCAGGTTGTCTTGTACCCTGGTCACCAGTGAGCTGTAACTTATGATCAGAGATATACAACTGTGGAGAGTCATTATAGCAATGACTCGAATAATTCTTCACCCTCAGGAGGAACCTGGCAGAGGAGGCACCTCAGACTAGACGGAGATGACTCTGGGAGTTGAAGGCCATCTAATGAAAGGCAGGAATATGCTATGAAAAGTAGGGTGTGTCGCTTCTGCAGCATATTGGTCAAGATGGATTTGGACTTTATTCCTATAATCAAGAGTGATGAAATTCTCCAGCAGGCCCTGAAGCTCTTCCCAAATCCAAAGTCATGTCACAAGTGGTCTGAGAGACCAAGCACTCAAGTCCCTGGCTATGGTTTGAGGAAGGTTTAGTGCATGCCTAAAAGTCTGAGTTTTGGAAGTTGTACCTTCCGTGAGGTAGTATGGGTAGTGCTGGGACCTTTAAGAAGCAGAGCCTAGGAGCAGAACCTTGGTCTTCAGGGAAGACCAAACTTTGGAAAGGCTTAGCTATTTTTATGGGGTTGTGTCTGGTCTGAAAAAGAGTAGGTTTCTCTACAGGCCTGAAGTTGACTTCCAATCCCCTTGTCTCCCTGTCTGTCTATCTTCTCTTACACAGCTGTGTGAGCTCTCAGCTGAGTCTGTGATGTTGAGGTCCTCACTAGAGGCCAAACAAATGGGGCCACTCATCTTGGCTACCCAGCCTCCAAACTGTGGGATAAATTACCCTGCCGTGGTATTTTATCATAGCAATGGAAAGTGATTGTCAACTTTAGAATTTTAGACCGATTCAAAGTAGACTTCTGTTTCTAGATAAGATGGCATATACACATATTGTGGTGGTTGAATAGGAATGGCCTTCATAGGCTCATATATTTGAATGGTTATTAGGGAGTGGAGTTACTTGATGAGGATTGGGAGGTGTGGTCTTATTAGAGGAGGCGTGGCCTTGTTGGAGGAAGTGTATTATTCGGGATGGGCCTTGGGGTTTCATACACTCAAGACAGGTCCTATGGCTCTCTCTTTCTGCTGCCTGTGGATCCAGATGTAGAACCCTGAACTACTTCTCCAGACCCGTGTCTGCCTGCATGCTGTCATGCTTCCTGCCATGATGATAATGGAGTAGATTTCTGAAACTACAAGCAAGCTCCAAGGAAATGTTTTCTAAGAGTTGTCATGGTCTTGGTGTCTCTTCACAGTGCTAGAACACTCACTAAGACAGACAGAAGTTGGTGCTAGGGAGCAGGGTATTGCTGTGATAGGCTTGACTGTGCAGCTTGTTGTTAGGGTGCTTTTGGTTCAGTGGGTCATGCTCATAGAAACATGGAAGACAGGGGTGCTGAGGGCAACATAGGTTATGAATGGTTCAGGTCAAGAGCTTTCAGAGGAGAGGAATATTAGTAAGTGGCCTAGAGACTGCTCTTGTGACATTTTGGCAAAGAATGTGGCTGCTTTTTGCCTTTGTCCGAAAAGTCTGCCTGAGGCTAAATGTAAGAGTTTTGGGTTAATGGCGTTGGCAGAGGAGATTTTAAAACAGCCTAGTGTTGACTGTGTTGCCAGTCAGTCTTGTGCAGATCTATAATGAAGAGGAGCAAGCTGGGCGAGGGAAAATTTAAAAATGTAGAGTTTGAGGAGAAAAGGGGGCACCAGAAACTGTAATGGAGTTATGGAATAAGGTGAGGGGTGACCTGAGGGAAAGACCCCACCAGCTCAGCTTCCAACTTGTAAAAGGGAATTAAAGAAACTCTTAGGCAGTGAAGGAAATGGTCAACAACAGAAAGCTGGTGTAGATGCAATCGAATGAGGGACCATGTTACAGCTCCAGCCAACAGCAGAGCTTGGCAGCTTTGGCCACATGGTTTGGCTTTAGAGTCAAGGATACAAGAAAGGACTTATGAAATCCTCCTCCAAGATTAAGGAAAGCCGCTGAGGCCAGGCATGTGTCAATGGTGTCCCTGCACGGAGACCCAGAGAGTGCGTTGCTTGAAGCTGTGAAGGCGAAGCCTGGATTGCCTTGGAATCCCCAAGAGCTTGGGGATGCCAGAACCGTGGTATGCTTGCCAAGGAAAGCTGCTTACATGGAGTGGAGCCAGGCCACAAGGGAGAAGTGTGCTGCAGTCAACAAAGTTGAAAGGACTTGGAGATCTGAGGAGCACTTTGACATCAGACATGGAGATGCAGAGTTTAGAGTTTGTCTGGCTGGTTTTCTGTCTTGCTTTGGTCCAGTATTTCCTCACCATGCTCCCTTTACTCCCTTTTGGAATGGTAATGTATATTTTGTGCCATTGTATGTTGCAAGTATGTGATCTGCTTTTTGGTTTTTACAGGGGATTACCATTAAGAGATTGCCATGAGTCTCAGAAGAGACTTTGAACTTTGGACTTTTAAGCAGTGTTGAAACTGTGATAGACTATGGGGACTTTGGAAGTTGGACTGAATGCATTTTTGCACAATATCTATACATCTATGGGGGTCAGGGAGTGCAACGTGGTGGTTTGAATAGGAATGGCCCCCATAGGCTCAATATTTGAATGTTTGGTCATTAGGGAGTAGCTACTTGAGAGAGAGTAGGAGGTATGGTCTTGTTGGGGTGAGTGTGACCTTTTTGGAGTGGGTGTGGCCTTGTTGGAGTGGGTGTGGTCTTGCTGGAGGAAGTGTGTCATTGAGGGTGAGCTTTGGGGGTTTCAAATGCTCAAGCCAGGCCCAGTGTCTCTCTCCTCTTGCTGCCTGTGTATCTGGATGTAGAACTCTTAGCTACCTCTCCAGCACCACGTCTACCTGCGTGCTGCCATGCTTCCTGCCATGGTGAGAATGGACTAAACCTCTGAACTGTAAGCCAGCCCCAATTAAATGCTTTCTTTTTAAAAAGTTGCCATGGTCATAGTGTCTCTTCACAGCAAAAGAACACATTTCTTGTGTTCACATTTTTTGTGTCTCTTCAAGTAGGTACAGCTAACCCTTTGAGTGTTGTGAATGGGGAGAGTTGGCAGGACTATGGAGATGGGAAGAGGTGCTAGTATTGCTTCCCATTCCTCAGCCCTGATGTGGCCTCTGGAGCCCTCAGGTGAGCATTAGGCTCATGGCCCCACTGATGTCAGGCACACACACATATGTGTATCTTTTCTTCAGCTCCCAAAGTATGGAGATACTTTACAAAGAAGACTAGACCAGAACTTGCTGCTAACCCAAGACAGGTGGGATGTGAGGAAGGATGGAGGCATTCTCTGGAGTCCACGAAGGGGACTCTTAGGGTGGGATGCCCACACAGGCAAGAGACAGAGGCATGAGAAAGATTTGCTGAGCTCACTGCTGGGGTAATCATCCTGTGTTAATCACTACTCTCCACCAGAAGTTCCTACCAAATGTGTCACAAAGTCGTGTTTAGACCAGGCCATGGCCTAGGGTGAATTCAGACAAAATCCTGCTCATGTGGCTGATTCTGTGGGACATGAAAAACATCAAAGTAAGTTGTAAATTCTCTAGAGTGTCAGGTGGTAGCTGATGAGTGCCATGGAGAAAAACAGCAAGCAAGGAAGTTTGTAATGGGGGCAGAGGCCAAGACCAAATCTACTAGGTTGCCTTGATAGAAAGTCTGCTTCTCAGAAAGATCTGAGGGGCTTGTCAGGCAGTCTCTAATAGGTGGTACAAGGAAGTCATGGCCATGTTCTAGAAATATCTATGCTTTTCTACATATGACTTGGTTGGTCTCAACACATGGAGTTTTAAAAGCCCTACTGTGGTGCTTTGAATGAGAATGGTCCCCATAGATTCATATATTTGAAGGATTGGTTTCTAGTTGGTGCAACTGTTTTAGAAGGATTAGGAGGTGTGGCCTTGTTGTAGGGAGGTGTGTCACTGGGGATAGACTTTGAGGTTTCAAAGGCCCACATCATTCCCAGTTAACTCTCTCTCTCCTCAACTCATGCTTGTGGAACAGATGTAAGCACTTAGCTACTTCTCCAGTACCATGTCTGCCCGTGATTGACATTCTCTCTGCGATAGTCATATAGACCCTAATTCTCTGCAACTGTGATACACAAATTAAATGTTTTCTTTTATAGTTTGCTATGGTCATGGCATTTTTGTTTTCATGGCAATAGAAGAGTCACCAAGACACACATGAGGTGAATCTAAGGTAGATTGTGGTTTGGAAAGAGCCAGAACAGAGCTGGGTGTCATGCAAGCTGATTGGATACCCATATCTCCCTGCATACAAGTGAGCCCAGATCTTCAGAGCCTCCAGGGGATGTTCTCCACCAGCTTCCATTCATTGGAAGTCATACAGAGAGGGGGGTTGGCAGCATGACCCTCAGGGAGCTGGAGTGCTGAGGGACACCTCGTATTTTAGTGGATTTCAGTTTATTTCTTAGCTGCGGCCCTGGCATTACATTCACCAGCTTGTCGCAATCTGCATTTGGCTCAGATCAAATTCCCAAAGTGCAAAAGCAAACCACACAGCTTTATGGTGCCTCCTCTTTGTTACCTTTTCCAATCATCCCATCTACCCACAACACACTGACACATATGTTCCATCTGTGTGCACGGTAAGGCCAACCCCACAGTACAGGTTTTGGTTCATACGAGCTCCTGTTTCCTAAATAGAAATGAGGACTACTGTTCCCACTTCTGTTTACCCTCATTAAACATTTGCCACGTCTTTAATTTCCTTCTTCAGGTTCTAGAGCTACCTGGTAGGTGGGTCAGGAGGGCAGGCAGGGTGCTAAGTGGTGCTAGGTGCCACTGCTCTGGGCTTTGATCACATGGCCACAGGGGTTCCTTCAGCATTTCTAGTAAGGCATATCAGCTGGAATCTGCCCTTTTCCAACATCATCTCTGGAACTGCTATATTTGTTTCCATTTGGGCAGGAGGGTTTGGCCAGAGGTGTGGCTGTTTGATCTATAGCATTGAAAGCGTTCAGCACTATGAAAATTTCACATTTCTGGCACTGTCTGGGAAGTCAGTGTTAGTTGTTCCAAAGTGAAGAAGCCGTACTACAGATGGTGGGACTTGGTTAGAGGATCAGTGGCTGTACTTGTGTGCACATGGTCTTGGAAACTCGGGGACTCACCATTTACTGCCGCCATCCCTTCACCTTGAAGCAGTCATCCCTGACTGGGTAGCATCAGGTGTGGAAGGCTGTTTACAGATCTGTCAGCAGGGGCCTATAGACACTAGGGTCTACAAAGTGTGCAGCTTGTCCTTGTGGCTGGGTGGAGGGATCCTAGCCTTTGCCAGGGTAGGGTAGAGGAGAGCAAGAAAGGGCTAACTGCTTAGCTTGGTATCCAGTCTGGGCATGGCCAGGTCCCCACCCCAAGGAACTGTGGGTAAGGTTGGGTTCCTGTCCCACAAGCCAAATATGGGCATGTTAGCACTTCAGTCTCCTCCATGGGACTGCTATGTTGTGGTACTCTGCTGGTTTTTCTTTTGTTGATGTCTTCTCTGGGTCTGTCAGACACACAGTGTCCTGGACACAGCTCTCCTGAAATGAGTCTCTAAGGAATGTTGCGCCATCTTTCTATGGCACCCCATTCTGTCATATTAGAGTTTGTCTCATTTGCTCCGTCCTGTGCACCCACCATGCTCCACCAGGAATGAGGTATCACACAGCCACTGGTAGAAGGGTGGGAAAGAAGACATCCTTGAAAACAAGATGTTGAAAATCAATGTGATTATCCAGATGTTCAAGATGAAGTCTGATCTGATGTCTTAAAACCCAACTCCTAAGCCCTAGTCACATAGCAATTCTCTAAGCTTACCTGGTCATTTTCTAGGCACGTGGGCTAGAGGTCCTAACCAGGATTATGGTGCTGGGCGTATGCAAAACTTGTACCCACTGTTCCTCCAATGCCCATCTGTTCCTTCTCGGCAGGTCAATATTTGATAAGCTCTGGGCACCTGAGGCCTGGTGAGTAGCTGAGTCTTGTTTCCCAGCTGGCCAGTGGCTGTGTTCTCTCCTTTCAGCAATGGGAGAGGGTTGCTGTACATGGCACACACAGACATTTGACTAAACCAAGATATTGCACAAAACAGTGGTTGCCGGGAACTACCCCAGTGGGATGGGATGAATGGGTGTCATTTGTCCTGTGGAAATGTGAACCACGAGAGACTGACTCCTGACTTTCAGCCAGAGTGTATTACAGCTGCAAAATCTTTTAGCAGAGCTCTGAAATGTTATTAATTTTAAAAATTCATGTCTCTGAGGACACCTCATTCCTGTGCTCACCTTCCCACCTATCCACGTGAGAGGATGGCCTTTTCTGTCTCCTGGCTGCTGGTCTGCATTATTCATCTCCAGATTAATTTCATGGGCTATTTAGTTTCAGGAGGGTTTATGTGTGTGTCAGCACCACCCAGTCCCCCAGCTCTGAGCCAGCAGATGACATAGGGCTCTGGCTAGTGCCATCCAAGTAGCTGCAGGGAGAAGTCAAACCGTGGATGTGTCTCAGGACAGTGGCTGATGCTGAGAGCAGGTGAAGCCTGTATCTTTGTTTCAGGGTCCAGTTGTCATCTATCTTCTCAAATCAGTGGGGCCCACAGCAATCACACTGACATGAGGCTCACTCAGAGTGATGGCCTCTAAATGTTTTTACCTGGCAGGTGGCAGAGGCTAACCCAGAGTCTGGAGGAAGGGCCATCCTCTAGCACATTACTATCTTTTGATCCAGAGTCCGTCTAAGAAGAGAAAGAATGGAACTTCTCGGATTATGGGGCTGATAGCTGTCATTTTTTCTCACCACTGCACTATCCTTTCTCACTCATGAAAGATAAACCTTGAGTTCAGCACTCTGGGCTTCCTGGATACCCAGGCCAGCTCACCTCCTCCTGAGGTGGCTAGAGGACTTGCCTATAAACCAAGAGAGCAGGCCACATGGCCAGCTGGACACAATACAGGGTACTTTGTTACCGTGAGGATCATGGCTCTGGGAGGAGGCTGTGGCAGAGGGACCGTGGACATTTTCAAAGTCTTTCCTTTTTGGTGTTTCCAAAGCCTGAACCCAGAGCAGCCATGAGCAACAGTAGAAGAGTCACAGGCAGTGAGAGCATTTTTAAAAAGCAGGAAGGAAGGACTCTCCTGGAGTTGAAAACAGAGGATGAGGACTGACACTAGGAGAGGCTTGGCCTCAGCAGCAGGAGGAGTGGAGGAAGATCACACAGGTTCCTGATCTCTGGGTGGATATCAGGAAGCAACGTCTGGATCGTGTCAGATGAGCCTCTGCCCAGCTGTCATCGCCACTGAGACACAGCTCTGTGTAGACCTGGAACTAAGAGCCATCTTCGCTTCGGAGCAGTGTGTGTGTGTGTGTGTGTGTGTGTGTGTGTGTGTGTGTGCAATGTGAGCCTGTGCACTCTGGTACCCACATGAGCCTGTGTGGGAGACTCACAAGGTCAACAGTCTGACTGAAGTTCCTGTGCCAGGGTCAAACCCCAAGCTCCACCATCTCCACATGCCAGACAGGTCCCAACTCAGTGGGGGAGTCCTTTTCTGCAGGGAAGGCCCTGCTGTGGAAAACAACAGCAGGACCCCCCCACCCCCCGCAAGTGTGGCCACAGTCCAGAGCCTGAGACCTGCATGGTACCCTGACACAGCTCCAGTATTCACCCCACAAGCCCGATCTTGTGAGTCCCTGCTTCTTGTCCATCCTTCTGCCAGAAAAGCAGGCATCACAGGACAGACTGCTTATGGAATCCAACTTCTGCCTCCATTCACACACTCTACCTAGTACCGTGCACCAGTCCCCACGAAACCCCTCAAAACCAGGTGGCATGGGTGGCATTTCCTGAATGAGCTGCTTTGCTGGTCTCTGCTCCTCTACAACTGTAGCTAAGCTCTTAAAGGGCAGGTCTGTGTGGCTTATAATTGTAGCTAAGCTCTTAAAGGGCAGGTCTGTGTGGCTTATCTTTGCCACTCTCCTCCATTATGCACAGATGGAATGAACAAATAAATATTCTGTAGGGTGAATGAGTCAAAGTTGAATTGAAAATCAATATTCAAGTGAATGCATGCTCCCCTCAGAAGATGAAGTTAAGTTTTGAAATCAGACCTACCCGATTTGTACATTGTTTCTCCCACTGACCAATCATCTGCCTTTGGAAAAGTTTATTTAGGGCCTTGGTTTTCTCATCTGCGATCCCATGGCATCGACGGAATAGACAGTACGTGAAAAGCATAATCACAGTGCCAGGCGCTGCGCTCAGCCAGGGCGAGGCCTGTCTGTGTCTCACTCTATGGTTCTTAGAACACTCTGAAAGCATGGATTGCCTTTAATTAAAGTTTTGGAATGGAGGGCTGCCAGGGGCCATGTTCTTGAGGCCACCTGTGAGCCCATGGTCCCAGAAAGGAAGTCAATGCAGGAAGCCTGGGGCTGTGGTAAATACTTTGCTCCAAACATGAAGGAATCTGGGGCTGGCGAGGAAGTGTGCGTCTCTGTTGTAACTGCTCAGTTACTTTCCAAATGTCAAAGCAATTTGCAGGTCTCTCTGATTATCTTCAGGCCGGCAGGAGACAGATTTCTCCAGCCCTCATGATTGCTTGTTGGGAAATCTAAATTAGATTACATTTTAAAAATATCCAGATTCCAGACTATTGCTCCCTGTGGAGTTAAGCCTGCTACAGCCATGGCTGGGCCTTGGGCATCATGATGGCAAGAGAGAGGTGGATGAGGCCACCTATGGCAGCATGCGATGTTCTTCTGTACAGTAAACTTTTCATATAGGTAGAGGGACATGCTCTAAAATAACACATAAAAACAGCACAGCCATTTGCCAGCGAGTCTTGTGCACCATACACCACACCCAATGGTAAAGGCCTTTCTCCCCTGCACTTGAAGTTTCCTGAGAACACCTTTCCAGACACACCCATAAATAAGTCCTTGGAGCAATGGTGGTATCCTTCATTCCAGTCAAGCTGACATCTGAAACAAGTCACCAGCATCCTCGATATTATGAAAAAGGGTCTTAAAATCTTCCTCCATTTTCTAGCTCCATAGTTGTTTGGTTAGGTTTTTCCTACTTACTCCAACCAGCCATTCCTGGAAGCTCCTGTTGAACAGCCTGACCTTGCTGGCTGCCTAAATGTCCCCTGAGTGAATGGATGCACACACTGCTGCAGAGTGGCACAATCCAATGTGAGGCAGTAACTGCACCTGTGAATTTCAGCTCATGGAGCTGAACAGGAGAAAGCACAGCGAAGAAGCACCATGCAATCGCTTCTAAAATGCTGTGCTGTGCTGATTACCAGCAGTTATCAGTGGCATGGAGTCAGATGTGAAGGAGCTTCAAAAGAGAGACAGGAGAAATTTGGAAGTGACAGTATTGCTGGAGATTTTAGGGTGCAAACCTGGGCTCTGGCGGTCCCAACAAACTTGGTTTGGCTCTTGTTGCTAGTACAGCAGTTAAAGAAACATACGTGAACAACAGACAAAGGTTTATTCAATGTGGCCACAGCAGGAAGAGGAGCAAACAAATATGTCCAGTGACCTCACATCTGTCTTCAGGGCACTTCTATGAGGTTTAGGGATATCGAGAGAGCACGAGATAAGTCAGTTAAGAAGCCCTGGTCTATGTGGTTCCACTCACTGTTGATGGATCGGATCGTTGTCCCAGCTCTGGTCTGTCCTGAGAGACGGTCTGTTAAGTCGACAGAACTGCATGAGTCTCTTTTTGGGAGAAAGTTCCTTCTCTGGCTGGCATCAGGGCCCCAGGCTTTCCCTTCCCTTGACACGAGACTCTCAGGGAAATCTTAACTCCTCTGGGTCCATTCATTTAATTCTCCGATAGCATGCGAATTTGTTTTTAAAATACCTTCTCTTCTACCAACATAGCTACAATGGATGTGTGTCAGAACACAGCTGAAGAACAGAGATGTGTGGGGAGATTTTGAGTGCTTGTGAGAAAGCTCCAAGAATCCAGGGCTTGAATCTTGGGACCTCCGTTTCTTCAGAGCACAGTGCTGTTCTTAGGATGTGTTCTCGTGCCCCTCCCAGGGATAGGAGTGCATTTACTTCAGCTGTTGTTATTCACGTGGCTCTGTGAACAAACATGGTTTTGCCATGTGCAGCTTGTCCTTATGATTGGACACTTTACTCACGTGACTCTTCTTAACCCTCGGAGTATATGTTGTCTGATGCTTGGAATAAAGTCGGCTAGTGCATGAGACTTTAACTCTGCCTCAATTTTAGGCCCTGCTCTCCCAGGTTCACATGGCCAGCTAGAGTGGCAAACAGATGTGTTCCCCATCATGACTATTCTGGTGATTCTGTGGGTATTCATGTCTTTGACATGGGGCCAAGAACATGGCTCAGCTGGTGAAGGTGCTTGCCACCAAACCCGATGATCTGAGTTCAAAGTTCTGGATGGTGGAAGAAGAGGGTCAAGCGAGCCCCACAAACCATCCTATGACCACCACACCCATGACACGGCACATGGACAAGCATGCACATGGCATGCAACTGCATGTAATATATGCATGCACACACATAAAAAAGTATATATTTTTAAAATATCTATCAATTCACCACTTCAAAATGTAGTTTGGTGTATGCCAATCAGCTTTCCCTGAAGGAAGCTTTTAGGAGTGCTCACACACACACCTCACTGCAGTCTGCAAGGCCTCCTAAGACATAGTAAGGAACTCAGCCACTGGCCTGCACCAATCATCCTCAGACTTAGTTATACCAAGCTCTGTAGCTAATGCGTATACACGACCCTTTAGACACAGGATGGCCAGATTGTGGCCAATTTTGTAAAATACCTGGCATCTCTCCCACTTCCTGGAGTTCGGGCCAAGGCAACCAGGCATCTGGTGCCCACAGACCCCCTAGGCAAGCTCCAGTTAGCTCCAGCTCCAGGCCCCTGCAGAGCCTGCCTGGTTTCTGCAGCTGCATGTAGCACCTGCCTGTTCCCTGTCCTCTGTTCTTGGCTGAGCTGGAAACATGCCCAGTGTCTCTTTAGAGGCCATCTGCCTGCACATCTGCATCCCTACCAGTGTCTGGGCTCCTCCAGGGCCAAACTGGATCATCTCTGTGCTTGCAGTGAGCAGCTCAGAGCCAGGTCTGAACCCTCAGCACTCAGAACAAAGGTAGCCACCTGGCTTGTCTGCTGCTGCCTCTACTTCCCCCACAGGTAGGGCTCTCCTTTCCCCTCCCCCCACCTTCCTGTTGGCTTAGATACCATGGGGCCTTGGAGAGTTAGCGAGGTTGTGGCAAGTCCCTGGGTGCCCATGAGTAGCAGATGAAGGAAGACTGGGATGCTGAGGTGGAGCTCACGTTTACCAGATTTCTCTTTTCCTTCAAATGCCTTGGCTGGCTCTGTGGAAACTGGCACTTAGAATAGCTTCTCTAGATCTGGGAGGGGGCAGCACTCAGGGCCTAGCTTCCCCAGATCACAATAAGGCACCTCCCTTCCCATCCTGCAAACAATTGGTGATCTTGGAAAAGGCTCTGTAGGAATTCCTGAACTGTTCTTATTTGTGGTTGATGGGACCGGAAACCGCTCTACACTGTACTAGGCCTCAGAACCACAACAAAACACAAAAAACAAAAACAAAAACACACACACACACACAAAACGAAAAACAAAACAAAACCAGCCCCCCAAAAACACTTCGCAGAAACTTTCTGAATAGAGAAATAATGTGTATCAGTGCATAGGTACCATAGGCATCTTTGTATCTCACACAAATACCAGACAAGGTTTCTCCTTGTAGCCCAGGCTAGCCCCAAACTCATGGAAATGTTCCTTCCTCAGTCTTCTGAGTATATATTACAGGTATGAGACGCCATTTGCAGCTTAATTCATGATATTTGTATCTCTAGACATACTCAATGACAATTATGTACCGGCCCCTGCAACCAGGGTGCTAATACTACTGGTCGCAGAATCACTGTTATTGGTTATGTACTAGCCTCAATGTTTCTGATAGTTACAGCCTCAGTGCCCAAGTGGTCATTTCCATCTCTGGTGGGTATGTACTGGCCTCAGATCCCCTGAAAGTCACATTCAGGTTACAGCATCCCTTGAAGTCACACAGCAGCACAGCATATCTCTGACCTACCCATACCTCATCAGCTTCATGTCTCTCTCCTGGTCAGGCCAGGTCTCAGTTTATTGGATCATGACCTCCTCCTAACCCAGATCTTGACTCCTACAGTGGCCTAAGCAACCCCCAAAGGCCCCCCCCCCCCCATCCCTTAGAAAAGGCTCAGGGACCTTTGAGTTTATTAAATGCTGAATTCTGCACTCTCCGGCATGTTGTCCTTCTCCAAGCTGCCAGTGCCTGAGTCCCAGGAGACTTTCTCTTGATTCACCAGCCTTTCATCTGCTTGGTTTACTGATCTGCTCCCCCTCCCCCCAGCCCCTGGAGCAGTGTCTAGAACAAGGTGGAAGCTCAGGAAGTACTGAGGCTAGAAACTGCACTGCACTCTCTGTGGTCCTATGAGATTTCACTTTCACTGCATTCTGTCTTTGGTACCTATTTAGATTGAGTTGTATGGCTCCTTCACTTTAGGTACAATGTGGTTTCCCTGGATGGCTTGGCTTCTTTCTTCCCCGTTGACAGACATTCAGCACAACAGTGACTTAAAAAGACTCTGGAGGATTCTGACAGCACCAGCCTCACTGAACCACAGTTCTTCCAAAGGATTTCCTAAAGATCTGTTCTTGGGCTGCCCTTAGAGCCTATACTGCCTTGTGGGAATATCCTCAGTGTGACTAAATCTTGCTTTCTGAGTGTTTGTACAGGGGCAATCCACCCCCTACTTGTGGATGTGTTGTGCCCATTTGGTAACCCCAAAAGACCACCAAGGAACCGATTCTGATGCAATCACACAGGGTCTTTATTCAAGCTTGAGTTGGGGCCACACCATCATCACTGATGCAGCAGGTCGGGAGGGTGAAGCCCTGGGCCCAGTTTCAAGCAAGCATTTATAGAGGTAAGTAAACAAGCAAGGGGGTATCCAGCTTGGCACACATTTGATTGGGGCGGGGGGGCTATAATGGAATTTGTTCCCCTTTAAAATGATTGGCTGGTGCTGGGAGCCAAACCATAAACTTTCACAAGTAAACATTTTTAGATATACCTGTAACTTCTGCTTTCCTCCTGATGGGTGGTTGTTAAGGAGTGACCTGGACACTAGTGCTAGGTGCAGGCTTATTGGTGAACTTAAATTCAACCTTAGGTCAGGTTCTCTAAGATGGAGCCTGAACCTAAGATGGAGTTGGCCTGGTCTCTCAGATGCAGGTTCCTAAGTTCTCTTCTCTGCGAGCAAACTAGCAAGCAGGGTTCCTCCATAGTCACTGCTTCAGTTCCTGCCTCGGCATCTTCCCACGGTGGACTGTGATCGGACATAGAAACCAAAGAAACTCTTTCCTTCTCAAGCTGCCTTTGGTTAAGACATGCCTTGTTGACTCACTTGTTTCCTGCAGCGACCCCACCCCACCCTTCTGCTTCCTCCAGCAGCCTTCACGCAACCTGCCAAAAAATGACCTAATTGTCAACCATGTCTTGCTAAGGAAACAGCCTCCGAGTGCCTTCCTTGGTGAGGACGGGTTGATTTCTATCGCTCTCATCCTCCCTCCCTCCTTCCTGTCTGCCTGTGTTTTTGCAGCTAGGGATCAAGCCGGCAGGCTCATGCAGACCATACATCTACTATGTAAGCACCCTGCTACGGACCTGTGTAAGTCCTCTACTATGTGATGTAAGCTATGTAAGCACATCACCATTGAGTGCTATACTCCTGGTTCTCAAAATATTTTAAACAACACATTAATAGTCGTTAAAAAATTTCCTTTCCTCTACAGCTGCTATGCATGGTGCTCAGTCTTGGTTAGTTTTTTGTCAACTTGACACAAGCTAGAGTCATCTTAGGAAGAGGAACATCAACCGAGAAACTGCCTCCATCCCATCACCTGTGGGCAAGACTGCTGAGTATTTTCTGAGTTAATGTTTGGTGTGGGAGGGCCCAACTCACAGGGGGAGGTGCCGCCTCTGGGTAGGTGGTCTTGAAAACAAGCTGAGCAAACTATGAGACACAAGCCAGTAAGCAAAGTCCCTCTGTGGTCTCCGCTTCAGTTCCTGCCTTGGCTCTTCCAGTGATGGCCGTGATCAGACATGTAAGCCAAAGAAGCTCTTTCCTCCCCAAGCTGCTTTTGGTGTCTTTATTGAAGCAACAGAAACCTAAATAAGACATGCCCGGTCTGCTCGCCTGTTTTCTTGCAGCCCCTCTGTCTTCCCATAGTGGCCTTTCCTCAGCACTTTAGCTGGGGTGGGTGGGATAGGAGGAGAACATCCCTGCCCTTGCTGCTGGGTGGGGGCATGCCTACAACAGAACACGAGTTTCCATGCTGTATGCAGCTCCATCAGAACCCCAACTGAGAAAATGCCTCCCCGGTCCATCACATCACCTGTGTGCAAGTCTGTAGAGCATTTCTCAATGATTGATGTGGGAAGGCTCAGCTCACCGAGGGTCTGAAGTAGGCAGGAGCTTGAGTCCTTTCCAGCTATGTGGAGAATCCCTGCTCTGCACCTGCTGACTTTCTCTGTTTCCCTCCACCTGAGCCACCAGTCATTGGTCTGTGGCCAACTCTGGGCTCAGGCCAGTGGTCCACAGTGTTTCTTCCTCTCACTGGGTCTGTGAGTCTTTTCCTAGACTCTTAATTTCCAGGGACTACCGACTGGAAGGGGAAGAGGGGGAGGGGGAAAAGGAGGGGGAGAAGGAGGAGCAGCAGGCACCAGGACCTTGGAGGGAGGAAGGGAGGCATAGGAGATGGAGGGGGCTGGGGGGGGGGGGGGAGGGAGAAGGAGGGAGAAGGGAGAAGGAGAGGTAGAGAGAAGTCTGTGGAGTGGAGGAGAGCGGACACAGAGCTGCACGCCTCGCAACTGCTCCTGGGCCTCCTGAAACCTAATCACCGGACAGGAGGAGCCTGCGGGCACTGCCCTCCCAGCGGAGGGCACTTCGGAAATGCAGCCGCTCCCACCGCCTGTGCCAGGCCCTCTGGCTCTGCTGGATACCACAGGTTAGCTAAGGGCATCACTGGTATCTCTACCGCTGGCAGGCAATTTGGGGGCCCAGGAGCTGGGTTATAAGTCTAGCTGATCTAAGAAGGGAGCAACCCGCACAGCTCAGGACTCTGGGCACAGGACTCCCTTTGGGGTTTAGGGCTGGGTCTGGTTTCATGAGGCACGGGCCACCTATCCTTTGGTGCTTCATCCTTCTCCACTCCAGTCTACCCACTGTTCCCTTCGGTTTCTGTCCCCGATGTTCTCTTTCTGTTAACAGACTCAAATCCTTTTTAGCTGTAAATCCCAGACCAACACCGTTCCAGTCCTGCTGCATTTCTTTCAGTTTCTAAACTTTTCCGGGAAATGTTTGACAGAACCAGAGAGCGCTTCCTGCCTGAGGGGGGGGGGGGGGGGGGAAGGTGCTCAGGGACTTTAGAGTTGTTGGAACCAGCGAGGGCTTCCACCCGCCTCACACCCCAGCCCCTCCATCGCTAATTGTTCAGTCTGCCCCCACCCCCCACCCCCCACCCCCGCATCAAGCCCGACACCGCTGAAAGTCAGGTCCGGCTAGGAAAACAGGAAACCTGGTGTAGGCTCTGGCTCCAGCCGCTTAGGTCTGGGTGCTCTTCTGGGAGGTAGCCTGACCCTGGAGGGATGCGGGGGCATTGTTCCTGGAGAGCCGAGGGTGGGGAACATTTACATGGTAACTCTCTGCTATGGGATTACTGGATTAGGTCAGCGTGGGGGGTAGGGGTGGGGCTCTTGATAATCCTTTCAGAACCCCTGGTGATCAATCTTTGGGAACCCTGGTGGAGACCCTTTTGGGAAGTCTGATTGGTTAGGGCTGTTAAAATAATAATAATAATAATAATAATAATAATAATAATAATAATAATAA
>JADRCH010000044.1:4929904-4972269 GCA_019843965.1 Rhynchomys soricoides | reverse complement strand
AATAATAATAATAATAATAATAATAATAATAATAATAATAATAATAATAAAAAACCTGACTTCTTTCTGAGAGACTGCTGTACCTTCTCCTCCATAGGGCCAGCTGCTCTGCCATCAACCATTTACTCTCCTAAGCCGCTAGCTAGCTAGTGTTGAATGGTAGCTGTTATGTTACTAGTTGCCACTGCTGTTATGTTAGGGTGACTTGGTTTACACCTGCTTCTGAATTTTCTTCTGATAAGGAACTCCAGACTTTGAAATGGTTTGTGGGAGGTGTTTTTGTTTGTTTTTATTAAGACAGAGTCTTAAAAGCAGCTAAAGGTCTGTGTGGCTCCAGGCTGTGACTATGTTATATCGATGCTTCTTTGCTTACAGCTTGGAGTGGTGTTACATAAAATCAGAACCTGGTCACTGAGCAGTGCTTAGCCTAGCCTCTACTACAGGATATATGCCCTCAGGGGATCTCCTAAACTGGTCTCAAATCCCCAGGCTCAAATGACCCTTCTGCCTCAGCATCCTCAGTACCCAAGACTATAGACCCAGGCTTCCACACTTAACCCAGAGGATCAACTAACTTCACTGGGGGATTTCAGGCCCTGTAGATAGCAAGGTCATAAAGAAGAACCCTGCTGGGTCTCGTCCCCCAGGCTGGGGTATCTCTTCCCATGATCCAGCACAGAGGACGGTCTGTTGTCCCTCAATGTCTGCACCTTCTGGGCTGGCCAAGTGGAACTATGAAGACCTGGGTCAGCAGTTCCAGCCAAGACAGGCAGAGGCCTGGGAAAGAGGACAACATTTGCAAATGAGGGGTGAGATGGGGGTGGGTGGGCAGAAAGTGGCCAGGTGGTGTGCTGAGGTGTGTGTGGAGGTCATACCTGGGACTGGAGAGACAGAATGAGACAGTTGAGAGAGTCCCTGTCAGCTGGTTCAGTGGCACCCTCAGAACAGCCCTGTGGTTTTTAACTGAGGACAGCTTTCACAGACAGGCTCGGAGCATCTTCTAATAGACTCAGTCTGTCAGGTTGCTGTCTTTGCTCTCTCTACCCAGGTGAAATCTTATTACTTACACCATGCCACGTGCCAACCTCCTCCCAGTGTGAGCCCGACATTGGCATCCTGAGAGTGAGAGGCATGGCCCTGCTTGGCCTTCTTCCTCCTCGTGGGCCTGAGCTTGGTCATCTCCCACAGATACAGACCTGGTAGCAGTGGTTTAATTAGCAGCCAGGAACTGTCTCAGCACAGGACGGTAGCATCTTGTTGATGGGATTAGGGACAGGGGAGATGGTGCAATCACTGTCAGGCTGTCTGTCATACATGGAATGCTTTTATCTTTAAAACCTGGCATGGAAATGCTTGTATCTGGGGATTTTGGACACCCCTGCCTTCTCGCCTTGAGTTGTTTTTACTTCCTTATTTTTGTGCCATACTGAATATTCAGCTGTATTTATAAGAGACACTTTGGCTGGGACTCTCCTTTTCCATGTATTTCTGGTGGGAGTCCGTTAACTCCAATCTAAGTGGTCAGAAAGGGATGCTCACCCTCTCTGTCCAGCAACTTTCCAGACCCTGTCTTAGCCTGGGAACTGTGGACAGAAATGCTGGCAGCCTGACCTCAATCATGTCTCTGGGGTTTTATTATGGAATACTCTTGAGGAAAGTCAGACTAGGGAAGGGACTGGTAAGGGGCAAACGGCTGTCAGGGTTATAAATGGGCAATGGTAATTTTCAAGGGCTTGACCTTTGGCCAACTGTTTTTGCAGGTCAGAAGCCATAGCTCTTTAGCAGTACCAAGTGCCACCAGCCTAGGATGTCATGCTAGTGAGCCAACACAGAGGACATGGTCTAGGGTGCTGGGGGCTGGTACTACCCAAGGTGAAGGAAGTTTCAGCAGAAAGGTCCCTCCAGATCTCAGCCATGCTGGATCATTATTAGTTGTTTAGAATGTAATTTGTATGTGCACTTAGAAAAATGGAGAAAGTGAAATCCTTTAGGGGGAGAAAGCACCTACCTGGTTCCCTCCAGGGCTGGTTACTACTTGCTAATTCAGGATGTGCTTGCTCAGTACCTCTGCAGACACCCACCTCGAGGTAAGACCAGGTGGTACCTAGGCCCATCCTACCACAGTGGCCCCAGTCTCCTTGGCTTGCTCCTGAAGCTGTGTGTATGCTTTTGCTAGGGCTGTGGACACAGTGGAGAAACAAGGGGCTGCTCCAAGGCCTTCCATGTTCTGTCAAGGGTGCTCTGTGCCCTGTTCCTGGTGCTTTCAGAAAAAGGGTGTTGCCTTGGGCTACTGCTCTCCTGCGTTACATCTCACAGGCCTGGGCAATCCAGGGTAGATTCCATTCAGCCTGCCTCACAGGAGAAAGTAGAACTGGGGTTTTACTCTCTGCTCATCCCATTGCAGTGGCTTCCCAGCTTCCTGTTCTTCAACTCCTAGGCTACCTACTTACCACCCACCAACTTCAGGGCTTTCTCAGGGCCAGCTGGATCCACTTCCCAAACACCTCAGGGCCTCCTTTCCTGGGTGGTGTTCCCATACTCCATACCGGATTCTCCTTGTCCCCTGGCCCTATGGGATGTGGCACTTTATAAAGTCTATATGTACCAATGTACCATGGCTCATCTTTTGTCTGGTGGCCTCTTATCCCAAGACGAGATCACCTCGTGTTCCTGGCAATGAGTCTGGGATCTGAAGGCATCTGCACACAATGAAAACTCAAGTGGGGGATGGGAACTTGGGGCATGAATGATAATGAGGAGGAAAAGCAGAAAGGAGAAGGGAACACGTGTGGCTATTCTGCAGCTGACATTGAAATAAGCCCATAGGATAAGCTGAGCCAGGTGCAAGGGTCCTGTGGACTCTGGACATAGACCTTCTTCTCAGGCAAAAGAGTGGGGAATCAGAGGGGCAGAGGTACCCTGAACCCATGTTGGAGGCCAGGACTTGCAAAGCCTAGTCAACAAGAGTTTCATCTTCTACCAACCCTGGGGACCTTGGAAGAGGTGAGGACAGAGGTAGAGAGGGCAACCCTTGCCAGCTCCTGGGAGCCAGCGATTGCTGTTGGGGAGTGGGTAGATCTGGCCTCTCTGTGGGGATGAAGGGTGGTTTAGGAGGAGATTCTCAGGAGAAACCTGTCAGTTCTGGGCTGGAGAAGGGTGAGGAGGGGGTGAGCAGGGCCTCTGGAAATGAGTCTTGCTCCTGGGGGTGTGCCCTTGCTGGGTCAGCTTTCTTAGGTCAGCTGAGTCATGTGGAATGTGAGAAGCCATCTGTGGTGCTTTTAAAATTTGTGTCTTGAGCTTATAACTACCCTTTCCTTGGGCGTCATAACATTGACTCGCGTTAAGCTTCGCTGATGGGATCAAAGGCATGTGAAGATGAGAACTCACTAGAGTGTGAAGGTTCGCCCACTCAGGCCACTGGCCATTTTATTTATCTTGTTGAGACAGGGTTTCTCTGTGTAGCCATGGCTGTCCTGAAACTCACTCTGTGGCCCAGGCTGGCATTGTCTCTCAGAGATCCACCTGCCTCTGTCTCTTGAGTGGTGAAGTTAAAGGCATGCTCCATCATGTCTGGCTCCAGTGGCCATTTGAAAGGAGGTATACTTGGGTAGGCAGGCTGCTTCCTGGTGGTGCAGGTACTGTGCTGTGTGGACACATATAGGCACACCGGAGTACACATTCTTACACGCACAAACTGTTGACTTGTCTGACTCCAGAGGAGGACTTTTCTTCCACTCCACTTGTGTTTGCAGTGCTTGGCTGGATCAGAACTGAATGTCCCTTCCCACTTGGCTTTGACTACAGCCTATGTTTCAGGTGTGGGTGTATAGTGACTAGGGGAGACAGGTGGTGGTCAGTGGAAAAGCTGTTCTAGCCTCCCCAGGCCATCAGGGAAGAGTCAAGCTCAAGGGGGTACAGTGGAGGGCGGAGCCCTTTCCTGTGAGAACTGCGCAGCTCCCTGATTTCAGCTGCACAGAGCAGGCTGTCCAGAGGAGCGCTCTGTGGTGCTTGGCTTTGTCTGATGAAGACAGGAGAAGGATACTCAGTGGTATTTACTCTTATGTTCTCTACCTGTGACTTCATCCCAGAGTCTCATATTCCAAAGCAGCTGCAAGGCCCAGCTATTATATCTCAGGCAGGAGGTAGGACAGAGGCCAAGCTGCAGCTCCCTAAAATGATCCAGAGTCCAACAATCTCTGCTGAGCTATAGAAATGTATAGAACTCAATCTCACAGCCTGAGGCTGCAGATGCAACCTTCTGGCCAGGTGGGTAGGTCTACACCCAGAAGCCCCAGCAGCTGACAAAAGAGGCCCAGCATCTGGGGCACAGCTGCCCCTGACACTTATAGTGCCTATATGCCTCCTCTTTACCCTGTGAAACCCTTGGATGTGAGATGGATGAAGACAAGCCATTCTCCAGCCTCAAGCAGTGACCCTTGGCTATGCTTAGAACTGTCAAGGAGGAAGGAGTGGGTAGGCTGCTCACCTGCCTAGTCCAGCCTGGACCAGGTTTTCCCTGTGTTGGTAGAGGGTAGACCTGGAGCTCACAGGAGTCCAAATGACTGGGCTTGGAGCATGGTGGGTGGGTAATCAGACCCCAGTTCACCAATACCCTTCTTTTCCTCATAGAGGGCTTTGCAAGGAGAAAGAAGATCTCTCTGTGGTTTGTGGGCTCTCTACTGCTGGTGTCCACCCTCATCCTGACCATTGGCCTTGCTGCTGCCACCAGGACAGAAAATGTGACTGTGGGCGGCTACTACCCAGGGATTATTGTGAGTCAAAGGCCTATGGGGGACTGGGCTGGATGTTCAGTGATCTGTGTAGAGAGATACATCACCTGATACTTTATGGTGCTGGAAACTTCCGCTGGGGGGAGGAGGACATAGTCCTAGGAAAAATGTCCCCAGCCTGATGCCTAGTATTTGAGAGAGTATCCAGCAAAGAAAGAAGGCTGAGGGCTGCTGGTTAGAGGGCCCTAAGATAGACTTGTACCATGTTCTCAGGCCAGCATCATCATAGGTTTCCCTGGAGGTAGACCAGGCAGGAGAGGGGAAGGACTTGGTGATGGTGGCAGCATTCAGGGCCACTTAAGTTTACATGGTAAGGGCGGGGAGGGTCTGAAGCTGAGGCTCTGAAGAGATGGTAACACATTCTCTCCAGATCCCAGAGGGACCAGCCCTGTTGCCCCTGGACATTAACACACACAGCAGTGTCAGCATAATTCCTGGAAGATGGGCTAGTGGCTTTGAGAGCCCCACGGGGAGGTCATGGGTTGATGCTGTTGTTCATGATGCCACCACTGAAAACAAGGAGGATAGCTGTGTGCTGACTTCCCACAAAAGGGCAAATGACTCTAGAGTCAGCGTTAATAACTTCAGCCACACAGGACTCTTGGTCCTCAGCACTGAGGTGTACTTACTTTCATTTTATCTTCATTGTTTATTTATGCTTTTTGTATACACGAGTCACGTTACCTGCCCGGATATAATTCACAGCGAACCCTGTGTATAGAGTGTCTATGCAGGAATGGTTTTACTGTAACATCGCATGAAGTGCATGCCAGAGATGCTGGCCTTGTGCAAGGCCCTTCCACCACATTGCCAGGGCAAGGAGGGGATCCTGAAATTCACGAGCTAGACTCTGTGGAGGTGTAGGTAGCATCTCTAATTCTCTGAAAAGTATGAAGGTCAGCCCGGAGAGGTAGTCGGTTGCCTGTCCCCTCAGGGAGCTGTAGTTTTATTTTGTTGCTGTGACTTAACACCCTGACAAAATACGACATAGGGGTGAGAGGGTTTATTTTTAGCTCACATTCAGGTTAGAGTCCAGTGTTGCTGGGATGGTGCAGGAACTGCAGCTTGAAGCAGCTGATCACATCCCATGCACAGTCAAGAGCAGAGAGATAGGAATGCATCCATGATGATTGCTTGCTGTTTGTGTTCAGCTTGATTCCTTCATTCTTACACAGTTCAGGGCCTCCTTCCTAGGGAATGGTGCTGCCCACGGTGGGTTGGGTCTTCTCACATCAATTAACTTAAGCCAGTCTCCCACAGACATGCCCATAGGCCAACCCAACGTAGACCACTCTTCATTGAGACTTTCCCTAAGTGATTTTAGGTTGTGACAAGTTGGTAATCAAAGCTAATCATCACAAGATTATGTTGTAACATAGAGTATCTCTGAGGGAAACAAACATGGAAATATAGCCCTGGGGGATGGGCTAACAATATATTAACCAGAATTAACTTTGTCTCAGACTTTGTATCTTCATGGAGATGATAGTGAAAGTCAGGTCAGAGAGGTAGTGCATCCAACAGAGCTGAGGGGTGCCAGCCACCTCAGGAGGAGAGTAGCCTGGGCATGACAAAAAAATCATCATTTTTGGGAAAAAGTTTTCACATCCCAAAAATATTAAACTTAGTATAACTTATATATTTTAACATCTTGATGATGGTTGGGTCTGGTATTTGTGAACTGTGGGCAAGGAGTGTGACCTTCAAAGCTCGATACTTGGAGAGATGCCATTTTTTGGAGTCAATATGGGCAGGGCCTGGCCCAGTGTTTAACCCCTCAGACTAGCACAGGCTTAGAGCAGTGTGTTCAGAGCATCTCTGGGACTCAGGCCCAAAGCCCAGGCTTTGAAATGAGGGCATGTACAAGATATGACCCCTAACACTTGATTGGACCTCTGCTGGGAGACCTCCTGGACCCCAAGCCTCCATCCTGCCTGTTTTACAGGCCCAGGTAGCCTGCTGTCCTGTCCAATCTGGATTCTAGTGTAGGCAAGGTCTTGGCATCCCATTTGCTGAAATGTCCTAGGTGTGCCACCTGCTAAATCTCTGTCTTTCTTGGGCTGGCTTTAGAGGGCATGTCAGAAGGTCAGTGTGAGGGCTCCAGGTCCCTACAAAGGTGTACTGAGGCCTAATACCTGATTTCTGTGATCCAAGTTGGACTGATAGAGAAGCATCAGCTTCTGCCCCACCAGTGGGCATTTGAGAATGTACTGTCCATCTTTAGGGACGGTAACTCCATGCTGCATGGTGAGGATGGCCACATTCTTCTCCTGACAAAGTACTAAATTAAATTAAAAATTTAAAGACAGGGTCTCATTTGGTAGCCCAAGTTGGCCACCAACATCCCTCAACTCCCCAAGTGCTACCACCCTCAATTAGACAAAACATTTAAGGGTGAATTATTAAATATTTAAAATTATATTTACTTATCTTGAGGGGAGGATGGCATGTATGCTATGGCACATGTGTGAAGGTCAGAGGAGTTGGTTCTCTCCTTCTACCATGTGGGGTTCTGGGGATTGGTCCTGGGCCAGCAAGTGCCTTTGTATACTGAGCCATCTCGCCAGCCCAAGGGCCATTGTTAACTGCGATGGGTCAGTGTCATGCTAACCAAACATCTCTCTCTCATTCTTCTTCTCACCTCAGCTGGGCTTTGGGTCCTTCCTAGGAATCATTGGCATTCACCTGCTGGAGAATAGAAGACACATGGTAAGAAGACACATCTGTCTCTCTTGTGAAATGGGCTTGTGGGGAGTGCTAGCCCCTTCATATAGGGTGCTAGCCCCTTCATATAGGATACCATAGTCACAGGTGGGCTTTCCTCTCCACATTCATCTGAAACCCCTGGACCTATATACTATAAAACCCAAGACTCAGGGCCTAATTGCTGCCATTCACAGCTTGGTCAAAATGAGTATCCCATACAGATGATCAGAGAGAGGTAGAGATGGAAACAGAGCAGGGGATCTGGGGTCAGATGTTAGAAACATAGACACGGTTCGATTGCTGTGAAGAAACACAGTAACCAAGGCAATTTATAAAAGAAAACATTCAATTGGTGGCTTGCTTACAGTTTTAGAGGTTGAATCCATGATCTTCATGGTGGGAGTAGGGCAGCAAACCCATGCAGGCATGGTACTGGAGAAGTAGCTGAGACCTTACATCTGATCCACAAAGTTGGGAGAGAGGGAGAGTTAGAAGAAGGGTGAGAAGGGAGGGTGAGAGGGAGGGCAAGAGGGAGGGTGAGGGAGAGGGAGAGGGAGAGCGAGAAGGAGCTAGCTAATTGGGAATTATAGGGGCTTTTGAACCCTCAAAGTCCACCTCCAGTGACACACCTCCTCCAACAAGGCCACACCTCTAATCCTTCCCAAACAGCTTCACCAGCTGTAGACCAACAATCGAATATATGAGTGTGTGCAGACCAGTCTTCTTCAGACCGCCACAATAGTAGACATTTAGATGACGCTGTTTATCCAAGTTCACAGAGTATCAACAGCTGTATAGTACAGGGGACTATGGACTGTATTTATTGATTCAGTGTTGTGGATTTGTGGATTATTGCTTTAAAAAAATAAGTGGTTAACGATCAAGTAGGCTTCATCCCAGGGATGCAGAGATGGTTCAATACCTGGAAATCCATCAATGTAATCCACTGCATAAACAAACTCAAAGAAAAAAAACCCACATGGTCATTTCATTAGATGCTGAAAAAGCATTTGACAAAATTCAACATCGCTTCCTGATAAAAAGTCTTGGAAAGATCAGGAATTCAAGGAACATACCTAAACATAGTAAAAGCAATATACAGCAAACCAGTGGCCAACTTCAAACTAAATGGAGGGAAACTTGAAGCAATCCCACTAAAATCAGGAACTAGGCAAGGCTGCCCCCTCTCTCCCTACCTATTCAATATAGTACTTGAAGTTCTAGCTAGAGCAATTGGACAACAAAAGGAGGTGAAAGGGATACAAATTGGAAAGGAAGAAATCAAAATATCACTATTTGCAGATGATATGATGGTATACTTAAATGACCCAAAAGACTCCACCAGAGAACTGCTACAGCTGATAAACAACTTCAGCAAAGTGGCAGGATATAAAATTAACTCAAGCAAATCAGTAGCTTCCTATACTCAAAGGATAAACAGGCTGAGAAAGAAATTAGGCAAATGACACCCTTTACAGTTGTCACAAACAATATAAAGTATCTTGGTGTGACTCTAACCAAACAAGTGAAAGATCTGTACAACAAGAACTTCAAGTCTCTGAAGAAAGAAATAGAAGAAGACCTCAGAAGATGGAAAGACCTCCCATGCACATGGATTGGCAGGATTAATATAGTAAAAATGGCCATCTTGCCAAAAGCAATCTATGGATTCAATGCAATCTTCATCAAAATTCTAAATGAATTCTGCATAGACTTAGAGCAATTCTCAAATTCATATGGAATAACAGAGAACCCAGGATAGCAAAAACTATTCTCAATAATAAAAGGACTTCTGGGGGAATCAGCATCTCTGATCTCAAGCTGTACTACAGAGCAGTAGTGATAAAAACTGCATGGTATTGGTACAGTGGCAGGCAGGTAGATCAATGGAATAGAACTGAAGATCCAGAAATGAACCCACACATTTACAGTCACTTGATCTTTGCCAAAGGTGCTAAAACCATCCAGTGGGGATTTTTAAAAACCCAGCATTTTCAACAAATGGTGCTGGTTTAACTGGCAGTCTACATGAAGAAGAATGCAAATTGATCCATTCCTATCTCCTTGTATAAAGTTCAAGTCCAAGTGGATTAAGGACCTCCACATAAAACCAGATACATTGAATCTAATAGAAGAGAAAGTGGGGAAAAGTCTCGAACACATGGGCACAGGGGAAAAGTTCCTGAACAGAACATTAATGGCTTATGCTCTAAGATCAAGAATCGACAAATGGGACCTCTTGAAATTCCAAAGCTTCTGTAAGGCAAAGGGCACTGTCAATAGGACAAAACGGCAACCAACAGATTGGGAAAAGATCTTTACCAATCCTATGTCTGATAGAGGGCTAATATCCAATGTATACAAAGAACTCAAGAAGTTAGACTCCAGAGATCCAAATAACCCTATCAAAAAATGGGGAACAGAGCTAAACAGAGAATTCTCAACTGAGGAAACTCGTAGGGCTGAGAAGTGCTTAAAGAAATGTTCAGCATCCTTAGTCATCAGGGAAATGCATATCAAAACAACCCTGTGATTTCATTTCACACCAGACAGAATGGCTAAGATCAAAAACTCAGGTGACAGCAGATGCTGGCAAGGATGTGGAGAAAGAGGAACACTCCTCCACTGCTGGTAGGATTGCAAGCTGGTACAACCTCTTTGGAAATCAGTTTGGCAGACCCTCAGACAAATGAACATAATACTACCTGAGGACTCAGCTATTCCACTCCTGGGCATATACCCAGAAGATGCTCCAATATGTAATAAAGACACATGTTCCACTATGTTCATAGCAGCCATACTTATAATAGCCAGAAGCTGGAAACAACCCAGATGTCCCTCAACAGAGGAATGGATATAGAAAATGTGGTACATTTACACAATGGAATACTACTCAGCTATTAAAAACAATGGCTTCATGAACTTCACAGGCAAGTGGGTGGAACTTGAAGATATCATCCTGAGTGAGGTAACCCAGTCACAAAAGAACAAACATGGTGTGTACTCACTGATAAGTGGATATTAGCTCAAAAGTTCGGAATACCCAAGATTCACTTCACAGCAACTGTTGGGCTGAGTGTGAGGTCCCAGATGGAGGACTTGGAGAAGGGACTGAAGGAGCTGAGGGAGTTTGCAGCCCCATGGAGGGAGCAATAGTGGCAACTGGCCTGACCTCCTGATGCTCCCGGAGACTGATCCATCAACCAAAGAATACACATGGAAGGACCCATGGTGTTGGCCATATGTGGCAGAGGAGGGCCACATGGGGAGGAGAGGCCCTTTTGCCTGAGGGTGTTAGATGCCCCAGTATAGGAGAATGCCAAGGAGGAAAGACGGGAGTGGTTGGTGGGTGGGTAGAGGAATACCCTCATGGGGGGGGGGGATTGGGAGGTTCCAAAGGGGAGATCTGGAAAGATGGAAACATTTGAAATGTAAATATCAAAAAAAAGAGTAGTTTTCACCTTTGTGTAGGTCCTGTTGGGGTGCTCTTGGAAGCTCCTGTTTCCACACCTCCATCCCCTGTACCATCCAGGGCTGGGGTTAGAGAGACACACCACCATGTTTGATCGTACATGCATGCTGGGGATCTGAACTCAGGTCTGCATGGCCCGTACTTTACTGCCTGTGCTATCTTGCTAGCCCCAGCTTTCAATTTTGGTGGAGTTTTAATATTTCCATTTCATTTAGGTTTTTGGTTCACCTTAGTTTGCATAAACGATGGGAAGCAGAGCTTCCAGGCATCCCTTTGAGTTTTCCTCAGCTGAACACCATTTGTTGGAGTCCATTTTTAAATTACCTATGAAATATTATTTATTTTTAAAAAATTAAAATAAGATTACATCATTTTATACCTTTCCTTACTCTTTGCTCTCCCGTTTATACCTCCTTGCTTCCTCTTGAAATCATGGCTTCCTTTTAAAAATATATACATGTTATATATGTTATATACTATATATGTGTTATATATTATATATGTTATATATTATATATGTTATATACTCTATATGTGTTATATATTATATATGTTATATATTATATATGTTATATACTCTATATGTGTTATATATGTGTTATATATTATATATGTTATATACTCTATATGTGTTATATATGTGTTATATATTATATATGTTATATATTATATATATGTTATTATATATATATCACCTGCTAAGTCCATTTAATGTTACTTGTATATATATGGTTTCGTGGATAACCATTTGGTCCTGGATAATTATTAAGGTGGCTCATCCCTAGGGAAGATTAATTGTCCTTCTTCCCACATGCCTTAGTGTGCTGGATGGCTCTATGTCAACCTGACATTAGCTAGAGTCATCTGAGCTTAGGAACCTCAGTTAAGTAAACGCCTCCGTAAAGATCAGGTTGTAGGCAACCGGTGGCATTTTCTTGATTAGTAATTGATATAGGAGGGCCCAGCCCATTATGGGTGGCACCACCCTGGGCTGGTGGTCCTGGGTTCTATAAGAGAGCAGGCTGAGCAAGCCAGTAAACAGCCCCCTCCATGGCCTCTGCATCAGCTCCTGCCTCCAGGTTCCTGCCCTGTGTGAGCTCCTGTCCTGACTTCCTTCAATGATCGGCTGTGATGTGGGTGTGTAAGTCAATTAAACCCTTTTCTCCCCAACTTGCTTTTTGGTCACAGTGTTTCATCACAGCAATAAAAACCCTAAGACACTTAGTTCCGTGTCTGTGGGGCCCAGTGAAATTTTCCTCTTCCATGTGAGCGTGTTTATTGGTGTACTTCTTCAGGGCTCGCTTAAGCGGCCATATTGTTTTATCATGGGTGAAGCTTCCCTGTCATTTTCAGAGAGACAATCTCACAGTAGATTTTTCTGGTCCTCTGGCTCTTAGTCTTTTTTCTTCCTCTTTCATGCTGTCCTCCAAGCCTTAGGTACAGGAATTAAGTTCTATGTGTATCAATTGGGGCTAGCACCCTCACGATCTCTTGTTCTCTGAGCCATTCTCCATCTGTTGCAAAGACAAGTTTCTTTGATAATGTCTGGGAACTAGCTACCTTTCTTGGCTCTTGTTCAAAGTGTCCAGAATTTGGCTGGGCTGAGAGGTTGGATATGGTGCATGAGAGGCTGGTATCTGTTCTCTCTCCATCAAACCAGTCATCTGACCATAAATGTGTGACTGGTTTCTGGGCTCCCAGTTCTGTCCCACTGATCCTATGGGTCTACCCATGAGCCCCACCATCATCTTGGTTTTTGCAGCTTTGCTGTTCCACAGTCAGGATTATGTGAGTCTTCTAGCTTCGTTCTGCACTTGGCTTGAGTAAGATCCCTTGTGATCATCATGGGTGAACTTCCACACCAGGATCTCTGGTAGGGGCTGTGCTAAGTGAGGTACTGAGGGCTCAGCTTCAGAAACTCAACCAGTTCCCATTTGTCTAGCATGTTTAAAAAGAAGTCTTTCACAGATGGTTTTAGATTTGAGAATAAGTTCTGTGATTGTTGTTAGCCTTATTCCCAGTTATCTTATTCATCCCGAGGCCGCCGTGTGGGTGCTGTTTTGGAGGAACCGTTACCACTGGCTGTGCCAAGTTCATTTCAAGACTGTAAGCTCAGAACTCATTTGCCGTTTCTGGTGGATTTTCAGCGGCTTCCTTGAGATTGGGTCTGCAAGACTGTGTTACCTTGCAGACAGCAGCTTTACCCTTCCTGGTGGAGTACAGAAACCCTGGCCATAACCACTCCACCAGGGTTTGGCAGTGGGATGATAAAGACTTAGATGATTTATACTGATGAGGGAAGCATGTCTGCAGTGGACATGTAGCCCCTGTGTCCTTGTCTCTGACAAGCCTCGTGTGATTCCTGCATGATCTTCCTTCTCTCCTTTTAGCAAACTCTGTTTGGGTTAAGTTTGTATGACAAGCACACATTTCAACATAATATTAATTTACTATTGGGTAATGCACCTTACTGATACCCAGATGGGAGTTTCACCCCTACTGATCAGCTTTCATGGTGCTAGAAGTTACTCTCCATGATACAGGAGGAGAAAATTAATACATGTTATTGCTAAGCTATAAATGCTGTGGCTTACAACGGTGACTTGTCTATAGGATACAGTGATGCAAACTGGCACAAATGATGTGCGAATAACCAACCATTAGCTTAAAATTGAATAGAATCCATACCTGACACTTCTAAACTGGCCAAGCACCTGAGACTGAACACCTACTGAGGAAATAAGAGCCGCAGTATTGGGCACTTTAAACATGAGCCCACGGCGCAAGTCCTGTAGTACTGGGGAACTGAGCCACTTTGGCCTTCAGTGCTGACTGCAGCAGCTGGTACCTAAAGGAGTATCTAGCACAGAGCTGTCTACAGTGAGCATTCAGAAATGTGAGGCACTATTTTGTGTCATCAGGGGGCATTCAGGTTGTTCCAGGGGATGACCTCAAGCTAGGTAGCCTCAGTCATGAGAAGATAACTATGCTTCAGCTGTGTAGAATACGTTTCTTCTGATTCCTCTTTATTTTAAATTTTACTATGGAAAAATTTAAGCATACGTAAAAGTGGACAGAATGGCCTAATACCCCCCCACGTGTACCTGTCACCTACCCATCGGTTCAGAGCTAACCTTTTGTCTTCTATACTTTCCTTCTCATGGGAGGTTGAAGCAAATTCTAGACACTTATTCGATTTGCGCTTGCTCCAATCTGTTCACTCTGAATATAATTAGGAATGAGTTCCCCATTATCTCTGCCTATTATTATGACAATATCCAGTGGAAGCCAAAGAAGGACTCAGAGGGAGAGGGAGGGCTCTTCTACCAGCAGGACAAGTCACGTTCCCTGGGGAGGGCTCCTGCTGCCTGCCAGTGTCTAAGCATTACCTCTTACCTTCCCATTGCCCCTCCCCCTGGGGTTCTCAACATCCTGCTGACTCAAAGATGACACTTTGATGTCTGGGAAGAACAGGACCATCAAAATTCTTGTGGCAATTTGTCACAAGGAGAATATACAGCAACTACGTCTCCACCCTCCTGTCAGTAGAATCCCCGCTTGAGGCAGGTGTGTCCTGTATGTTGTCCCTTCTGAATCCCAGGAGGTTGAGGGGGCCCCAGCTTCTTCCTTTACCATCAAACGGAAGCTGTGGGTCCCAGGCCCTTTCTTCTGCTTTGCAGGGGCTGTCTCTTAATTTATCTCTCTCTCCCAATCTTTCTATATCTTTCTCTGTCTCTCTGTCTGTCTCTGTCTCTCTGTCTCTTTCTCTTTCTCAGACTGGCATACTGAGGGGTTTCTTTATACACATCCGTGGGGTCAGGGGAGGGGAGGGGCTCTGGCTGACTTTTTCTCTTTGACTCAGACCCAATTCAGTCATTCACCAACTCTGTGGTCTACTTTGTCTCTGCATGCTGAGGGACTTTCAGGCACCATGATGTCCAGAGCAGAAATGGTGGCTTCCTGAACATGGGACACATGGGGTGCCTAGCTGTGGCTCTGATTTTTGAAAGGACTAGGCTCTCCAGACCCTGCTCCAAAAAGCAGGCCACATTTGTGCGTTTTCAGCACCTAGAACAGCTCCCACCACAGCCCCAATGCTGCAGGGTGACAAATGCCTGTGTTGGGGACATTGAGGTTAGGGACCCAACACCTGTTAACTAATCTGATGATCCTTGTTCATGAGAGTGTTTTCTTCCCAAATATGTGGGTAACCCTCCTGCCCTCAGCCTCTGTGTGTGCTGCCCACTTGCCTCTTGTCTTGAACTTAGCCTCTTTGTTTACTGCTACTTCCTCCTGCTATAATGACATGGCCCTCAGGTTCCGGGATGACTGGCCACCTGGACGGTAAAGAGGGTACAGTTCTGGTCAGGGCAGTTCCACTCTGGTTGGCTGGCAGAAACTGGAAGAGGAAGGCCAGCATTGTCCATGGTAGCCCCAGATGCTTCGGGATGAGATTTTTCCATTAGGAAGGGGTGCATGTTGTCCCTGGGAAGTGTGTTTTGTGTTTCCAGTTGGGATGGGCTGTGACTGGTGGGTGGCAGTGCGGGGGAAGGGGAAGGGTCTTCATCGGGGTGTGACTGGCGTGGATTGAGGGTGTGGAAGTGAAAGACGGCTGTGTGAAGTTGTGTTGTTGAGGTTGTGTGCTGAGCACACATGTGGTGCAAGTTGACAGCTCCCTGTGAGAGGAGTCTAGTTTCGCCTCGGCAGATGTCAAGGTTGTCACCACACTATGAGTTCTGATGTTGGTCTATGAGCTGACAATATATGGTGCTGGGATCTGTTTCCAAGTCTCTTGGCCTCTGACAACTGCTAATTAATTGACCTGCTCTTCTGGGGGGCAGAGGAGCACTGCAGATGGTGCCATGGTTTAGGTTGGCTGGGAATCTGGATGACTAGATTCAGGATACGGTCACACACACATAGCAGGGCTTGGGGCAAGCTGACAGAAGCCTTCTGATTTTGCCTTCCTCACAGCACAGTTCTGACTTTGGGGTCCATGTCAAACAAACTGAGATGAGAGATGAGGGAGAGGCAGAGGACACCAGAGAACAGGGACGCTGTCATCAGAGAGCAACCATGTTGTCAGTGCATGACCCAGCCTGGGGCCTGAGAGCTCTGACTACATTGGGGCTAAAGATAGAGCTACTTACTATCTGTGCTATTCCCTCCCTCCCTCCCCCACCCACCCCTTCCTTTCTTCTTTCCCTCCTTCCTTCATTTCTCTCCCTGTCTCTCTCTGTCTTTCTGTCTGTTTATCTTTCTTTCGTTTTTGAGACAGGGCCTTACTGTTTAAGTCAGTCTAACCCTAAACTCACTATGTAGACCAGTCTAGCCCTGAATTCACAGAGATCCACTGCCTTCTGCCTCCCAAGAGCTGGGATCATAGATGTGTACCACCACGCCTTGCCTTTGCTTGCTACTTCTTAATGGTTGCCCCTCTCCTTTCTTCCTGTGGCTGGCAATCCTGGTGACTTTATCTCCCAAGACTGAACACCAAACCCATACACTTGGACAGATGTCTTCTGTTTGGGGAGGAATTACAGATAAGGAGAGAACTCACGCATGGATCTGAGGAGGTGTGAACACTTGGTGGACAATCAGGCAGGAAATGTGGGTTTGTTTTTCTGACCAAGGATCTCAGCGTGTACTGAGGCTCCTGATCCTTCTGTCCCTTCCTCCTGAGCTCTGAGATACAGTTCACTATCACACTCCCATCCAGTAATCCATCAAATCAATGTGCTTGCCTGTTTGGTCAACCTGGAACCCTGTCACAAGAAAAACTGAAAATAAGTGAGGTCAACAACTCTTAAAGGGTCTTAGCCTTCTTAGTAGTCAGAGGAATGTAAATTCAGGCCAACATTCTAAAGCACCAATTCCATGTCATTGTGGATACAAGGAAGTAGATGGTCAGTGGCTAAGTGTTTGTAGGACTGTGTAGCATTCCTTCTCAGAATTTTAATGTGCAAAGAACCTAAATATGCTGCTTGCTGAAGAACTGGGTATTAACACATGGTCAAGGAATTTGTCCTATAGGAGCACCCGTTAACAAACATAGCATTGCCAATCTCTATAGCAGGCAGTTTAACCATCATGGGCAGGTCCTGGGTGCTCTGAGCCAGATGTAATGCTGGGCCCTTGCAGGCAGGAATGATGCAGAATTAATCTAGCTATGTTAGAGGCCTAGGGCAAGTATTCATGTGTGTATGAAAGCGGGAACACAGTGCGGGTGGGTGTGCAGAGGTGAGGGCATCGAGCATACATCTGTGCGGAGGTTGCCCCTTTGTCTCATGGTACAGATCCCACAGAATGTGCCACACAGGTGAGTATGTGGACACACCCCTTGGGGCTGAGTCACTGGTGGATGGAAGTAAATCAGCGATGGTCAGGCCATCAACTGCACTCAGGCTCTGACTGTGTTCAAGGCTGGGTTTCTTTGTGTTGAGACTCCACACCCCTCTGTCTTCTTCCAGTTGGTGGCGGCCATTGTGTTCCTCAGCTTTGGGGTGGTGGCGGCATTCTGCTGTGCCATAGTCGATGGCGTGTTTGCAGCACGGCACATTGTGAGTACTGCCTTTGACTGGCACACAGTCTGTCTCTAGGGCTCTGTGTCCATGTGAAAAATAACATCTCAGTCACACAGCTGGGCTCTGACATCTTCACACAGGCTCCAGATGAGCTGCCATCACTGTCCTCTTGCTCAGTCTGGCCCCAGCAACCCGAATCCTCTGCCTCCCACAGGCCACATATGCATGGCAAGCACAACCATGTACCACATGCGGAAATATAACCGCACACAGAAGATACAAACACCCACCTTACGCGGCAGGCACAAACACACATGCCACACACAGCAGGCACACACATACCATAAACAGCAGATAGAAACATACATAGCCACACACAGTAAGTACAAACATACCACACCTAGCAGGCACAAGCAGCACACACCATACACAGCAGACACAATCACACAGCAGATAGGAACACACACACCACACAGCAGATAGAAACACACACACGTCACACAGCAGACACAAACACGCAGCAGACACAAACACACACACCACACAGCAGATAGAAACACACACACACATCACACAGCAGATGCAAGCATCCATCATCTCACTAACCGACCCCCCAACCCCCAGCACTAGGGGACCCTTGTTCCCGCTCTTCAGTTCCAGACCTCTGTGTCCAGGGCGCTGTCCTTAGCTTTTCACCACACTTAACACACCATGAAATCTCAGACTATGCTCTTGTATATGTTCACAATTCCAAAGATTGTTGCTCAATGCGGGGCTGCATATATAACAAAGAAACCTATTTATCTATGAAAAAAAGGACTTTAAGAGAATGTAGAGAGTCCTACTAGTAACATAATTATAAACAGAAGCAGCAGCAGCAGCAGCAACAGCAGCAGCAGCAAACATTGCTTGTGTCTGAGTTTCATCGGTAGCCAATCTGAACTTGGCCCCCATGGTGAACAGCCATGCTTACTTACCTGTTCAGGGTCAGGCAGGCTCCAAGGTACCACAGGCAAATGGTGAACCAGCCAGGGTTCTGGCCTAATAGAGGAGACCGAAACAATTCAGAAACAAGTACATCTAGTACGTCACATGACAGACTAGGCTGTGACGTGTGCTGTAATGTTAATGGCGTGGTACAATTTGAAAGGCACAGTAGAAAGGACATGTGTGCACTGGGATACGGTGGCTGGAAAAGAATACGTGCGCAGTGACGTCGGAGGGTGTGATGTGATACGACACGTTGTGATATGCCATGGGGCATACATACAGTGTGATCTGAATGGTGTGTACTGTGTCATGATGTGTGATATGAATGTCCTGTGACACAGGAGATGAATATAGCATGATATGGCATGATGTGCTCATATAGTGTATATGGTGTGACATGAGGTGTGAGAACACTATTATCACATAGTGTCGTGACTCTATATGCACTGTTTTAACCTGGTGGAAATTCTGTGTGTATATATTTGCATGAACACACATGTATGAGTGTACAAGCGTGTGTAGCTCCCCCAGTACCTACAGCTGGGTGTTTAGACATCTAGCCATCTGCATATAGCCTACAGTGCTCCCCAGAGAATGTGCCAACCTTACCTTGAGATTCTGTCCCTGGGTAGAGTGTGTTTTTCCCTCGCAGCTCTTCAGCACTTGGCTGAATGAAGTCACCTTCCAAAGACTTCTGTCTCCGGGCACATAGTCTGCAGCCACAAGTGTGAGAGGACCTCACTCACCCTTTCTGGCTTCATTGATGAGAAGAATCTAGGAGGCAGATCTGTCTGTATGCCCACCTGTTCCTGCCTGGATGTATCCATCTGAGCATGCCCACCTGTTCCTGCCTGGATGTATCCATCTGAGCATGCCCACCTGTTATACCCATCCCCGTGCTCCTGCTTGCATGGGATGATAGGTCAGTCTTGGACCTCTGAAGAGTGACCAGTGTCATTGAGAGTTTGGCAGAGGGTCCACGTGAGCAGTACCATCTGGGTCCTAACCTGCAGCATCATCTAGTCACCTGAAGGCATGGACTCTTGGTGTACTATGGTCAGTTACAGTTCTGTGGGTGGGTGGCCAGAATGTTGGTGTGTCATTGAAGTCCACCCTTCTGAGGCCACTGGTATCATGCAGATATACATTAAGCTGCCACCACATTCCCACTTTACACCATCATCTCTCCTTAAAAAGTCCGCTGGAGAAGGATCTGTGTCTTGCCCAAGTAAGTCTGACATCCCTGAAGCATCCTCAGAGCTTGTGAGCCAGCTCTCAAGCCCCAACTGTAGCCCCCTGTCTCCACTGTCTTCCCTGCATCACTGTCCCACCTGTTCCAGTCATGTACCACCTGGGGACAATGCCTCCCATTAAACCCATCCACACCTAGCCTGGCATACAGGTGCTATGCCCCACTATGCCTGCTGTCTGGTTCTTATGCCTGTCTTTATCTGCTGCCAGCATTACTGGTGGTTTCTAGACTCCTCTTAGGTCAGAAGTGTGCTTTGAGAAATGTCATTGATACATAGTAAAGAACACAAAGGAGCATTTACAGATTCTATGACTTTGTGGCACTTTATAAAGTCCCAGGACCCACTGTCTGTCTTCTGCCTTAGCAAATGCCTACTCGTTAGCCTGCTCTCTTCACTCACCTACAGTTCTAGTTTACCTTGGCTTCTTCATGGTGCAACACTATGTCAGTTCCATGACTGTTGGAAACACAGAGGTGGGAACATGGTGAGCTAAGACATCGATGAGCTTATGTCAAGTGGTGGGGCATGACAGATGGAAGGATACATGGATGATTGAATGATTGGATGCATAGGAGATTGATTGGGTACATGGATGGATGATTGACTGGATGCATAGGTGATTGGATGGCTGAATGCATGGATGATTGAGAGATTGGATACAAAGCTGACTGACTGACTGACTGAATAGATGGATGCTTTGGATGGATGAGTGAATCAGTCTCAAGTCTTCCCTATCCCTTCCTAGAAGAACTTCATTTTGCTTTTAGAAAGACAGAGAAGCCTGGTGCCCCTGGAGAGGTGTAGAACACCCCTTGGCCTATTCAGCAGCATGCCCCTTGTCCTTGTGCCAATGTCTGCCCAGCAGCTAGATGGAGGGTTACTGTAATTCTTTCCCCTGTGGACACCATACACAGTTACTATGGTAGGCAATACCTCGTGTGGCCTCAGTTCTGCTCCAGTCCATGCAGGCAAGTCTGAAATGGCTGTTCCTAGTTGGGGATGACCAGTCCGACCCATCTACATTTATTTCTTTAGGAACCAAGGCCTCTCAGTGCAGGAAGATGCCAGTTTTACTCCAGCGGGGCTGGGTACTTGTATGACGTCTATCAGACAGAGGTGAGTCCCATTGGCAAGCATGCCTTCCACATCCCCTTTCTGTGTCTGGTTAAAATGGCTGTATTAATTCTCACGGATCGTCTGCTGTATGGATAGCAAAGCATTGAAAACTAGGAGCTGGCCTTGAGAGTTCAGTGCATTGGGTTCTTTTTGGAATCGCAGCTGCGCACTTTTCTCTTTGACACAGTGTCAGCACAGTGTTAGGATTCATCTCTCCAGTTCTGTGTGGTCAATTAGCATTCCAATTAGCATTTTAACTAACTTAATCACCGCCATGAAACACTGGGGTAACACATGTGCAGTGTTCAAGGAATTCTCTGGCTCTTTGGGCTGGGGCAGCTGAAGTATGACCTCACTCTTTAATTGAGTGAGATGCCAGGAAGAGCAAGTGCACACAGCAGCTGATCCGTCAGACCAGCCCAGGTGGGCACTGGCAATGTAGTTCAGTGGAGGATGCTCCACACCAGCGCTGTGGAGATTTGTTAGCTCAGCTAAAGAAGGCTGCTCACACCAAGTGCCCACGCCAGGGTGAGGCAGGAATCAGGAAGGCAAGTGGGTCAAAGATTCTCTTATCAATATGTTCTGGGGTCTTCAGACCTGCAGAAGGTTGAAAATGTATGTGTTGAGGATTCCAGAAAAGAGCTGTCTCTGTGTTGTGGGAGATGGGGGGAGATTCTGACAGCCCTGCTCTGATCTGCCTGATCCTGTCCTGTCCAGTTCCATTTTGCCCTGCCCCGCCCTGTCCCATCCTACCATGGGTCAGTGAGGGTCTTGGCACGAAGCCCTGCTCCTGGACAGGAGAAGGTCTTGCACATAGGCTGCTGTCTGTCTGTGTGGGATAAAGTATGACCCTGCCCATCACCCTACCCCAGGTCACCTGCTACTCTTTGAATGGAAGGTGCCAGCTGAAGGTGAGGAGCAACACATGCTACTGCTGCGACCTCTATGCCTGTGGGAGGTAAGGCTGTATCAGGAGTCTGTGTGCACACATGTAAACATGCCCAGCATGTAAACACACACACACACACACACACACACACACACACACACACACACACACGCATGTGCATCCACCCAAGCGCGCACAGTGTGTGGATGTACCTCAAGGTTCAGGGAGGGCCACGTACCTTGAGGCAACTGGCTACCAGGTGGCAGTCAACACATTCCAGCTGTGTGCTGCTCTACCCTCTCAGGGCTGAGACCCACCTCCAGCTTTTTGTTGTGATACACGGGGAGAATGAAAACAGAAAAATGCTTGCTTATTACTCTGGTGTGAAGGGTAGCTCAGCCACAGTCCCAGTTGGCCATTAAGAGCCCAGAGCTAGTAATTTGGGACATTCTGTGTCTGGTTTACCCCTCACTGTGATGTGAGGCCCAGTGGAGCCTCCCTGGCCAACCCCACCAAAGGTAGATGAATCCCCAGAGAAGCAGAGGTTCCTAACTTGTTTGAGATATTTTTACCTGTGTAAGAGGAGACCAGCACTAGAAGAGCCCTTGGCCTTGGGCACTGGGGGACCCAGGGTTTGTGGTGCAGCCTGTCACCTGGCCATGATGAGGCCTAGCAATGAGGGCAGTAACTAACTATTCTCCCTCCCACAGCACAGAGCCTTCACCTGCCTACTATGAATTTGTGGGTGTGCGTAGCTGCCAGGATGTAGTCCACCTGTACCGGCTGCTCTGGGTATCCACAGTACTGAATGTATTGGGCCTATGCCTGGGCATTGTCACAGCTGCAGTCCTAGGGGCCTTCAAGGACATGGTGAGTGGTGTCTTGCTATGTGTTTCCAGCAGGTCAGTCCTAGCCCACAGTTCAAGGCCTTCCTCTTCAAGAGAGCTCAGTGGCTCCCTCAACAAAGGAGGACCTAAAACTCCCAAGTGACCTGCATGTTAGGTGGCAACTAGGACTACCAATCTCTGGTTCTCGAAAGAGCACCTGCCACCTGCTGTGTGAATCTTCCTTCTCCCACCCTCTTAGGCAGGAAGAACTTGTTGTCCTCTAAGAACAAAATTGTCACTCTGTCACTGTGGGGTTCATGGCTGCCTGGGTGTGGTGGTTCTGGGTAGGGCTTGGACCCGATTTTAACAAGCTGAATGAGAAAGCTGCACTTCACCCCTACCTACTTCTCTCTGAGCCAGCCCTACTGAATCCACCATGAAGGCCTAGCCTGCTGTCCTTACAACACTGGTAGAACCTCCCTTCTGTCCTCTCAGGGCCCATGGCAAACCCTTTAAGGTTTCTTCCAAGTCCACAGGGCTGGAAAACACTGCCTGGGCGATCCTTGTTTTGCTTGTCCTGTGGTCCCAGGGGCATTGGCCATTGGGTTACGCTCTTTAGCAGCACCCCAGAACCACTGCTCAAGTCTTCCTTCTCAGGTTTCTTGTTGCCAGGGAAGTTTAGGGGATGTCTTGGCAGGTCCCCAATTCCCATAGTGTAGTCCTTGGGCTCTACCAGGCTGCCTCTTCAGGTGACAGCTCCAGGTGGTGACACCAATCTAGAGACCATGTGTAGTGGATGCTGGACCTTTCTGCGAAGTCATGAAGAGAAAATTGGCCTACTCTTTATGGCTTGGGTTAGGGCTCCCCAGAAGGCCAAACTGCAGATCTGAAAAGTACCTTGAGTGGCTGTGAGGGCTGGGTGATCATGCTCCTGGCTTTCTTCACAGGTCCCTCTGTCTCAGCTGGCCTATGGCTCATCGCCGCCCCCTCAGATCCTCTACAACCCTGCACAGCAGATCTTAGCCTACACCGGCTTGTGCCCTCCGTCTATGAATGTGCCAACCTGTTCCTCCTACCCTCTGCCACTACAGGTAGGCATGTTGTGGTGTCAGTGGTTATTTCTGTGGGCTTCCGTGTAGGCAGGGTAGGGCTGAGGGTAGAGATGGATGTACTTTGATATAGATAGTGGGAAAGGAGATCATTATGGGCTGGGTCATGTCATTTTTGAGGCTCATTGTTGTTCATGGTCCATGAGAGAGTTATTTCTGAAGCTATGAATCGGCCTCATACTGGCAAGGGGGACTTAGGATGTCAACAGCTGCCTGGGTTCGGAATACTTGTATGCCAGTGAGTGTTCTACATGGAGCCAGGTGCTTGCCAACATCTGCTGAAATTTTATCTCCAGAGGTGTCAACCCCATAGGGCTCGTGAGCCCTGTGCTGTAGATCCTGAGAGCATCAAGGGGGTGGTCTGAAGTGGGATCCTGTTTGAACAGGATGTTGCCTCTCCTATTTCCACTCTTGGCTTTGGCTTGTTCATGTCTTGTGAAGCTCTGCCAGCCATGGGTAAGATGGCCCCAGTTGTCCAGTGATACTGTACTGACTTGGACTTGCCATCGTAGACTTGTGGGGCTGTGGTCCTCCTGGCTTGTATCTTAGCACTGTGCTATGTCATATAGAGACCACTAGTCGAGACAAACGAATCATCTGTCAACATTGCCCAGTGTCTCTTGTGGGAAGATTGAGATTCCTGGTCTAGACAAACCTTTCTAAGTGGGACGAGGCCTGCTCATGCAGCCTGGCTGCTCTGCAGCCTGGCTGGTAGGAGCTTGTCTTACTGCACCAGCAGAAGCCATTATGAGACTCCCAGAGCTATGCTAAGTAAAGCTCTGTCATTGCCCTATGTCGAATTGAGTTTCTTTGACCTGTGGGCCTGGCGCATGGGGTGAAATCATTTGTTTTGAAGTCACAGGTCCTCAGGTATCCCAGGAGACCTCTGTCTAGTGAGCCATACTAACATGAAGTATGAGGCCTTGACAAGCAAAATGACAGTTTGGGGAGGACAGGAATGTTCAGCTCTGACCATCTTGGATGGAAAGAGCTGCCAGAGCCCTAGGACTGGCCCAACATTGTGACAAGGTGTGAGCAGCACTTGGGAGTCTTGTGACTATCGGGGGTCCATATTTGTGAAGTGGGGGCTGACAGCACACAGAGTTGGAAGAAGGCATGGGAACCCCCAGTGTCTGGGACCCTAAAGTACAGCTTCATTCTGTTTTCCAGGGCTCAGTGGTGCCCTGGTCTCAGAGAGTGAGGTCACTGTATTGCTGTTCCACCCCTGCAAGGGCATGTCCCTTTTCTCTGTACCTCAGTTTCCTCTGAGTGCCTGGAGATGAAGCTGGGGCTATAATTCCTGGACTGCTTGGGTCCTTTGGGCTCTGGAGAAGGGATGCAGCGGTGGTTCATTGCAATGTTGGGGAGTGGGTTTGGTTTCTCAGTGTGAAACCCCCAGGCTGTGCTAGTGGGGCTTTCCAAAAGGGACCTACATTCATTGGAGCCACAGGGACCCCTAATCAGGGAACATAAGGCCCTTTGGGATGAAGTCTGGCTCAGGACTGAATCTTTCCTCTCTGGAACATTGGAGGCAGCTATGTCTAGTATCAGGGAATGAGATGGTCCTGGTGATGACTCCAAGGGCAGCTAAGCAGGTGGCACCAGCAGAAGCAGCTACAGTTCCAAGGCCTCTGCCTTTCGATAGAACTGTGTTGGCTTCGAGAAGGATCTCCCTGGTCTCCATCCCAGGAAGGATGCTATCATCTCGGGCTGCAGCTTGTCCTGAGACCCTGCTCTGCTCTCCTGGCCTTTTGTCAAATCTACATGAGAGACTGTTAGTACTGTCTCTTGGTATACCTGATAGGGTTCCCTTAGCTGCTCTGGCTGCCTTTGGACACAGACCCACCAAATCCCATAGATGCCAAAAACACAATTCCAGACACTGTGCAGGCAGTGTCATCTTTCAGAACACCTGATGATCCACAGGGGATGGTGATGAACGAGGAATGTGTAGTTCATTTCCTCCTGCCTGGAGTCTGTCCTGGTGCCTTTCTGCCTTTTGGTTTCGAAGGCTTGGCCTAAGGAAGAATGGACAGCTGTGGAGGGCTGCCAGCCTGCTCTCACAGGATATGAGATTCCCCATGAGGTGTTCTTCCCTGTTCACATGGAAAAGGACAAATACCCCCTGTGGTGGCACATAAGAGGCAGTCCGTCACCACAGACACACTTTTGGGAACCTAGAAGATGACATGGACGTTTGCTCTTCTCCTACCTTCTAGGACCTTTTGTGTTTTCAAAAGGGAGGCTTCTCTTCCTCCCAGAGGAGGGTTGAGACCCCGCCCCCTGGGCTGAGCAGCTTTCATGGCAGCATGTGTGGAAGTATAATTGCACCTATGCTTAGTAGTCAGATTTGTGCGGAAACAGGCATATGGGATGAGCCATGTGTTCCCTTGGAACAACCGAACAAATGCTGTCTCCACTGGTCAACAGAGACAGAAGGACATATTTTAAGTGTCTTGTTGAAGTCACTAGCAGCCAGGAACTGAGGTTCCTGGTGGTTTATCCTGAGGTTCCTGGTGGTTTATCCTGAGGTTCCTGGTGGTTTATCCCAAGGTTCCTGGTGGTTTATCCCGTGGTTCCTGGTGGTTTATCCTGAGGTTCCTGGTGGTTTATCCTGAGGTTCCTGGTGGTTTATCCTGAGGTTCCTGGTGGTTTATCCTGAGGTTCTTGGTAGTTTATCTTGTGGTCCTTGGTGGTTTATCTTGAGATTCCTGGGAACTTGCTCTGTGGTTTCTAAAGGCTTGCTCCATGGCTTGTGCATCTGCCTATTTTCAGAAAAGAGCAGAGTGCACAGTTTGAGAAGCCTATCCTAGTAGACCTAAGAGGATGATCTCTAGGCATGCACTGCCTCTGTGCTCATAAGGATGCTCACACAGACTTCAGGGAGAAACAAAAAGATTCGAGAGCCCAACAGTGGAACTTTTTGTGACATTCATTTTGTGTCCAGTCAGAGAGACAGTCTTAGCTTCCAGTCTTCCTTCCTTGGGAGGAAGTGGCTTTGGGATGGACATGCTGCCAGATCCTGACTCCAGCATCAGGAAGACATGGCTAGCTGGTTGCTCATGAGACCCAGATGCAGTCAGGGGAAGCATCATAGAGCACACAGGGATCACTTTAAAACTCACTTCAAAATTCACTTTTTTATTTAAATACTGATTTTAAGTTTTAAACTTCTGGTTCTTAAGAAGAGAAAAGAAAAAAGAAAATACTAGAAAAGATTTACTTCAGACCTGTGCTGTTCCCCAAATTTCTCTCCTCACATTAACTCATCTTTGATCTTGGGGTATCTATTGGGGTGTCAGAGATACAACCCTAGCAAATGTAGAGAGAGATTTGTTTTTAATTTTTTAAAAAGTTTTATTTATCATGTATACAGCATTCTGCCTGCATGTATACCTGTATGTCAGAAGAGGGCCTCTGATCTCATTATAGATGGTTTTGAGCCACCGTTTGGTTGCTAGGAATTGAACTCAGGACCTCTAGAAGAACAGCCAGTGCTCTCAATGCTGAGCCATCTCTCCAGCCCAATGGTCCACTGTCCTCAGGACCAAGGAAGAACTGTTGGGACTGTAACCCATGGTCATACTTGGTCAAGAGTTTCTTCTTCCTTGAGGGTTTCTGCCTTTTTTCTTAAGGTCTGTAACTGCTTGGACCAGGCTCCCCAACAGTAGAGAGAGCTTACTCAAAGTCAGTGATTAAATGTTAATCACATCTGAAAAAGTACCTTCCTTAAACTTCTAGACTGTGGCTGACCATATTTGGCCACTGCCGTAACAACCACCGTGCCGTGCTGGGAATGTTAATGGTCTTGCTGTCTTTAGTGAGTGCCAAGGACCTGGCTGTAGGTTGTCCCTGGATCTTCTAGTCGGTGCTTGTGAAAGCTGACTGGGTTAAGCAGGCCAACCAAGTCTGGCGTTTGGAGTCCTCTGATGTCCCCATGCAGCTTTAGAAGCCAGGTCTGTGCCAATCAGATGCCATCCAGGCTGACACTTGACCTCTCTTAGCTGTTCTAGGCTTGAGAGGCTTCCTGAGAGGCCCAATGAGCTGGTGGCTCTTGGTCTGGTAGGGTGCTGGGTCAAGGTGGTGTTGGCACATATTCTGGACAGTGTAGCTAAGTTCCCCCACCTGCTGATCGAGGACACCTCTCTGTTTAATTGCAGCCCACCAGTGCCGCGCTGCCGGCCTCGGCCTCTGCTGACCTTCCTCTGCCTGAGGACACAGAGTCTCACTCCCAGTGCCACACCAGCCATGGGCATTCCCATGCTCCCTCACCTTGCACACCAGCCTACTTCCTCCCAGGGGAGAAGCCTCCCCCCTACGCACCCTGACTCGGAGGAGGTTGTAGACTAAAAAAGCAACATGTTTGAGGTTTCTAGAAATAAAACAAAAATAATAAATCCACATAAAAATGCCTGCTTCTGTAGCCAGCCTCATAGAGAACTCAGGAAGCATTGCAAAGCTGTGCCCTTCCCTTGGGCACACTCTCTCCAGCACAGGCTGGGATCAGAGGCAGGAGCAGAGCTAGTTAGCTGACTGGTCACCACCCCTGCTGTCCACCGCCTCTCCCCGTGTGAAGACCAGCAGCAAACCGTACTAGACCCCATCCGCTTCATCTGGAAGGGTTTCTCTGCACCAGCCATCACTCACAGCTCCACTCACCTTCACCAGAGTCATGCATGGCTAGTTCAGTCAGTATTACCCTGTCAGTGTGGATTGTCCCTTCAGGAAATGTTACAGGTTGACAGACTTCTGTGAGCACAGCTCTGAGAAGGGACTGCCCGAACCCGAGCTCTGCTTTTCTGATGTGAAGGAGACAAGCTTTTGAGTCCTGCCTCTATGCAAGTTCCACCTTTTGGTAGACTCCAGATCTCACACTTGCTCTTCTCTGTGGTGCGCTGTTGATTTGTAGCCACTGGTTTAGTCATTAATTAGCTGTTGTGTGGCCATTGGGGGCCTGCCTTTCCCTCTCTAAGGTCCAGCACTAGCAGGATGGGGTGGAGGACCTGTGACGATGTGGCTCCTGCGCCCCCTGCTGGCCAAGGCCACTCTGTCCAACCGAAGATCTTACCAAAGCAGGCTAGAAGAGGTTTTCTAAACAGTTTCCCACAAAGGCCCACAACACAGGTCTGAACAGGGAGGTCATAGATCTGTCTGTGCAGAAGCTGTGCTGCAAAGCCAAGAGCCACCCACTGGTCCCCAAAGTCCTGAGACAGCCACTGGTGCCTTGGAGTCTGAGGGTGAGAGGGTCTTGGTTTCTATTTGATGCTGACCGACCTTGGATCCAGCACAGTCTTGCTTCCCTCCAGGAGCCTGGCCTCAGTCTCCCTAAGACCCTGGATCAACATCAGTAATAATCTGCCAACTTATATTCACACCACTGTATAGACTAATATATTTAATACCTCCTAGGGCCACAGTTTCAGAGGCTGTTGAGAAAGTCTCCTTGGAGTTGCACTTGAGGCAGCAGGCCAAAACCTCTGGACTTTGGAGGCAGCTTTGGGCACAGCTCCTCAATTGGGTCAGGAGTCAGTTGGCTCTGTCCCCTGCCTTGCATCTATCCAGAGTGCACAGTTAAGCAGATCTCACAAGGGACATGCTATAGTGCTGGCTGAGGAAAACCACATCCTATACAGCAATGACAAGATTCCTGTTCCTTGTGGGGGTGTGAGGTTCAGGAAGATGAGGGTGGCCAGAGGTACAGAGAGGTATCCTTGATGAAGATGCACACAGTAGGCTGCTTTCTTCCCCCAGGACTGGGACAAAGGTTGTCTCATCTGTGCAGTGATTGTATAGAGAAGAGCCAAGTTCTGGAGGCTGCTGGAAGCAAGAGTCTGTAAGGCGCAGCTCCTCTCGGGCACAGGCCCTCACACCCTCTCCCTAGCTAATTTTACATTATGGCACCCTAGTTTTCCATTCAGTAGTCCTGTGTTCTGGGCCCAAGGGGTTCTGCATCTGACGTCATAAAGCTGGCCCCAGGGCCTCTGTATGTCTGGGTATAGAGCCCATGCCCACTGGAGCCAAGAACTATTAAGAAACATTGAACTCCCAAGGTCAACAGTCTTGCTCCTTGCCACAAAAATGTCTGCCTTCCTCATTCCAGCCACAGAGAATGTAAGGCCCTGCACCCCAGTCTCCAGAGCAGCCCCCTCCCCCAACCCACACTAATCTACAGTATGGCCAGATACACCGACAGTGTCCTTGCCTTTGTGCGGACGAGGTTGGGAAGCCAGCTGGAGTCTGCATGTTGAGTGGCTCATCCCTCCATGGCTTTGCCTGTTCGAATGCAGCCCGAGGGTCTGCCCTGTGCTTGGCTTCTGCTCGGTGGTGTGAGATTTGCTTGTGGCCATTCATTTTGTCACCGACTCTATCTGTCGCAGCTGCTTTTGTGTTGATGGGAGATGAGGTTGTTTCTGGGTCTGTGCTATGGTACCTGCTGATTGCTCTCAGAGTGTGGAGAGCAAGTATGGGGTGGGCCAGGCCCCACTGGTGAGAGACACTGAGCTGAGCTCCTTCCCCTTACCAGATCAGCCTGCCTGAGTTGGGGTTCCACTTGTACTGTCTTCCCTGTGGGTCACCAAGCCATCATAGCTCTGCAAAGACCCAGTAGCAATAGAGTAGCAATGGATGGCATCTGTCCACGGGCACGCCTCTCTGTGCTTGTCCCTTGCTGATCAGCAGAGGCTGTTCTACTGGGCCTGCTTGGGTCCCATACTTGCTTCTCTCTTGTATGGTCCCTCTACCTGTAAGAAGTCATTGTCTACTCTGGACAGGGACCCTGTGATCCTGGGTGTCTCCAGTATCTTCCAGTGAGATCACTTAGACTTCTGTTTCAGAGTATGATCTGCAGGCTTTGTGTGTTTTTGGAAAATACAGTAAAATGTTCTGCCATGCAGCAGTGGTTCCTGAAAGGTGACTTTGCCCTGGGTACGTTTTGAAAAACCTTGAGACATATTTATCAGAGTGTCTGCGAGAGGGGTGTAATGGAACCAGAAGGATGGAGTGCTGGCAAAGTCCTGCGTGCACGGGAGGGCCCCAGACCCAAGAAAACAACTTCAAGGATACAATGATTACAGGTCAAGGGAGATGATAAAAGCCCTTGCCTAGAAAAGGAGACAACTCTGTGACCAATTCAGACCAGAGACCACACAATCCAGTCTACTCTCTCCTTTCAAAGTCTGCACCATCCCTCCTCAAAGGTTCCTGATGCTTCCCCTGGGGCTCCGTTGATTGGCCACCTGGACTTAGGGAAGAGAGATGCCGGTGGTAGGCGGCTGGCAGCCGGATTGTAGCTTTGTTTGGTATAAGGCTTGGTGCCAGCCGAGGATGCACCATCAGAGAAGAGAGGTGTCTTTGCTCTTCCCACAGTGGTGCCTCCCCAAGGCAGATAAGGAATGCCAAGTATGTGCCCCCACTCCTGCATGTCTGTGTGGTCTAGTGCCAAACCAGCATGTATCCAACTGTTCTTGCCCCCATGACCTGGAGAGAATTGGGGGTGGTCAGAGGACACTCGTGAGAACATTCCATGAGAACATTCCAGAGTTGCCTCCAACGCAAGGGAAAACCACTGAAGGTCTAGGGGGATGCAGCCTTACCAGCTGAAGACAGAGCTGACCTCTGAGGGTTGTAGGCTTCTGAGGCTGCCTGAGGACAAATCGTCAGGCTCAGGATCCTGGACAAGACTGTACTTTGGGGAGCTGTGCTCAACAATGTTGTTCCTGCCCGGTCTTCACCAGAGATTACAGGGTGCTAGGGTTCAAATCAGTCTCCCCAACTTTTCTCCTGAAAAACTGCAGCTAGGAGACACACTGAGCAAGCAGCTGTATTCTTGTGCATCCTGTAGCCTGGGGAGGGGTTTACCTCTCTCAGCTCTGCTCACAGCCTTGAACAAGACTAAACGGAACAGGGGCAGCCAAGAGGCAAATGGCTGGTATAGGAAAAGACAGGGAGAATCTGTGCAGGTGCCGCCCCCACATTCTGGTGGTCGGGGGCAGTTTTAAGAAGGGTACTATGTGTGGGACTGACAGTAGAGCCAGGCAGCACTTGGTCTCCATTTGCAGAGTAAATGGCGGATCTGCAGTTGGCTGTGAACCCTGGCTTCAGCTCTTGCCATCATTCAGGTGAGGAGAGGCTCCTAGCTAGTCCACAGCTGCCTGGTCTGGGACGTGGGGGTCCCAGGAGAGGCCCATCCAGCTGCGGGCCTGTGGTACAATGCTCTCAAAGCACATTTACCCCCAAAGCAGATCTAGGACAGACAGTGACAACACAGGGTTAAAAAGGTCTCTGTAAATATTTTATTTTCCATATTTTTTGAATCAGAAAGAAGCATGTGGTAATAAAAATAATAGAATTATTTTCTTCATATCCGTTCTGCTGCAAACTGCCAGCCCCTCCAGTCCAGCCCCTTCCAGCCAGCTCCCACCAGGCCACGTGGCTCTCTATGAGCAGCCACAGACCTGATGCCAGTCCCATTATGTACAGATATGTTACAAGGATAAAAGAAAGATCTCAAGAGAAAAACCACCAGGGCCGTAGCCCACCTGCTTCAGTGTTGCAGGACCCATGTGTGAGGAGCCAGTGCTGGGTGTCCATAACCCTGCTTCACTTTTTGTCTTTAGGCGTAGAGGTCTCTGGCAGCTTGGTCTAGGGTGTGGCATGCTCCACAGGCGGGCAGGAGTGGGAGGTGATGTCACTGTGCTTGTATGAGGCTGTATCCAGGTCCAGGATCTTCCTGTTTACCTCCAGAGTCATGCATCCACGGTAGAATGCAATGACGGGTGCAGAAATCATTGATACGTCTGAGCAGCGGGAGAGCAAACACTGAGCCAACGGAGCTCGATCCTGGCCACACACTGCTCCCCACCCTCCATATCACTGAGGGCCAGCCCTACCCGCACTCTCTGCAGGGCGTGCGGTCCTCTTTCTGTTATTATCCCATGGGGATACAGCCCTGACAGGCATCATCACCCCTCCTAGGCATGCATGCAGATGTTCTATTAGTACCTTCGTGTCTTGTGAGTTCCCATGCCCTTGATTCTTATTGGTTACAACTAAATACCTACCTGTCAGGGCAGAGACTCTGTTTGCTAAACGTAAAGTCCTGTGCATACCTGCTACCCCTGTTCCAATCCCACCTGTGGGCCTGTGTAAGCTAGCAGGATGCTGTTGGCTGCCCTTGCTAGCTTCTGGCAGATGTGTGTGAAGGGCAGGCTGTCACACTGTCAGCTACTAAAGCTACAGATGCCTGCCAGTGTTCAGGTACCCCATTTTGCATCACCCAGTAACCTGTGTTTGGGCTCCTGGGCTCTCAGACAACACTCTTAATGGATGACTCAGAGCCAGAGGAAGGAATGAACTGATAAGACCCCTCACTCCAACCTTAGTACAGAAGCCAGTAAATACGGTGACCTGCATTTGTCGTTCCTGTGATCAGAATCCTGTCTCATGGTCATTGTCACAGCCCCTGTGTGAAGCAAGTCAGCCAAAGTGCTCCTACCTGGCAGGCCTCCAACATAGGTGAGCACAGAGCCTTGCAGATGTGTCTTAAGTGTGTCCAGTCGCTCCTGCAGCTGGGCTGTGCTCACTTCACTCTGGCCCTTAGTGCCATCCACTTCCAGGGTGGCCTCACCATCCCGCAGGGAGACAGTGACTGTGTGTTCCTGGCTGTCACACACCTTGATTTCCATCAGTGCCAGGGTAACATTCTCAACTGCCAGGACCACCAACTATGGGGGATACAGAAGCAAAGGAGTTATATAGGGGTCCGTCTATCCCGGTCCAGGCTGGCTCTGTAGGCTAGCTGGTATGTCTTAACTAGCCTCTGGTCTTTGTACACTAGTCCCTTCTTAGGGTGTATGGTAACCCTAGCTCTGAGGACATCTAGGAACCCCGTGCCTTCTCCTCCCCTGGGCTTGGTTTCTTTGAATGCAAAGCAGGGAGCAGCTGGAAGGTGACAGGAGGAGATGGCTCAGTGGTTAGCGTACATGCTGCCCTTACAGAGGACTTGAGTTTTCTTCCAGCATCCATATTGATCACAACCATCTCTGACCCCAGTTCCAGGGGATCTGCTGCCCTTTCTTGCTCTCCAGGGGCACATGGTGCCCATACACACAGTGCAGGCAAAACACCTGTACGCGCAAAACCTTTTGAAGTCCCTGGAAAGCTAGAGCTTGGGTCACCCCTACCCAGTCTGAGCTGGCTTCTCAAAAGGATGTAACAGGATACATCTGTCCGCTGTAGCTCCATGACACCAGCACTGGGAAAGATCATCCACTCTGCCGACCCTCTCTGGGGTGAATAGTCTTTGCTGGCAAGATCCTTGGTCTGTTGATCACACACGCTGGGGTGGGTGGAGATGCCGGGCAGCATGAAGCCTGGGCCCCTTGGCGGTATGTATCATGGAAATTAACCCTGTTGCTGATTAGTATAAGTAGCAAGCAGGGCTCTACGACCTGGGCAGATGGAGATAGAAACCCTGTTGTCTGATGCACATCCCTCTTAGGAACATGGGACAGAGGAAGGTTTTCCTTTCTCTCAAAAGCCTCATGTACTATAAGCAAATAGTTGGACCAGTGGCTTGATATGGAGACACCATTGGAGCTTATGGCTAGGTTTGTGGGTGGAAATCTCAGTGTGCTAGTGACATGACAACTCTTGTATCTATGGCTCACTGCTCCCTGTGAGACACCTCACACTTATGATCCAGTACACTGCCCCACCTTGGCCCACACTGTGCCTGTGTGACTACACGCCAACCTTGTCCCCTGACACCTAGCTGTGTGCACTTGGACCTGGGTCTGGGAAGGAGTCAGCAGGACAGGGTTCAACAAGTCAATATCCCAGAGAGTGGGTGGAGCCTCAGAACTTTGCTGCTTGCTGCCAGGGATGAATGGGTGTGTCTCAGGACTTTCACTAAGGTCAGAGAGGGGAGGAGGGGTTGCTCGGTGGTCCTTGTGTCCTAGTCAGAGCTGGCTCCATTCAATCCTACCTGCTTCTTGAGCTTCTTTGTAGAGTGGTAGTCGACCAGGGCCACAGAGAGGGAGATGACATTGTTGTCCCCCACCAGGCCCAGCAGCACCCCTGTGTCAGTGGCAGGGCGAATCCGAGCCACAACTTCTACTTCCCAGGTGGTTTCCGTGCCGACATCCAGCGATGTTCGGGCTGCAATGAAAGCGGCCCATCACATGGCAGTCCAAGTGGCAGAGAGGCGAGAGTGAGTAGCAGCTCGGACCAGAGTGCCACAGGGAACAGCACGCTCTGGGAGGGGATTCCTGGTAAGAAGGCAAGTGGGGAGCACTCAACAAGGCTATACCCCAAGACCTGCCAGGGTCTCAACATGTCTGTTGAGTGGTACTGGACCAGGGCCACAGAGAGGGGACGGCATAGTTGTCCTCCACCAGTGCTAGCAGCATGCCTGTGTCAGTGGCAGAGTGAATCTAAGCCACAGCTTCCTCAGAATGCAGAACAGACTTGAGAAGACTCCAGCACTGAATGTAGACTATCAACCTGTAGGCACTGGGGGTGCCCGATGGCTGCTCCTCACCTTGAAGTGTCCAGCACCAAGGGCCATCCGCCTCCTCGTTCCCACGTCTCCCCTGCAGGTCCCAAAGCACCTTCCACAGCTACAGTCAATGTGCTAACCTCCCTTCTGCCAGCTCCAGGAGACTCTACAGCATGCAAGTTGGCTGGAGAATTTGAGGTCACACTTGTGTGTGACTGGGCATAGATGCTGTGAGGTGTATCGCTCCAGCAGGCCCTATGTATGTCTGTGGTCTGGGAGCCTTGGCTTAGCATTCCAGAGCCTCGTGAACTTACTCCCATATGACACACATGGGTGTGGGTGCAGCTGCATGATGCTTCATGTCGTAATTGTTAGGGGGTGGGGTGAAACCCTCAGTCTCAATATTTAAATCTACACCTCATGAACTCCATGGGGTACAGGAAGCATGGGGTGAGTGAATCAAGGTTGTTGGCACAGACAGGGTCCACCTCGCTGCCCTCTAGTATACCAGAGGGTGCTCAAGCTGGCCTGGTCTCCCCTCCCCACCCATGATCAAATCAAGTCCTCTATCCTGATCTAGAAGACATCTACAGGGTGAATTCTCAATAGTTTGTCGAGCATATGAACACAGATTGCAAAAAGTAAGAATAAAAACACTTTGTCCTGACGGAAGAGGCCAAGTATATCTCACCTGGCAGGTGCTTGACCAAGACACCAGACCCTGACTGTCTAGTGCATTTTCTCAGCATGGCATCTTACCAGCCCTCATAACTGTCATATCTTGAGGTTGGGCAGCCCAAAATGACCCTCAGTGGCTATTTTAAGAAATTATGGGCTCTTGTTTAAAGGAGCCTAAGTAAGAGCTGAGTACCAGACCTCTGCCTCCTTGGTCATGCCCAGGACTGGTGGATACAGTTTCCACCACTGGCATGCCCATTCATCAGTGAGCTGCAGGCCTCATGCCTCACCTCTACCACATCCTTAAGAAGCATTGCAGGACACACTTTGCCAGGCCCTTCCTGCTTTATCTCCCTGTGGGCCTGAGCACCTCCTGCAGGCCCTGTCCAGGGGTGATAAAGGCTGACCCTCCTGTCTTCATGCTCTTTCCACCTCTAAACTGTCTCTGATTTATCAGCCTCATGAAGTCCCCAGCCAGTGGAGGCTTGGCACACCTTTGAGCACTATTGCACACGTCTAAGCCTGTCACATGCATTCAGACATGCCCAAGGTTGACCATCCAGATTTTCTTCCAGGTTCTCCCTAGGCTTGCCCATCTCCCTCTAACCATTGGACCATGTCTCCATCACTTCCTCTTGCATGGCTAACTCCACATGAAGTCCAGATAGCTGTCCTGGGAGCTGGGCTTTGCCTGCCCCAGCCTGTGGTAAGCAGCTTGTCCCTGGCACTCACTGAGATAGGAAACATTTAGATGGATGCTTCTTATACTTCAGCATATAGCTGCCTAGAAGTCCCACCACAGCTAGCCCTAGGTAGGGCGACACCCACTTACTGTAGTTGAGGCTGAAGAAGGCAAATCCATTCCCCGGGAAGAAGGAGCCTCTCTCTGTCACAGAGAAGCACTGCATTTTTGTATTTGCTTTGACCGTTTCCTGGATGGCGCTGTCTTCCCCGTTCAGCCAGTTCCAGCTCCTCATGCACCCATCCAGGCGAGGGTTAATCTGGAAAGACAGGTGACTGACTCCTGGTGGCTTCCAGAGCTAGGACACCATAATGGCAGACTAAAGCAAGAGTAAATCTATTGTGTAAACACAATTTAGGGAGTTTTTCACAAGAGAGCTCTTCAATTTTCAAAACATATCAGGACACCAATATCCATGCAGGGCAGGAACACACATGACAGTGAGGCAGCCACCTGCTTGGTCTGTCACTGTGGGCAGAAGGACAAGGTACCTGCCATCTGACTGCGCAAGTCAGGGGCATTTTATTGTGATTGTGCCTTGCCACTTACTCGGGCCAACAAAGCATAGCTAGAAAAGTCAGCCCAGGGGAAGGGATGCCAGTCCTAGCTTGACCACACGCTCACTGTGTGCCAGCTAACATTATCAAATCGGGTCACAGAAGAACTGCAACAGTGTGTTGGATGTTACCCCCTTGGGACTCTCCTGAATGGGGACCCAGTCACTATCAGTTACCAAGAAGGTTTCCATCGGCAGTGGGTATTGGCATCCCCCAAACGAGGGTTCTGACCACTGGGCTCAGAGCCAGATGAAGCACAAAGGCCAGGTGTGGCATAGGACAGACAGAAACAGACTTTGAAAAATGGCAAAATAAATAAATAAATAAATAAATAAATAAATAAATAAAAAAGGGCCCATCATTAGAGCTTCCCCCACTAGAAATCTAGGTATGATTAGCAACTTAAAACGTTTAGTATTCCTTCTGTCAAAATGACATGTCTTACCTTGACTGCAAAATAGATTTTGCTTTTGTTATCAAGTCAGATGAAAACTTAAGTGAGTTTCATGAGCAGAGGTGGCCAGTGACTGATGCATAATACATCAATAATTATTGCTGTCCAATGAGTGACTGCCAGCATGGAGATCCTATGCTCGTCGCTATTGTAAGACTCGGGCTCAGCTAGAGGGCAAACCCCTGTAGGCACAGCCAAGCCTGAGCTGCGTCCTCCTCCGTGTCGGGAATGGACTTACCGACTGGACGAGGTCACTCTCCTTGAAGGGAATGCCACCCACAGTAAGGTTCAGGTGATACAGGCCTCTCTCCAGCTGGAACAGATCCCCAGCTACCGCGATCTTCATTACGGCATCTTTGTTGACCTTGATGACAAGGTTGCGTTCCAGCTCTTCCACGGAGATCTGAAGGGAGTCAGGCAGGGGGGGTCAAGTGGACGGTCACTTCTGTAAGGCCCCATAGCATATCACCTGGATCAAGTGCACCAGACCTTAGTTCGGGCCATGCCATGTTACCTGTGTTTAGGAGCCTGGCCTGTGAGACCATGCCTGTATCTCCTGGGCCAAGTGTACCTGACCTCAGGGGAAACATTGTCCACGCTATTTGGCCTAGGATTGTCTGACCTCACAAGACCACACCACATCATCTGTGTCCAGGAGGAGCTAAGCCTTGCTCAGACCTTGGCCTGGGTTCTCACTCCACCTTCTTTACACAGAGGAAGTCACTACTGTGGCTCCCCTCATGATCTCACAGGTCAGGGACCTGAAAGTGGAGACAAGATCATCCAGTGAAGAGGGCCAGCTTCTCCAACACATTTGGCATTAAAGTCAAAACAACACATGGCTTTTTCTAGAAGGCAGTCACAGAAAGGTCCTATTGATGCTTATTCTGGTTTAAAAGAACTTGAGAGCCATGTCTGATGGAGCACAAGCCTCACAAGAAACCGCAGCCTGGCTGTCTACAGTGCCTGCTCTAAGACAAGCATGGCATATTAACCGCAGTCCAACTTGTCTTGGGTAAAGTGAGATAAGACCTGCTCACTCAGTCTCTCTTCTAAGTAAGATGTTCTTCACATCTGAGAACCTGGACACTGTGGACTGGCACAGCGAGCTGCTGTCAGTGGCTTGTATGCCTGCGAGGAACTTCCAGGCTCCAAAGGGGAACTTGAGTCCTGCTGGGTCATAGCCAGACTGAACCTAATGCCAGCTCCATGTTTGACTGCTCTCACATGACACAAACACAGTGTCAGATAACAGCCCAGTGCAGCTTTACAGAGCCAACAGCTGCAGCCCAGGCCCCATGTCCTAAACCACAGACCACACTGTGAAGGGCACGATGACCCTGGCTTTTGTAGAGGCTTGTCACCAAGCTAAAATTCCCTGATTAAACAAGCTCAGGTCTCTCAGCTCGGACCCCAGCCAGTACGGGTGCTGTACATAGACATAGACTGTGTGCCCTATGTCAGTACTGTAAGCCCTGAGCTGATCTCATTTGATTTAGCAATGGGTCTGCTGCTATCTAGGCTCCAGAGGACCAAGACCAGAAAATGAAGCTCCTGGTTGCTCCTCATCCAGTGTCATGCAGGTGACGAATTTCCACCCAACAGTGCCACTGGCTCTGGAATCCATAAAATAACCCCTTATAGCAGAGGATCCCAATCTGGAAGACTTTTATCCCAAAGTGGGTGACGCACTGTTGGCTGTGTCCAAGGTGACCACAGTGTGCCCTATGTCTAGATGGCAGATACTGTATTGGGTAAACAAACTGTTTTACTGATGATGGGTTCTCCACTATGTGAGAAGCCAGTGTTTAACTTGCTCACTACCGAGGTGTCAGATGGTCTGACACCCAGGCCTGGGCCCTGCCTGTCTGCTTACCTGGTCTGGCAGCCCACCTGGCCAGTGCAGGTGACTGCGGCTAGGTGCCCATAAAAGCCCAAGGGAATGGAATAAGCACTATCACTCCCTGCACCTGCCCACAGCCTTCACTGACTTCCAGATTTCTACAGCAGAAACTCCAATATTTCTTCAGTGCAGCCTAGGCCTGAATGTCAGTTCACTCTGGATCTCCCATTGGTGTGTCTACCTCCATGGTATACACGACTGGCCCACCTCTGTGGCCTATGCAACAACCTTTCTGCTACTTACAAGGTGCTCCATGTCCTGATACCTCTTGAAGCACAGCTTCCTTTGCTCATCCTCAGCCGAAGTATCTCATCTTAAAACCCTCTGGCCTCATCCTCAGCCCGTGAGCTGTCTGTGGCGTGGTAATCCCCATGCTAATACTGTACTTGAAAGAGAATACTTTTTTTTTTTTTTTTGGTTTTTTGAGACAGGGTTTCTCTGTGTAGCCCTGGCTGTCTTGGAACTCATTCTGTAGACCAGGCTGGCCTCGAACTCAGAAATCCACCTGCCTCTGCCTCCCGAGTGCTGGAATTAAAGGCGTGCACCACCACTGCCAGGCTGAGAATACATATTTTTAAAATTTCAAATCCCTAACAATTTAGTGTCTAGGATGGAGTAATGTTGAATAATCAAGCAAATTCCTCAGAAACTTGGCACAAGGGAAAGCCTTGAGGCCTGTGTGGGAACTTACACTAGACATGATATGGTGGAGGCATACTTAGTATCTGCCCCTGTCTATCAGAAGGGCAGAGTGTGTTATGAATGGCTGATCAGGGAGCACTGGAAAAAGCAGACCTTGGCCTCCTGGGCTGATCTAATACTGGGCCATGTCCAGGGTGTGTGAGTTGCCACCTGTACCATGTTATAGTGACTGCTCCCAGACAGCCGTCCTGCCTGGGTCCTATTCCAGGGTTGTCCCCATGGCTGCAGAGAGGGAACCCTCCCCCAAGGCTTCTTTCCTTGTGGATCCTTCCCTTTGCTGCTACAGAGACACTGATCATTCAATGTCAAGAAGAAGAACAGACAGCACTTGGTGACTGGAGAGATGGCAGGAGTCCTTACTTGTCGACAAAGTGAAACGTTTTGCCTTCATTGCTAAGAGGAAAACTCATGTCTATTTTTCTTTCAAACATTAATTCCCAAGCTGGTTTTACTGCCTGGAGTGTAGGCTGTGTTTCCAGAGTGGGGGAGGGGCACAGTGCATCACCCCAGCTCCGGTGGGAACAGAGTCAGCTGAGGGCAGAAGAATCCCCTGCGAGCAGAACGGAGGAGTCTGGCCCCAGCTGCTCAGGTGCATGAGTGTTTTGAGTTGGTTATCTGTGCCCTCTGGTATCCCACGATGCCTGGCCATCTCCAAGCAGTTATTCCAGTATCTTCTGGGCCAAAGCCGAATCTCTCTCACATGAGGCCCTTTCCCGTAAGTCACACTCAGCCAATGAAGCATCGGCTCTGGGCTAACTAGAGCAGGTGTCCTACCCATGGACCACAGCCAGCCCCAAATGCTAGGGATAGCCTCGGCCTTCCACTTACCGTTTGCCACATGCCGTGGTTGATGGTTGGCCCACTGCTGGTGATGCGCCCGACACCATTGTACCGAAGCTGCAGCTCAAGCCGCCCGGCCCTTAGGCCCAGGACAATCCAGGTGCTATCTGAACGGCCTCCAGCGAAGAAGAGGACTCCTTCAGGGTCAAAAGTTCGGAAGTCAAATTCAGCCAGCAGCCTGGAAACAGACCCAGGAAACAAACTGAGGCACAAGGCAGATGGTGCAGAGCTGCCTGGGCCCTGGGCCCAGGTAGACTCTGGCCCCTGTGTGCTTTCCAGAACGTGGAGAGTGGTTCTCTCAGAGGTCTCGGGTGGATTTGGGCTCCTGGATCAGCTCTGTCACCTGGGTTCTGCTGTCCTGTGTGCCTGGCTTCTCACCTGGTAGGCTGAAGCCTCTTGAAGCGTAGTCTAATCACGGGCATCCCGCTGAACATGCGGCCCAGGTACAAGGACTTCACGCTCTTGGCCATGCTGAAGGGCACACACGGTAAGATGTCCTGCCATGAGATAGGAAGGTGTTGGGGAGTGGGATGCCCCGTGGATGCCTTTCAAGTAACGTTTGAGGTCCTGGTCACATTGGGTGTCTAGAAGGTCACCTCTGACCGTCTGAGTTCCAAGGCTAGCCCATTCTCAGGAATCATGGAGTCCACATGACTCAGCTCATGTTGGTGCTTCCAGGCAGAGCCAGGGTTCTGAATTCTTCCTTCTATTTTCACCATTTTTTCCCACCTGCTCTTATTTTCTACTGGAGCTTAAATTATTAAATGCTTCAAACTCACAGAAGAACTCAGAGAATAATTAAAAAAATCATTTTTAGCATACTATTACAAAATGAACAGAACACGAAGACCTTGAAGACTACAGTTCAAGAAACTTCCCTGCTTTATGCTGTAGACTTTCCCACTGACCAGAGAGGATGGAATGAAAGCAGGCTGAGCTGGCTTCCAGGGGCCTGAGGGACACAATGGTCCTGCACTGCCACACTGGCCAGCAGGGAGCCTGAAGCAGGGACCACATAAGTGCTGGTCCCCTGGTCCTTCCTAGCCTAGGATAGGAGGATGCTATCTCATGCAAGGGGGAGCTTGACAGAGAGCTCAGTGATTTAGACTTCAGGCTCACAGCTGAAAACTGCTTCTCCAGCTTCCTAGGTCTCTCTGACTTGCAAAGTTACCATGGTACTTGGTCACCCAGAGTCCTTGCTGCTGCCTTTCAGAAAATGCCATCAACGTACAACTGCCCTGCAGTTTACTTGATATAGAGCCATGAATGGTGTGTGTGTGTGTGTGTGTGTGTGTGTGTGTGTGTGTGTGTGTGTG
>JADRCH010000044.1:4902731-4929894 GCA_019843965.1 Rhynchomys soricoides | reverse complement strand
GTGTGTGTGTGTGTGTGTGTGTGTGTGTGTGTGTGTGTGTGTGTGTGCGCGCGTGCCGCCTGTGTGCATGTGTGTGCTGCACATCCCGGTATGAACACATCACACCTTGGGTCTACACCAGCAGGCCGAGTGGCTGAAAGTGGGGAGTTGCTAAGGAGATTTCATCAACACAACAGAAGAGGTTTGGCTAGCTGTGTGGTCCTTGGAGCTAGTAAGAGTTTTCAGTCAACCAAGTCTCTAGAAAGTTTCTTCCCATAACCCATTAATAACAAAGGATCCTATTCAAAGCACAGCACTGCGACTCCACGAGGCCACCTAGTGGGCACGATGGTCACCTACCTCACATGTATCCATGTCTGGGGACAGCTTTAGACCCCCTTGCCCATCACAGTGGCAGGTGTAGCTGCCTGGGGAGTTGACGCAGGTCTGCTCACAGCGTTCTTGCTGGCACTCATCCACATCTGCTGACAAAGGGACTCATGGTAGGCACGGGAAGGTGCCAAACATTCTGTGCAACCCACTTACTCCTAGAGACTCTGGAGACATTATTGTTCAGCCTGTTCTCTAGGAGGCTTGTCTCTTAGGTCCCTGCTTTCTAGAAAGAAATGAAGAACTGAAGATGTCTGAGGACTGTGTCCAGACTGACCAGTCCAGACATGGAGGGACCAAGGGCTTCTGTGTGGGTTGCAGAGAACAGTACAGAGCCAGGATCCCCATGAGCTCTTTGCTCCATGCTCCCTTCCTTGGGGGCTCAGCTCTTCCCTGGGGCTCTCATAGGGAATCTCTTGGAGTCTCCTGCACCTCCCAGACAGGAGTGACTGTGGAAGGAGAGTCTCTGCCCTTGGGACATGGTGAACCTCCAAAGAGAGAGGAGAGTGCAGGCCCCCCCCGTCCCTCCCCCCCCCCCATCCACTGCGGGTGCAGCCCAAGTCTACCAAGAACTCAGGGTTTTCCCTTCATCTACTGCAGGCTATAGAAGGCCAAAGCACAGGGTTTGTGCTCATTTGCGTTCACATGGGCACACACACATACGTGAGGGCATGGTCTGTGTACATACATGCATAGACCTAGATCAGGGGATGAAACAGAGGGCTCACTTTACTGAAGCTACACAGACTCTCTCAGGAGGTTCTGACATTTTCCCAACCCTCCTGTGTACAACGACTTCCTGGAACACCTGACCAATGGTTGCCACCAATGAAGCAACACGGTCTACAATCATGTGTCCTAGGCTAAGCATGAAGGAAGGAAGAACTCTGGGTGGCTGAGGCACGAGTACCTTGGCAGGTCTGCTCCTTGGAGCTGTATGTGTATCCCTTGTCGCAGAGGCAGGAGTAGGAGCCTGGCAGGTTCCTGCAGCGTGCATTCCCACAGGTGTCTGAGTCTGTGCACTCATCTATATCTGCAAGCAAAGCCAGCCAGGCCAAGGCTATACAGGTCGGTCTTGGAAAGCTGCAGCGGCCACTGGGGCTAGGGGGCGAGAACAGCCCCGAGACAGGAGGGTAGAGAAAGGGAGGAAGGCACAATGCCTTCATCGTGGGTGTCAAGTGATGGTGGGCCTAGGAACCACATGCTGCTCACCCCACATTGGGTAGACGGTAGATGTCATTACTCAGGATCCACAATGCAAGGTAGGTGTCCTCAACCGGCTACTAAAGTTCAACCTATGTCCCTTGGCCAAGGCCAGGGATGAGAACGAGGAGAGGGACCTCTGTTCTTTGAATGAGGACATGGGAGTGGAGGCCTATACATCCCCCAAAGCATCTCCTGTTACTACTCATAGTTACGAGGACACAATGACTGACAGAGTTCTCGTACATCATACTTTCTAAGGATAATCTTTGGGATGTCAGAGGTGAACTCTGTGGAAGATAAAAATAAAACCTTTTTTCCTTTTCCAAGTTTGGTGAGGGAAACAGTCATTTGTCTGGTGCTATTTGTGTTCAAACCCTGAGCTGCCCCACCTCCTGCATCCATCTGGACCACCCACAAAGGCTGTTGTGGCCCCGGTCCTAGTGAGCTTCAGTGACTCAGATACCCTGGGTCTATTTGTGTTCGAGTGTCATTCCTCTATATCTTAAATCAATACAGGGATAAAATATGGACATTTGAGACCTCTGGGTGTCCTCAGGCCCTCTGTTCTGGACTGAATGGAAATGGGGACCACACAGTGCAGGGGTCCCATCTGCTTCTGTGTTCTTGGGGGTAGGGTAGAGGGAGTCTGTGCTGGGAGGAGCTGGGAGGTATGGCAGATGCACAGGGGTACTGGGGCCTGTCACTCCTCAAGTTCCCTGCAGTCACTTGTAGAGGTTTAGGCCTTGTAACTTCACAGGCTGTCTGCAGGCTCTGTGGGCTGAAAGGTGTCTCGGAAGCACAAGTGTGGATGGGCATCTCCAGTTCTTGCCCTTGCTCTCAGATCTAGGGAATCATGTCCATGATGCTGGACTGGACCATCTCCAAAGGACACTCATCTCCACCCCCCCTCCCCAGGATAGTAAGACAGGCAAGGCAGAATAGCACAGCCAGGGCCTTACCTTGGCAGGTCCTGCCATCTGACCCAAGTGAGAAGCCGCTATGGCAGGCACATTGGAAGCTTCCTGGTTTGTTGTGGCAGACCTGGCTGCAGCCCCCATTCTTCTGGCCACACTCATTGACATCTGGACATGAAGAAAGAGTGAGGGGCTCCTACCGGGGCACTTCCCTGCTGGCCTCATGGTAAATACGGTAGACAGTGTGAGGGCCAGAGAGACACGAACTGCTGCTAGTGGGGAAAGCAATAGACTCGGTTCTAAGGATCCCTAGGTGTCCTAAGGGGACAGGATGAAGGACAAAATGGACCCACCAATCAGTGTCCAGCAGTCATGAGACCTATACACAGCCTAGTCTAGCACTCTGAATAGATCTATCCAGATGACCTATGGACACAGCAAGGCTGCCCTGAGTGAAAAGGCTGGCAGGCTCTGCTATTTTGTTTGCAGCTTTACCTAATGCCTCACAGGTGCACCCGAGTAAATCAAGGTGGGGTCCATCAGCTGGGGTGCTAAGAGCCACATGGTATTTCCTCCACTCCAATCCTGGTCCCCAAAGAGCTCTCTGGAGCCTCAACTCTCTAGGAGCCTATGGCTCTAGAGGAGGAACCTCAGGGATGCTGCATTCAGGAGATTTTACAAGCAGAGCACCATCTCACCTGCAGAGGGTTCCCAAGAGGGATGCTGATACAGAACAGACTGTAGGGATGCCTGAGCTCCCAGTCTTGGGTAGGGGTAGTGAGGAGTAAGTGGGACAGAGAGAGGGTGAGGTGTGGACTCACCTTTGTCACAGAGCCGGCCTCCCCAGCCAGCTTTGCACAGGCAGAAGAAGTTACCCATGAGGTCTTGGCAGAGTTGAGTACCCTTCTTATCACAAGGGTTTGGGGTGCATTGGTCAGGCAAGTCTGAGTTGGAGGATACAAAAGAGAAAGCCATTCAGAGTTTCTCTGAAAGTTCCACCACCTCATATAGTTGGGGGTGGTCAGAGCCTCTGATGGGGGGCCCAGTGGAGCTCCCGGGAGTTCCAAAGGCTAAGCTGTGATGGAGGGTCCCCATCTTGGGAAAGAAACAAATGTGGGAAGTTTTTAAGGCACTGGGACCAGTTCCAACACCACCACTCAGGTCTACTGGGAAGGGCTGACTGTCACTGGGCTATGCAAAGAGGGACTGCTGGCTCATGCCTCCCAGGAAATGGGTCTGCAAGATGCCCTAGAAGGACTCGGGCACATTTTCTCCACAGCATTGGTGGAGCCCACTGCATAGGCCGAAGGCTCCACTGCCAAATACACAGGATCTCAGCACCGGGGCATCCTATAAGATATGCAGAAGCCAGCCAAACAAGGCACAGAGGTGACTGAGACACAAGGCTTCAACCTTTAGCTTGCAGCCTACAGTTAATGTCACTGCCCTCCATGGAGTACCTTAGGAACATGGCAGAGACATCTAGACCCAGCTGGCACCATGCCTCTCGTGGGGGCAGGAAAGCTCAGCGTGTGCTTCAGTCCCAAGGTTGGGAAGTCACAGAGAGAGCCATTATTATATCCTGTTCTCAAAGAACCCTTTCAGAAGTTGAGCAGATGTGGGTATGACCCGGAGGATAGGAACTCCGGACCTTCGCTCTGCTCCTTCTGAAGGATCTACAGTCGGCCTGGATGGGGTGGGTGGGGGTGGCTCCTGTCTATCAACAGCTAGATAGTACTAAAGCAGTGGTTCTCAGCCTTCCTAGTGCTGTGGCCCTCTAATTCAGTTCCTCATGCTGGGTGACCCCAACCATAAAATTATTTTCATTGCTACTTCATAACTGTCATTTTGCTTCTGTTATGAATCATAATATACTTTGGTTTTCCAGTGGTCTTAGGTGACCCCTGTGAGAGGGTCATTCAACCCCAAAGGGTCGTAACCTACAAGTTGATAGCTGCTGTTTTAGGGGGTCTAGGGATACATGAGGGTGTCAGTTCCTATGACTCTCTCAAGGGGTGCCACTTCCTAGTCCTGATCGGTCCAGACTGATCTCCCACTTGGACTGGCATCCTTCACCCAGAGGTATTATGGCACCTGTTAAACATCTTGATGTTCCCCGATTCCTTCTCCTTGATGTGTGCCCCCTATCTATTGCCTGACTGAAGACTGGCTTGAAAGTCCACTAGTCGAAGATATGAAATGAGGCTGACTCCAGATAGCACATGCAGAGCTGACTGGATGAGGGCAGCCAACCCCATTTTCCTCCTGATCTCAAGAGTGTGGTCAGCGTCAGCTGGCCACCCAAGCCCCTGCAGAATCATCATCAGAGGCCGGGAGTCATGTGTGATCCAGCACTCCTAGAGCATAGCCAGACTTGTATTTTTTTACCATCAACTCATGGCTCACACTGGCAGGTGATGCACTCTACCGGGTATCTAACAGGAAGTTCTGGGCTGGGGGGGCACCCTCTGCCGTACACAAAAAGCTGAGAGCTGAGAAACAGAGGGAAGCCTGAGCTGTCCCTCTTTGAGGAAGCAGCTGTGAGATGCTTACTTGGTCTTCCTCTGCTTTCAGTTGGTGAACAGCCATTTTGAGAGACATGACAATTCACATTTTTGACTTTGATTCTTGGTGTGGGCTCTTGGGCATCCATCCCTAGCCTGCTTGCTGCCAACGCAGGTCTGAAACCAGCATTGTTCTGTTTTGAGTTACAGGGAGCAGTTTTGGGCCAAGCCAGAGGGACTTGGAAGCACTGGCCACTGTCTCCTGGAGGTCATCCTAGCAGGATGCCAGAAATCTTCCAGGTCACCAACACCAGTGTTTGCTCCATTCCTGGGGGCCCTCCCCACAAGTGCTCTCTTGCCTCCCACACCTAAACTCTAGATGAGGAGAGTTCTGGCTACCTGGCAGAGACAGGGGAAGCACCAGACATAAGATAAGGCAGGAGCCAACCTCTGGATTTCCCAGATGCATGCAGAAGCTCATCCAGGCTTTTCAGGTTGGCCTCATTCCTGGCAGTCTCCACTTGTCCTGGGCTAGCTGGGCTGGGTGCCGAGCCCACGGCAGGCCCGGGAAGCAAGTCTAGGCTTCTTGGGGATCTGATTTTCCCCCTGTGGCCCTTCCACGTTTACATCCAAAGTCTGCTGGGTTTGCACAAATTACAGCCAACAGCGTGCCTGTGAGTCTTCAACTATTTTTGATTTCTTCAGAGTGGTTGTTGGTAGATCATTATAAAATGTCATTTTTCCTTAAGCATGTAAGGGCTGAGTAAAGTCAGAGTCGTCTGTTAGTGAGTGGTCAGGACTGGAGGGCCTTGTTATTCCACAACTGCGGTGGACGTGTGGGAGCCCACCTGAAACCAAGACGTGGTGTTCGGCTAACTTAAGTGTCTGCTTGGAGGTTTAAATTTATTTCTAAAGTTTACACGGGCAAATTTGGCATGAGAGCTGGCTAACTTGGCCAAGAAAGCCACATCTACCCATTGCAAAATCTGTCCTTAGGCCGAGGGGTGATGCAGTGCCAACTTCCAACAGAGTAATATTTTTAAGAGAGTCCCCCAACACAGAGCCAAAACCAAAACCCTCGTCCCTCCGTCCCTAGAGAAATAACCACCCACGACATGTCACTTCTTTTCCTGTTGGAAATTTACCAAGTCCAATGTTTGACCCTTGGCAGGTGCCCAGAACTTCTCCACAGATACATTCCAGAAAGATGAAAGAGGAGGCATGGTTTTGCAGGCACTGAGGGAGCCTGCTTTGCTTTCCACAGGCAAGTGGCTATTCTCATGTTAACACTTTATCCTGGGTCCTCTGTGTGGCTGTGGTGAAGTGTGAGCTGGCTCACCTGGTGGCAAGTTAGGACCTGGGTATCCATTCTGTCCAACCCATGCCCTTTGTTCTGGGCCCAGAAAGGAGTCCAGACCCCTGGAAAATCCTGATGACCTGACTCATCCACCACAGCCTGATGTGGTCTGTCAGAGGATCCCATTGGACATGGCAGGGAACTAGGAATGGCTTATGAAAAAGGAATGGAACAGAAGCCAATGCTCTTCCTGGCACCAAGCGGGCAGAGTCCATGCTTAGACTAGGGCTTCTCCCTGTCACTCTAGTTGCTGTTGGCATGGTGACCAGCCCCTATGAGGTGAGGTGATGGGCTCCCAGAAGACCTGCTATGGCCAAGGTTTGCCTAGGGTTAGGTCTAAGCTCTCTAGAAAATGCCAGAATGGGGCCTGCAGAAATTTTTGCTTTAATTTTTAATGAAAACAGGAAACCAGAGAACTCAGGCGATGACATGCCATGGACAGCAAGGTGAGGAGCCCGGTACAAAGGGCATCAGCCTGCATAGCTGGTGGGGCTTGGCCTTTGCTCTATTTTCCCGTGCCTCAGCAGAAGGACATGAGAGCCATCGGGTACTTTTATACAACCTCCAGGAGGGGCATAGACAATGACAGCTCAGGTGGGTGCTCATGGGACCTGTGATGAGCAGAACCAGGCAGGAGGCAGCTTTGTGTTAGGCAAGGCATCTGGCAAATGAATTTAACATATCTGGCACAGGAGACTTTCTCCTCTATTCAGCTCAGGGACAGGCTGTGGAACTACAATCCCATCCTCCTCTTCCAGGCCACCTACCACCTAAGGAGCAGACTATCATGTCCCCCCTGCCCACCAGAGGGTGTCATTGCAATTCACAACATCTTAAGAGGATCTGAGACCACAATACTAGTCACCAACCAAAGCACTAGAATAACCCCTCAGGGGGCACTGGGGCAAAGGTGAATTGTCCAGGAATAATAATTCCATATGTACCAACAAATTAGAAAGTATAAGGAAAGAAATGACCATCCTGGGGGGAGGGATTGTGGGACGGGGTGACCGGAAGGGGGGCAGTGAGCACTATGTAAAGTGAATAAGTAAATAAATTAATTAATTAAAAATTTTGTCTCCGACCTTTCTTAGGAACCAGAACTGTAGACACATACATAGGCCATCATTCTAGCTAGTGGTAACAGAAACAACCCCCCGAAGCTGGTCAGTCAACTTGCCTTAAGGTAAGCCAAGGCAGCTGACATCTGACAGGAGACGGGAGTGTATTCACCCAGGGTAGGGACTCCAATCGGGATGATTGAGAACAGGTGTGCGAAAGCCATTTCTGCATTTCAGGGTGCAGGCAGAAAGAGGGTCTTGCCCATATGCTGTGTGGTAGGGGATATACTTCACACCCTACGGACTATTTAATCCCCTAACGTGCATATTTATTGTTCATTAGAAACAAAACCAAGATGTGTTTACTTTCTTAAGCAGAAAGTTAGGAGTGCAAGAAGCTGACTGGGGAGGGTGGGGCAGCTTCTTACTCAGCTGCTTTATCCCCAGCTACCCAGCATGCACTTTGAGGGAGCCGGAGGGCACACTTACTCTGAACGCACGTGGCGAAGTCTGGGTTTTTATCTTCAGGCCCTCCATATTTCCTCATGCACTCTGCAGGAAACAGACAACGCAGTCACTCTTCATCTCTGGGATGGGGTAGGTATCCAAATCAAGGCCAGATGACACAGTTTCTTTTCACCTGGATACCGTGGATCTCCAGTGAGTATATGGTCTACCTGTCAGTTCAGAGCACTTGGTAGGGACAGCAGGAAGCTATACCAGTATGACTGAACACTGAGCCCAGAACCGGTGAGTGCTGGAATCTCCCATCACATAGACCATCAAGAGCAGCAGTGCAAGTGTGACTACGGCCAAAGCTGAAATTCAAGATCACGACGGTCCGGGCAGGACTAAGGGTACTCATCTTAGTCTGAAGGCAGAAGTGCTCGCTCTCAAGGCAGCTTAAGCCTGGAGGGCACTAGATCTGACATACACACGTGTTCTTCAAGGGGAGCCAGGAGCATGGCATTGGATGATGGCTGTGTGTGCTGGTGCTCAGCCCCTCTATCTGGTCCTTCAGTAGGCCACTGTCGATTGCCCACATGTGGGAAGACAGTGTAGACAACGTTAGGCTACCTGTGTAGGCTAACTAGCTCCCTCTGCTTTGGCACTAGAGAGATGGCCCAAGGCTTTTGGACTGGTTCGGGGTCTCAGAGGACACCCTGAGTGAATGTGTACTGTGACATGGGCACAGCTTGCCGAGGACTGCAAGGCCAACTGACTCATGGCAAATTGGTAAAGCCAATTACCCATATGGGCCAGGATCAAGAGGAATGGCAAAGCTCTCTTGGGATTCTGTAAACAAGTGTTTACGAACGATGGATCGGCATGTATAAAGACTAGCAACTGTGGTTTCTTCCTCCCATGTCTACAGCCTGATATCTACAGAGACTCCCTACTGAGACTAGCTAGCCCCTCCTCCATGTTATATATAGTAAATACATAGAGTTTCTGGGTCATAGGTCTTAGAGACTCCATGCATCCCAGCCTGACTGTATGTCTGTCTGTCATTTCTTTATTCTCTGTCTCCTCCAGGCAAGATTCTGGTACCCAAACCTGGAGAGCCACAGCACGCTAGTCCCTGGTCTCCTCTGCTGTTGCCAGAGAGAGATGATAAGCATGTACCTGTCGGACAGAAGGCCAGTATCTTGCCCAAATGTGTGGTAATAAGTCCGAGGACCAAGAATATGCTCTTCTTACAAACAATATACATCCAAAGTACTTCAGGTATTCACCGAACAAACAGTGCTCAAAGGGGAGTTTAGACTAAAGGAAGTAAAGTGACTGTCCTCCAGACTAGACCCCCCTTGTCTCTCCTGGAAGAGCGTATTGGAGCCGGGCAGTGGTGGCGCACGCCTCTAATCCCAGCACTTGGGAGGCAGAGGCAGGCAGATTTCTGAGTTCGAGGCCAGCCTGGTCTACAGAGTGAGTTCCAGGACAGCCAAGCGCTACACAGAGAAATAAACAACCAAACCAAAGAGCTTATGATATTTTCCTTGCCACCGTGTGCCTGCTCCAGTGGCTGAGAGTATGTGTGTTCATCAAACTCTGTAAAAACCTTCTGTAACGTTCTAAGTTTTAAATGATAATAGAGGAAATGTCAATAAACACACAACGTACAAGCAAAACTATTTTTTGATGTGTGTGGGGGGGGCGGTCCTCAATAATCTCAGAAGCACAGAGTCCGTTGGAGGACACTCAATTAACCATACTTCCAGATGTGGGCAGGGCCTGGGATCAACTGAAGATATCTGCGAAACAACAGCATTAGACTGAGGCTCAGGAAACGTGGAATAAAATGATGGTATAAAAACCACACTCATGTTTGACCTGAGTATTGTTGACAGTTCTAACCTCCTAGCTCCTTTCTCCTAGATGTAACATGGGGATGGGATTTCTCCAGCATGAGACAGACACTGTGTGTGTGACAACGAGACGACTGTAGTAACTTTAACTTACCTTGATATCTTGGATAGAAATAGTCCTGTGGAAAGAGAAGAAAGGAAATAGTTAACCAGTACAGCATAAGGCCTCTTAAAAAGGACTATCACTGGTTAATCAGGCCTGGAGCCAGGAACACAGAAGCAAGAATCTTGCACTGTGGTTCCCTCAAAGGTAGGACTTAGAAAGGATGTTATGGAAAGAAGCCTAGGAACCAGAGGCCTCTGCTGACTCAGCCTCTGCAGGATGACTGCAAAGCATGACTGTGTAGTCACCTTCACAAAGAGGCAAATCAGTGTCACCTATACCTAATTAGAGGATGCCTCTCCACATGTTTTCTGGGAGAATGCACGTAGAAAGATAGGAACAGTCTAGGTAGGAGTCTAGTTTCAGTCCAAGGAGAGAGAGTTCTTGTCTCAGTTAGGGTTTCCATTGCTGTGATAAGACACCATGACCAAAAGCAAGTTGGGGAGGAAAGTGATTTTTTGGCTTACATGTCTGTATAACCGTCACCAGGGAAGGAGGCCGGGACAGGAACTCAAACAGGACAGGAACCTGGAGGCAGGAGCTGATGCAGAGGCTATGGTGGGATGTTGTTTGCTGATTTGCTCTCTCTGGCTTGCTCAATCTAATTTCCTATAGCACCCAGAACCACCAGCCCATGGATGGCACCACCTACAATGGGCTGGGCCCTCCACCAGAGATCACTAATTAAGAAAACACACTAAAGGCTTGCCTACACCTCTGTCTTTTCTTAATCTGGCATTTTCTTAATTGAGGGTCTCTGCTCTCTGATGACTTTAGCTTGTGTCAAGTTGACATAAAACTATTCAGCACAGCTGACCCCTTGTCAACCTTTTCTTTCTCGTTCATTCCCAAGATCTTACATTAAAAACATAACTTTACAAGTCCCACAGTGTTTACAAATTCAAAGATATTACAAGTTCAGTCCCTTTAAAATACCCAGACTCTTAAAAATCCACAAACATTTGAAATTTCTCAACTGTGGGCTCCTCCAAGGGGCTTAGGTTACTTCTCTGGCTCTGCCCTTTGCAACACATACAGATTGTCCAGGCTCCAGCTGGCTACACTCCACTGCTGCTGCTTCTTGGTGGTTATCCCATGGTACTGGAATCTCCCAAATGCTGGGTCTTCCTCTGCAGCTGGGCTGCATTATCTCCAATGGCCTCTCCTGCGCTCTCTTCAGAAACACCAACTCTGTCACACATTGTCAAGCCTCAGCTGCTCTCCATGATCTCTTCACGCCTTTGAAACCAGCGCCACCCATCGTTTCTTACACAACCAAGGTCAGCTGCCAGCACGAGGCACAAACTTGGCCATGTCCTGAACACAGCTTCTGTGCTGACCCTCAGGAAACACTTTCCAGAAGATTTTACCTCAGTGATGCTGGTCTCGGCTCAACCACTGTTAATTTCTCAGCGCCAGCTGACCAGCATCAAGAGAGTGTCCCAGCAAAGCAAAGGTTTCACATCAATAGTTCTTCAGCCCCAGTTAACCAGAACCACAGAATCTAATTCAAAATAACAAGTGGCCCCAGTGGAGTCTTTAACCTTCTCCCTGAAATTTCACAAGCCAGGCTGCCATCACCTGCACAGCTCTCAACAGACTCATTTTCCAAGCTCCCACAGAACAGTTCACTGTGCTCTCAACACTCAATGGCTTTTCTATCTAAAGTCCTTCCACTCTCCTCCCCAAAACACATGGTCAGGTCTGCCATTGCAGCACGACACTATCCTGGTACCAATTTCTGCCTTGGTCAGGGTTTCTATCGCTGTGATGAAACTCTATGAGCAACTTGGAGAGAAAAGGGTTTACTCGGCTTACACTTCCACATCACTGTTCATCATTGAAGGAAGCCAGGTCAGGGACTCAAACAGGGCAGGAACCTGGAGGCAGGAGCTGACATAGAGGCCGTGGAGGGGTGCTGCTTACTGGCTTGCTCTTTGTGCCTTACTCAGCCTGCTTTCTTATAGAACCCAGGGAGACCAGCCGAGGGATGGCACCACACACAGTGGGCTGGGCCGCCCCACATTAATCACTAATTAAGAAAATGCCTGCAGGATTGCCAGATCTACAGCCAGATCTTATGGAGGCATTTTCTTAGTTGAGGGTCCCTCCTCTTAGATGATGCTAGCTTGAGTCAAGTTGACATAGAACCATCCAGCACAGCTCCCTTCATTGGTTTTCATACAATGACAAATTTTCTGGTTGAGGCATAAAGCTGTTCATAAGAGCTCTTTTCCGTCTCTGTACCCCCACGCCGTACAGTGTATACAAGCCCTCTGGTTATTCCGGGCCAGTGACTGGATGACTTGAAAGCTATTCAAGAATGTTGTAAGTAACAGGCAGCCAGACAGGCCAATGCCACAGACTCCCAGCAGAGTGGCCACCTCACCTGCAATGTGACAGACATCCCTCTTTGTCTTCTCTCACCTCTCACTGATGAGGGGCTATGTGGATGAGAACAGAGGTAAGAGGGATGGAGCATGTGGGAGGAAGGTCCCCATGACTAGGGGGTGATAGGGTGCTTTTCTACAGTTTTAGACAGAGTATCTGGAAGGAACGTAGATGACCCCAATGTTCTTCATGTTACAGAGCCAAGTGTAGGGATGCATCCACAGGGCATGAGGAGGAGTTCATGTGTTTGTTTACATGGCCAGGAAGAGCCTTTCATAGCCATGCACATGGAAAGGTCAAAGGTCAACAGAGCATCCCTGGCACTCCCAGTAGGACTGCTGTAGGGCTGTCTCAAGGCCAGCACAAGCCAACTTCTCTCCTGGAAGGATTTGGCAATTTTCTAACAACCAGCTCAGAAGGACCCAGTGGCCTTTGCAGTTTCCTGAGAGTGACATAGCTCAGAACTGATCTCCCTGTCCCCCTGCACAGGACCAGGAAGGATTGTGCCCATGACTTCCAGCTATCAATCCTTCTTCCTGGCCTCCTTGGAGGACTCACCAGCCAGGCTGCAGCTGGAGAGCTTCAGTGGCTGCCTGATCAGACTATGTCTGAAGACAGCTCATGCTCCAAAGACAAAACCCACACAAGAGGACAATGTTGGATGCATGCATTATCAAGATGTAGAAACATCTGAGCCCAAAGCAGGGGTTCAGGTGAACTGACATCACTTTCTGTAATTGTAAAAGGGACACCCCAATTGCCAGTCCATGCCACACAACTGGGAAGGTTCTAGATTACTCTGAACAAAAGCTGCCACCTGCAGAACACCATTCTCACTTGTATCTGTAAGTCCTCTCAGACATCTCTGCCTAGCAGAAATGAGGCAGTGGACTAAAATCTGGGCTTTCAGTCCTACTTCTGGCTTTTTCATGGAGTCAGGGGAACATGTTACAAGCATCCTCAATTCTGACTTCTCATCATACATGGGACTCACAGACAAGCCCACCACAAAACTCGATTCCACAGGCAGCATCAGGCCCTACAGAATGCTCACAGCCATACCTAGGTCCTGTGGATGTTGACTCCTCCCATAGACTATGGGTATACATCTGGGATGCTGCTTCACAGACAGACTTTATGGGGTGGGCACTCCTATGAACTCTGAGCATCAGATGCTCTGTATGGAGTGAACGAACACATGTTCTACCTCACCAGCTCTGCACACAGGGTGTTACACTGTGAAGATGTAAACAGTGCTGTTCACCTGAGTGTGGGGAACATTCTAAGCACGGACAGGAAGGCATAGTTGCAGGGGAGAGCTTTCAAATTCTGGGGGGCACCTGGGCAGAGTATTTCACCTAGATGTCCCTTCTCTGCCAAGAGTCCAGATTCCAAGTCTCAGAAGGTCTCTTTTCCTGCTAAGACACCCCTTCCATATTCTTCCCCGTTGTCTAGTATTTTAAGAGGAAACAGGGTGGGAGAGGGTGGAGGTACTCCACCTGCCCTGGAACTGGCCTTCCCCAAGCTGTCCTTGGGGAGCCCACCATCTCAGGAAAAATGTCCTTAGTGGGTAGACATGGTTTAAAATTGGTCACCTAGGTCCCAGACCCTTAGAATTAACAGTGCCCCAAAGTCCCATGAGAGTGCAGCAGCAGCAGTAGCAGCAGCGAAGGGTCTGGGGCAGGCAGGGAGACTGGATTAGAGCTGACATTCAGGGAGGAAGGGAGTGGAGGGGCTCTCATTCTGCTCCCATTAATCCTTGAAGCCAGCCAACCCACTATGAATCTTGCCTCTTTGCATCTTAAATTTTAAAAAGAAGGTGCCAATCAGCAACCAGGCATGAGGTCTTCCTCCTTGTAGGTAAAGTTCAAAGTATGGGGCAGAGGTTCCAGCTGGGATTAACTTCTTGATTAGGAACCTCTAGAGGCAAGCATCTACTGGGGGAGCAGCCTTAAAGGATTAGGTACATTACTGAAGAGATTCTGCAGACGGTCTTCACCTGGGGCAGAGCTACAAGCTCAGGGCCTCTTGGGAATTAGCAACTGGGACAGGGAACCCAGCCAGTAAGAAGGAAGTGCCCGGGAAGGGACAGCAACAATAAAAAGGGAAACCAGATAACAGAGAGGCTGTGGGAGAGAGAAGGGACAGAGAGATTAGAAGTGGCCAGGGCTGCCACCACAGGGGAGCCGCCACCGCCACCTAGGAATGTGAGTGGAGGCATACAGAAATTGTGTGGAGGGATCCTGCATTTCCTCCCCAGAGAAAGTCAGTAAGAAGCTACCAGTGTCGGTGAAGAGCCCTCCGCTCACTGGAGGGCCCAGGCCTGGCCCTTATCTTCCCAGTGTCAGAAGAAAAGCTAACTGAACAGAGCCAGACTCTTCCCAGACACAGTGAGAAAACAAAACCAAACCACCTCGTGGTTCCTCACATGGGAGTCAGCCTGTTTCCAGCTGTCTAGGTCCACTCAGTGTGGAGGGCAGGACCACACTCTCACCCCCTTCCTGGGGGCCCTGGAAATGAATAGCAGAGATAAGGAGCCACGGGTGTGCCGGTGTGCGTCAGCTACAGTTGGCCAGGATACCACTCTGAGCCACAGCACACAGCGGGATTTTAACAAGTACTGAGCACTTTCACTAAAAACCACACTGACTCCTCAATCAGACCCACAAGAGGACTTGGATGAAGGCCTGGCACCTCTGCTTTCATTTTGAGCCTGTCACTTGCTTATTATTTTTTTTTTTTTAAATGAAGGCATGCTAATCCCTCCAGCATTGCCTACATAAAACTGGAGATACATAACCATCTCATCCCCCTGTAAGGTTGACCACACAAAGATAAGTAGATATGAAGGATCTGTTAACATTTTGTCTTGTCCCAGATTCCCAAGGGAAGTTAATGGTCTCAAGGGACAACAGAGTCTTAGAGAGCGCTGAGAACTGTTATTATGAAGGAGCCTGCACTCCTGAGGACCCCTTGTCCCCTCAAAGAATAAGGGCTCTTTCTAATCACTTTGCAGAACTGGAACTGAGACACATCAGCCCGACCACACTTGAGGAGCCTTGCTTAACTCGACATATCTCACCCCCCCCCCCAATCCTTCTAGTTAAATTTAAAGCTCGCCCTCAGCATCCCAAAAACAACCCCGAGGTCACTGGATCTCTTGTTCCTTTTCTCAGTGTGCACTGACTAGATCTCTGCCCTCTGCTTCTTACTATTTCTAGTCTCTATGGACAGAGTTGCCCAGGCAGCCAAGTCTAGATCTTTGGGATTCCCAGACCTGGCCCTTTTGCCCTAAAATCTCACTCAGGAGATCAGTCCCTATGTGTGGATCCTGCCTGGCCCAGTAAGGATTCCCTAGGACCATTGTGAGAATCTGCTTAGGTAGGTGATCTGCAGACCACAGCTTCTCAGGGTTACAAACAGTGGGGCAGGTAAGCCCAAGCCATGTCTCTTGTCAAGACTGTCCCATGGGCCTCCTTCTACACAAGAAATGAACTACAATTCAAGGCCAGGAAGGTGAGTGTCTTCCCACCCTTCCTTCTGAGGCTATGACAGTGACTGGTGCTTGCATGTCCACTGGTGCAGGTCTTAGTTCTCCCCAGGGGTATGGAGTAGGGGAGGCTCAGCCATAGGTCCCTGCAGAGGAACACCAGGACTCCAGAGCACAGCTTGGCGCTACCCCTTCCTGAGGCTTGCTCAGTATCCCACAAGGTCCTGGCAACAGGAGAAAAGCGACTAGCAGCCAGATCGAGGTGGTAACAGCTAGGTAAGAGCTTGATTTGGAACCCTGCAAGGATATGAGGTGCAGGCTGGATGCCAGGGTTAACGGTGTCCATACTGCAGGCAAGAGGCACAGGCCAGGCATTCAAGCTGGCGCATGAGAAGAAAATCCATGTGTTGGGATGTAGGGGTTGCTTGCATAGGGGACAGTTTTAGATAGCCCTGATGGGAAGAGGTGTGTGTCAAGTCCTGAAGGAGACAGGCTGCGACAGGACCAGAGGGCACTGCCCCAAATGCTGACAGAAAAGAGAAACCCTCCCACAGCCGGAAGAGAAGTCATTTTAAGGAGGTGGGGGTCCTGCGGACATCACTCTTTTTCATGTCTTCATTTCACACCTTTGCAAATAAAATTATAATTAAAACACACAAGCAATTACAACCAGAGGGACTTGACTCAAAAGAAGAGCAGCTCCATGTCCAGGCAGCCAGAAGGGGCCAGCTTGGGCCTGTCTGCCCTGGCAGGCAAGGCTGCAGAGGGGCGGGACTCCACGGCTGGGTGGTGGCCTTGTTGCTCTCAACTCTTGTCACCACAAGCCCTGTCCACACTGAACGGCAGAACGCTTCATGGGAGGGTGGAGTTGTAACACACAGAACCAGTCACCTAAGTCCACAGCCCAGGTGACCAAGGACTGGGACTTGCCCTAGATTGTCAATAGCCGAACTCATTGGGTCAAGAGGAATCATCATCAAAACCAGAGAAGCAGCAGCAAGATTATAAAAAGATCAGCCATCTGCCCCTACACTGCTGTTGATGCCTGGGGCAGCACCATGGCGGGGGTGGAGGGGTGGGAGTGGGGGGGTGGGGGATGGGAGTGGGGAGGCGGGGCGCAGCTTGTCACCTGATCTTGGCTTCCATACTGGGTGCCAAAAGCAGCTATGGTGACACTCAACAGCTGTAGCACCGGTATCAGAAAAGCAGCTTTGACAGGGATTGTCCAGTCAGCCGATTAGACACAAGTCAAAGCAAAGGCCGGAAAGGCTCACACATCCTCACATCACGTGATCCTTACTTCACCCAAGAAGAATTCTTTGAAAGGAAAATGCCAGCAGAACCCAAAATTGTGAAACCACACCGATTTGGCAGGTGACAGGGGGGCCTCTGCATCACTATGGAGGCCTGAGTGTTAGTCCAGATCTTAACCTCCAGCATGCCCTAAGCTGGGGCGTGTTCCCCCATGAATCCACTCAGTCCTCACACACACCTTCTGTGGAAAGTCCTGTGAATACATAGGCTGCTGGCTGCAGTTGGCTATATGCCTGCTCCACTCCCCAAGGACATTATTAATAGAAATTTGTCCTGGGCCAGCACAGCCCTTGCAGAGGCAGGTGCCGGCCCTTCCTCACGTTGCTCTCCACCCGCCCGCACGCAAGTTCTTTGCACACTTCCAGCCATCGTATTTTTGGACCTGCTGCTGCAAGCAATTCCAGCCTTGAGATCTTTCAATTCCTCTTTCAGGAAAATCCTGGGTCCCTCCGGAGGAAGACCAAAGATGAGCCCCACCCCTCACCTCTAATCCAATTTAGGAACTGGCAATTTTAGGAAGCCTTTGAGTTTCAAATCACTGCGGATTTTTTCCCACGCGTGCTTTCTTTTTGGGGGTAGGGAAAGGTTTAGTTTGAACTTGTTCTCGGAAGGGCTTCCTTCAGAGTCTACTGAAGGAATCTCAGTGGACCCACTCAAGGGCACATCTTCTGCTCCTGAAAAGGAGAGGACCTGGGGGTCATCTGAGGAACGGGGGCTCAAGAATGGAGAAGTGCAAGGGGGTGGGAATAAGGCTCGGTGTCTAAGAGTTCTGGGGTGCACGTGGTGGCGCGGTCCACACAAGGATCCTTAAATCTCCAGAAAGGATGTTTGGGATTCCACAGTCCCCGGGTCTCCTGGACCTGCACAGGGTGGGGAGTCGGAAGTTGTGGCACCCAAAAGTATGGGTTCTGGGACGCACGGGCCCCGCCCCGAGACCTTGGCGACCGCTCACCGTCTCGGGGTCGTTCTCGAACACCTCTCTGGCCTCCTCCTTGCTGCACACCTCCTCCACACACTCCCGTTCCAGGTGGCCTTGCTTGGCCTCCTCGAAGACTTGGTAAGCACGGCGCTGCCTGGGCCGCAGGAACTGCGCCGCCTCACGCGCCCGCAACAGCACAGCTGCAAAAAGAAGGGTGTGCAGTCAACCTGCACCCACGGGGCTGGAATGTCTGGGGTCGGGGATTCCGGGAACCATGATGCCTGTGTGTCTGGGATGCTCCGGGTCCGTGGTGCCTAGAGCCCAGAGGTGCCAGGATGCCAGGGTGTCTGGGGTACCCGGCATCAGGATGCTGCGCCGGGGTGCAGGCCTGGAGCCCCACACCAGGGGGTGGTGGGTTTTGCCCCCCCACCCCACGGTACTCACTGTGTGAAGACTCGGAGGCCAGCAGGAGCAGCAGAAGCGCAGTGCCCAGGGCGGCGGCGGGCCCGGGCGGTGGCGGCATGGCGAGGCCCGGGCTGGGGAGCCAGGCAGCCGGGAGCGTGCGGTCAGAGCACCTGAGAAGCTGAAGCGAGCCGCGGATGCCGCGGGACACGGGCTCCGGTCATCCTGGCCAAGCGGCGGTGAAGGTCACATCCCGGCGGCGGCAGCGCCGCACCCGGCGCTCGCTGCGGTTCTGGGCCGTGAAGGAGGCAGCGGGTGAGGGCGGGGTTTGGGGCGGGTGGGGTGGGGCCTAGGCTGAGTGGGGCGGGGCCTTTGGGGGCGGGACCGAGCTGGGTGAGGCAAGGCGGGCTGACTGGTTCGACTCCAGTATCTTCAAAATTTCACTGCCATTATGACCTAGAATGCGGTAAAATGAAAGGAGAATTGTATCTGGGCATGACGCCCAGATACAATTTGACTGTTTTCTACCCTCCTTTGCAGAGATCGTTTTTTGGAACTTCATTCTTGGGCACATTGTTTAAAGAGATGGAACATCCACTAAGAAAGCAGCAACTGAGGCCACACCCAATGGCCTGGAGGTCGGCATGGAGGTGCACAGTGCAAACTGTTACTCCCTCTGTAATCTGATTTCCACACCACAGGCTGAAAGCAGCATTGTGTGTTTTCCACTACCAAAGCTTCCTGGCTCTTGTCTCAGAACACTTTGCAAGGTCATAGGACACACACACACACACACACACACACACACCTTGCAGACCAATCGAAGGATGCAGATATGCAGCAGCCAGCCAAACCCCCAATAGGGGAGCTGCTCCTGAGACATCCTTACCACAACACATTGACAGAAAGGGAGCGGGAGTCACCTCCTTTTCTGGGTGAATGCAACCCAGATTCTTGGGAGCACAAAAGGTCATTACTGGTGAAATTCTTCTTTAAGATCATTCGTTTGAAGGTGGGGCTAACAAATATGTTAGTTTCAGAGAAATGAATGTCATGGGAATTGTCTTGAAAGGGAATTATAAATTGGACAAGCCGTCTGTGCCTGCTTCCAAACCAGAATTACGGCACTCTCCAGACACCAAGCCAAAAGCTTCAGAAGCCAGAGAGCACCCCAAATTTCCTAAGGTTGCCCCCGGCCTACAAACACCATGAGCTTGGGGAAAAAAAAAATGCCATATTAATCTTCTGCTCTTTCTTAAGAAGAAACACTAGTTTCAAAAGTGTCATTGGTTATTCATAAACACTCACTGCAAGCCAAGGAGAGGCCCACCATTTCCTAGGGTCTAAGGAACCGGCATGGACGGATGGAGGTCAAGTAGTTTGCACGTCTACAGCTGCGGCCTGTGCACCTGTGGAAGTCTGGAGCAGAGATGCTTTTTACAGTTATTTGAATGGATCCCCCCCCCCATGCCCATGAGAGACAGCCTCTCTGGCTTCTATGGTGTGGTCACGACTCAGAAGATCAGGAGCCAGCACCACCTTAGATAGATGGAGTCATCCAGGTCCTTTGGCTCTTTTAAGCCTGGATTTCACTCTCCCCCACATTCCCAGTGCAATCTTTTTGCTGAGCATCCCAGTAAAGATGCCTCACATTATATAGACATTTGGCTTAATAAAGTGCATGCTCCTGGGTTCGATTTAGAAAACAGAGCAAGGACAAAGCAAATGTGAGAGGGAATGGAAGCCCGGATGGAGGTCACTGGAACGGAGTCATCAGCGCAAACAAACAACAAACAAAACAAACGATCCCTTTCTAAGGCAGACATGGGAAACTGGTAAGAAACAACACTGGTGAATATTTCACATCTGATGTACCCTGAAATGGGAATGGTGAGGCTCAGCCCCACAGGGCAGGAAGTCGGAGCCATCTGGGGTGTTGCGAACAAGCTGGCTATGAAGAGAAAAGCCGGTTGCTTCTCTTGTCAGGAATAAGCTCTGGTAGGTTGTGGAGGTTGAGTGGAAGCACGGTGTCTGGACAGAACCAGTTCTGCATAGTCCCCCAGGCCACTTCTCCTTTCAGTACACTTGAGTTGAGAAGCTCTTGTTCTCCTTTAAAATGAGTTGTCCTGGGAACAAATCAACATTCAGTTTGGTTTCTGTTTGGGGTTTGATAGCCTTATTGATATATGACATACCTGTACCTTGTGCCTATAAGATAGTTCTTGACATACCTGAGGCCTAGGTGCTTACCTGTGTAGTCAGATGACACAAATCGATCCAAAGAGTGCCTGTCCCTTTTGCTAATTCTCCCTTCTCCATGTCCCTCTCATTCCCAGAGTTCCCATAGTCTAGAAAACAGCTTCTGCTACTACAGATTAACTCGCAGTTTCTAGCATTACATATAAAACAAGTCTATATTAAACACATTTTTTTTTTTGCTTGGCCTTTTCAGCCAGCATATTTTTATTTTTGCTCACTATATTCCATTGTATGGAAATACTACCTATTGATGCACATTAGAGGTTTATTTTTTAAAAAGATTTCTTTATTTTATATGAGTACACTGTAGCTGTCCTCAGACACACCAGAAAAGGGCATCAGGTCCCATTACAGATGGTTGTGAGCCACCGTGTGGTTGCTAGGAATTGAACTCAGGACCTCTGGAAAAGCAGCCAATGCTCTTACTGCTGAGCCATCTCTCCAGCTTGAGTTGTTTTTGTTTTTAAATCAGACAATAGTCTGTGAACACTTATGGACCATTTATGCATAAATTATCACATGCAGATATGCTTTCATTTCTCTTGAACTTTCTTTTTATGTTGATAAGACGTTAATTTAAACAAGAGTGTTGACTTGAAGGGAAAATGATCTAGAATCATTTTGTCCAAGAATAACTTACCCCTACTTAAAAACAGACTGCCCTGCACTTAACAACTATGTACAAAAAAGTTATTTAAAAAACTGTCCTTGGCTTTACAATGGTAAATGAAAAACATTAAAATTTTCCCATCAAATGAGGTACGTGAGGATTTTGTGTTGGTGTGCTCTTTTCTTAAATGATGAAAAGAAAATAACTTTATCGGAATACAAGGAGTGGAATGAGCATGCCACTAATGGAGAAGGGGAATGTTTTCACAGAACCAGTACTGGCCCCCAGACCAGCCCCATCTGACGTCAGCCAAAACAACATTGGCCACTTAGTTCACAAAAGAAGAAAAAAGAGCAATGTGCTTGTGCATACACACCAGTTACTTTATGTACGATAAAGAAATGGGGTCAGGAAACTGAAGGAAAAGAGAAAACTGTACCATAGTAGCCAGGATGGAGCAGAACCAAATCTCAGCTTTCAAGTTGAGAGTTAGAGCTTATGTGGCTCATGTGACTCAAGAGCTCATGTGGCATGTGTGGCTCCCGTGGCTCGAGAGCTTGCATAGCTCGCATGGCTAAGTGGCATTTGGTCTATAACAAAATTCTGGGGGAAAGCAGCGGGCTCCCTGTTCAGTAGACACCTCCTGTCTGCTGCTAGAACACACCAATTGTCTCTTCATGCTCCATTTCCAACTGTGCAGGTATGTCTGTCTCATTGATTGGTTGCCCATCAAATCAGAATTCGATCTGCCTCATTGACAAACCCGGTCATTCCCAATAGGCTTTCATGTGTTTTCTAAGTGCTGTCTGCCTCTCATCTCCAACTGCACCACAGAACCACACTGCCCCACCACCTTCAAATTAATATGACCATTGTTCTCAGTCTGGAATCCTTCCTCGAGGTTCTTGTCAGCCATGGTGAGCACCTGAGTCTCCCCAGCTGCCACTTCACAAAAGAATCACCAAGTCTGTGCTGAAGGAGCACACAGGCAGCAGCAGAAGAGGCAACTTAAAGGTTTTTAAACATTTTGTTTGTTTAGTGTGTGTGCATGTGTGTGCGTGTGTGTGTGTGTGTGTGTGTGTGTGTATGTGTACAACCTATAGGAATCTCTCTCTCCTTCTACTATGAGGCTCCCAGGAACTGAATTCAGATCCTTAGGCTTGGCTATAAATGTCTTTACGTCTAAACCACTTCAACAGCCCATGAAAGTTTCTCCTTAGAAAATACCTAAGAGCAGAACAGCTGGCTCATATAGCAGATGCTCATTTAACTTTAAAGATTACGGAAAACATTTTCTCCAAGTGATCATTTTGTCCCACACATCACCAGCAGTGCATGGAAGGTCTCAGTTCTGGAATTCAGCAACGCTTACCACAGTTTCTAAGTGTTAGGCATCTTAGTAGGTGCACGGGGATATCATATTGTTTAAAATCGCGTTTCCCTGATAACTAATGATTTTGAGTACAGTTTAGGGTGCCTTTTGCCAACCAAACAGCTTCTCTGCTGGAGTGTATGTTTAAACTTCCCCCCTCCTTCCCTCCCTCTTTCCTTCCTGTTTGGGATGTTTGCTTTTCAAATCCTTGTTTCAAGAATTCTTTAAATAGTCCAGATAAAAGTTCCTCATCAGATGTGCAGATTGTAAATATTTATTTCCAGCCTGCACCTCGTATTTTCCTTCTGTCAAGCTGTCTTTCAAAGAGCAGGCTTCTTAAGTTTGAGGCTATTGCCTGGCTGTCCTGGAACTCACTCTGTAGACCAGGCTGGCCTCCAACTTAGAAATCCACCTGCTTCTGCCTCCTGAGAGCTGGGATTAAAGTCCTGTGTCATAGTTGACTAATACCATAATTCTTTATGATAATAGTTGAAGTCAGTAGTATGGACATCTGAATGTTCCCTTCTTCCTCAAAACTCTTCATTTAGTCTGTTTTCTCATTTGCATATGAATTTCAGAACAGCTCCCCTAAAAAGAAATGCTGAATTTGAATTGGGATTACATTGAATTTATAATTCATTTCTGCAGAATTAACATTTGGCAGTCTCCCATCTCCTGATCTGTAGATGGGGTCAGCGTCTTTTACTTATTATACTGTCTTGGATATCTCAGCAACATTTCACAGCGTTCACTGTCAGAAGCGGTACGTACTCAGCAAGACTTGTTCCTGGGTGTTTCATCCTGTTTCAGTGGGTTTTAGTTCTAGTACAGGGTTTTATCATGTAGTTCAGGCTGACCTCAAACACCTCCGTCTTGTCCTGTGTGTGTGTGTGTGTGTGTGTGTGTGTGTGTGTGTGTGTAAGCCTGAAGTCAACCTCTTTAGGTCTAATTTGTTGAGACTGAGTCTTTTATTTTCCAGTAGCTGGGTTGGCCTGCAAGCCCCGGAGATCCTATCTCTACCTCCCTAGAGCTGGGAATAAAAGCATTTCATTTCACGCCTAGATTAAAAATACAGAACAACAAACCCCACCTTTTAAAATAGGGAGTCAGACTCAAGTCTTCACACTTGCCCAGCAAACACTTTGCTGAGCTGTTTCTCCAGACCTAGACTCAAACTCCCAAGGCTCCTTTGTTACCCCAGTCCTGGCATTGCAGCCCTGTGCCACCATGCCTAGCATGGATTTTTAAAGATTAGTTAATTTTTATGTATGTGAATACTTTGCCTGCATGTGTGTTTGTATACTGCTTGTGTGCTTGGTGCCCACAGATGCCAGCTACTGAGACATCTAGAAGCTGGAGCTAAAGATGTGTGTGAGCGGCCATGAGACTCTCAGGAATTGAACCGTGGTCCTTTCCTGTGACTGTCTATTGTTAGTTACTTGAAGGCAGCTCTAGGCCCTGATATTATATCTTGTCTAGAGGCAAAAATCATCAGTCATGTGGTTTTTTTAGATTTTTTTGTTTTATGTAAGCACACGCTCTCTAGACACACCAGAAGATGGCATCGGATCCCATTACAGATGGTTGTGAGCTATCATGTGGTTTCTGGGAATTGAACTCAGGACTTCTGGAAGAGCAGTCAGTGCTCTTAATCACTGAGCCATCTCTCCACCACCCCCTCCCCCAGTCATGTTTTAATGAAAAACATTTCCCAGCCAGGTTTCTCAGCCTACTATAAAAATTAATTTACTGTTTTACTAACCAGTAGATTTCAAAAGTAATTTTAAAAACTAATTTCATTTTATTTTTATGTGTATGGGTGTTTTGTCTGCAGGTCTATCTCTGTATCACATGCATGTCTAGTGCCCAGGGAGGCCAGAAGAGAGCAGTAGATCTTTTGGAACTGGAGTTACAGACAGTTATTAATCACCATGTGGGTATTGGGAATTGGACCTGGGTCTTCAGAAAGAGCAGACCGTGTCTTAACTGCTGAACCATCTCTGCAGGCCCCTAACCAGTAGATTTCTTAAGGTGCAAATCAGAGCCACAGGGCTGTAGGCTTAGATTTTTAAAAACCTATTTTTAATAAGGGTTCTCAAATGCTTCAACCCCCTTCTAGCCCACCAACCAAAGGCAGGGGAGAAAAGATGGCAAATAGGACAAAGGGGTGTGGACCTGTTTAGAAGTCGTTCTCTGGGGGTGATTCCAGTATCTGTTTGTCAGGATACCAACAGTCCAGTTCAGCAGTGTCAGGGTACCAAACACAAATCAGCAGTGGTGGCTTGATCCAGCAGAAACTGCCAGGCCTCCACTGAATCAACATGAGGTAGTGGGAACAACTGGGATCAGCAGGGATGCCAGGAGTTCTCTGCCATGCTTCTCTCAGTGAAGATCAGCAAAATGAGAGACCAATGAGGTGTGGCAAAGCTAGCTATGGAAGCACCCTGTCTCTGTGGCACCGTCTGGTGAGTCCTATTTATACTCTTTCCTCAGCAAAACACCACATGAGTCTGCATCACGTGACACAACCAGAAACCTTTGCTTCACAGGGTTTATCCCCAGTGGGTAGGGAATCTCCAACTTCCCTCAGTCTGCTTGTGTGCAAGCAAAGATTAGGCTATAATCATGTGTGTGCTTGACAACACGAAGACCGACACAGAGGTGGGCGTGTCCTGGCCCTGGTAGGAGCTCTCTACCTCTTCCATCTCTGTCTGTTTAGACCTTTGAAAGCCATTTTCCCCTATTCATACCCAAATTTCCTTATGTGAAGAAAGGTGTAAGACATGTCCTTGCTTAGGGTGCGGCCTGATAATCAGAGGAGATGGCAAATATGAACTTCTTGATGTATAGAAACAGGAGACATTATGCCCACTCCCCAGTCCTTCTACATCTGGGGCTCTCCACCATCAGCACTGTTGGGTCCCAACTCCAGACTGCCTCCAGACTAGAAAAGGACTGGCAGCTCTCTATTGGGGGAGGGTCGATGATAACCAGGTATTGGTCTGCCCAGGAAAATGCCCTTATTGCATAGCACAAAATAACGCTGTGCAATGTATACGTGTGTTCTTCAAATAAATGCTTATATTCAATTCTTACCTAAACTGATGGTGTCAATCTGTGGGGCCACCAGGGCCAGGTTGGGGTAAGTGCAGGTCATGAGGGTAGAGTCCCTGATGGGATCAATGTCATAGAAGAGGAGACAGGAAACTTGAAACTTTCCCCCATCACATGAGGACATACCAGAATGTTCTCGCTCTGAACCAGGTAGCCTCTTAACCCAGACCCAGAGGATCTAGGAAGCCTCCAGACCTGATCTCCTGACTTTTATCTTGGACTTCAAGGCCCAAGCACCATGAGAAGTAACATTTGAGCCGTGTGGTCTGTGATCATTTGCGTCTCTGGTCCAAGCATACTAAGAAAGCAGGAACCTTGGAAGCGCCGTGTCGCAGGAAGGGCTGCACAGCTGGTTGGAAGGGGGGTGGACTCTGGAGCCCTGGCCAAGGATGAAGCAAATATGTGAAGAGCCAAGGCCAAGGTCTCCTTTTCTACAGAGTTTGGAAGAGTGTGGTCAATGGATGTGGACGTAATAAATGGAGTCTCCTTGCATCGGTCACTTCATCAAAATATTGTAAACAGAGACCAGAGGTAATTTGGGGAGAGGATTTATGAAAATAGTTGTGCCTTAGGTGGCCTCAGCAGAGGAACATAATTCAAACACAGATTGGCTGGGGCCAAAGCAGAGCAGCAGGCAGAACCTTGAGCCAAAGGCAGATGGGTGGGCAGCAACAGGCAGGGCCTCAGTCTAGGAGAGACACAGAACACATTTGATAGCTCAGGATGTGTGGTCCACCCTGTTGAAGTTTCTCAAAGTCAGGTGTGCCTGCCCAGAACTGCCTGAGAGACTTACCCAGGGCTGTACCTCCAACACAGAAACATTGATTACAGCTTTCTGAGAACAAGGAGGAGTTCAGACTTGTGTCCCTGCCCTCCAGGCAGGGGCCCAGTACAGGAAAAGGAGCCCCTATGGCTATGGAGGAGCTTTGAGTGTGGCCCAACAAGCAAGGGACAGAAACAAGTTGTCTCAGCTGGTCCTTTGGAGGGTAGAGCTCTGACTCCCAGACTTAAGTCACAGGCCTAATAAGATCTCCTTCACCCACATTCCCAGGGAGAAGAAACTGGACTTTTACGACATTTCACATGCTTACATCTGAATTTTTTTATAGTGACCAAGTATTTCATTCTAATGAGCATGATTTAAAAAGGCCTGGGCAGCTCTGAGAGTAAGCATTGTTTCCTGCAGAAAGAGACATTGATAGAAACGAGGGCATGTTAGTCACAATAGAAGCAGAGGGCCTAAGCCCCCAGTATCATCCCACAGAGACTCAAGGGAGATGCCCATGACTCTTTAGGTCTCAAGTGTCTGGTGTGTCTGGTCTTGGGCTGAAGAAGCCTAGTGATGATGGAGATGAAGATGATAGAGACTGCACCTGGTGGAGATGATTGCACCTGGCAGAGACTGCACCTGG
>JADRCH010000044.1:4881985-4902721 GCA_019843965.1 Rhynchomys soricoides | reverse complement strand
GACTGCACCTGGTGGAGATGATTGCACCTGGCAGAGACTGCACCTGGCAGAGACTGCACCAATCTCCTGCTGCAGTGGACCTCAGAGGTCTTTGAAGACTCACCATGTAGGAAAGGAGATCATCGTGGAGAAGACCAAGTGTGCTGTGTCGCTCCCATGGTGAGATTTGGAGGTTTTTTTGGTGAAAGCATTAGGAAGTAAGGATTCTGAGCTCTAACCTGGTGATCAAGGTTACTTGTGGGTCTGTGGGACAGGAGCTCAGGTAAAGGTACCCTTAAATAGCCTGATGACCTAAAAGCCAGTTTCTTATCTACAGTTTGCATAACAGGAATACACAACAGAATTGCAAAGAATATGTCCAGCCTTTGGCCGGCCTGGAAGGGAAGGCTGGCAGCTGTGTTCAGCTCTGCCCTTGTGATCTGGAAGAAAGGGGCATCCACAGGCCATGCGGTCAGGCCTGGTCTTCTCTGCCCATGACCATGTTTTTGCCATGTCATCTGTCTTCTGGGGAAGGACTCAGGGTGGCCAGCAAGGCATCGTGTGGAGCTGTGCTGAGTCTGAAATGCCCTTCATAGCCAGCTGGAGGCCATCCTAGCTTGAACTGAGCCTGCAATGACTAAGCCACACTGCCCAGTAAAGCCAGTGCCCACAGGGATCAAGCCATGAGTTATGAATGCTGGGGAACGTGTACACAGAGCAGCCATAAGTAAAGCAGCCCGCCTGTAGTGGCCATCTCCTGGTAAGGCTGTGGTTTGCTGACGTCTTATGTTAAACAAACTGATGAGCTTTGTATCCTTTGGTTTAGAAAAGGGAACCTGGCTCCACACAGAGCCGGAAGAGGTCTACAGATACTATTTGGAGAGTATCCAAGGTATTTAAGGCAACTGTACACATCTTTGGAACTGACACAGCTACTTTGGTGTAACAGTGGTGTGTGTGTGTTTGTGTGTGTGTGTGTGTGTAAACTTCTAGAATGAGCAGTCAAAGCTAGGCTACCCAAGAACAGCTCTGCTAGCTAGACCTTGAGGACACAGGCTTTGGTTACACCAATGCCCTGGAACATCCAAGTGATCCATTTAGTAGGGACATTTAAACAGTACAATTTGTTCTGTCAGTTCTGTAGCCCCGAAAGTTCTGAAGCCTAAAGTCAAGAAAACTCCCATCTGCCAGGAGGTCCTTTCTGTCTCTCCATCTTCATCCGTCCTCGTGCCTCTGTGTTCCTAGTTTCCCACCTGGTCTGTGCCTCTTTTTGTGTGTGTTCTTTCCAGGTCAGTCTGCACCTGCCCCTCCTCTGTCTAAAGCAGCAGTTCTATTGGGTCAGTGCTATCTTATCCTAGCTTGAGTTCACTTTAACTAATTACATTTGAAAGGGCCCTGCTGGGAGGTCTCAGCCTGAAGTGCTGAGGGTTAGGGTGAGTGATGGACTGGCAGAGTTAGAAAGACTCACTGGTATTGGTCCTCACCTTGTTTGCTTCAAAGATGAGATCCATAACTGTGCTTCCTGGGCGTGGCTGGGATGATCTGGATGGTCCTCTGGGCACTATTGCCCTGGAACTACTGTGCTCTCATCTACATTTCCTTCTCAGGGACAAAAGTACAGGTTTATGATTCTCAACTTGGCTTTCAAGCACATAGCATGAACAGGCGTGGAAGAATTATCAACTTTTTGGATTAAGAAGGAGGCAGATTGCAGACAGAACTAGTTCCAGAGGTGATTTAAGGGATGAATGGCTGTTCTCAGATTCAAAAAGGAATAAGAGACCCAGCTCACTGGCTCAGGCACAAAAGAGATCCCCGTCCTTCAATGACATTGGATGTACAGAGACATGGCCTGTAAGCTTATTTACTCTTGAGAGCCAACATTAAGCGACTCCTTACTGGAAAAGATCTGTGGATTAATGTGTAACTTAGAGCTAGCAAGTATCAAGATGAACAAGGGCACCTGCCAGAAGACAGACATCCTGGTGGGGCTGGGGACAGGGCTGTGCCTGCTTTCCCAGTCAGAAAAGAGGGTCACTACCTATGAGGCCATTGTCCCTGTCACACAGACTTTTGGGGAACTTTTCATAACGTTGGATGAACTCTGTGTCCCTTGTGAAAAAACTGTTAATTCTTGACGACATGAAGATACTATTTGACGATGAATTCCTTAAGACAAATTGTTTTTAAAAGTTATTTTATGTGTATCGGTGTTTTTGTTTTGTTTCTGTATATTTGTCTGTGTAGCATGTGTGTGCTTGGTGCCCATGGAGGTCAATAGAGAGCATCAGAACCCCAGGAATTGGTTATAAGGCCCAATGTGGGAGCTGGGAATCAGAACAGGGGCCTTGGGAAGAGTTGTTAACCACAGAGCCATCTCTCTAAACCCAACCTTGAAATCTTAATAGACACATTTCAAAATGTGCTGATGTGCTTGGCAACGTCAACACAGGTACGCATGGAAATACCACTGAGGTCCACTCTTCTCTCCAAAATGGTCCCTGTGCTGCACTTGATCTTCATGGGGAATCAGGAATTTTTGTTAAACCTGCTATTGGAAGCTAAGGACAGACATGGAAAAGGCTTTGTCCAAAATCTAGCTTAATTACTCTTAATTAAGCTTAATTTAAGCTTAATTAGCTTAAAAGTTAATTTGGGCACATTCTTAGAGGGAGGCAGCCAAGCCACCCTGTCATCACTCTGCAGAGCACACATGGGACTCTCATCTCCAGGCAGGGTTGAAGGAAAGCCTGAGACCGTATCTTCTAAGGATGAGTATCCTCTGCCCTGATGGAGCTATCTGGGTCTAGCTCCCGTTGTAGAGCTCCTTATTCTTAGGCTTTTCTCTAAGGGAAAGGTGGCTACAGTATCCTGGTGTCCTTTAGAGGCAGAATGTCCCTTGTCACCTCCAGACTCCTACAATTTATAAAATGAAGGACACAGGAATGATATGATATCATGGAACTCAGTAGAAGCAGATCAGACCAGTAGTGGAATCTACCCATCAATCTTTTTGGTCCTTGAACAGTCAGACTTTATCATCAGGGAGTGTGACAAGCAACTTGGGTACAGTAGTGGTTTGTTCTAGACCTGGCACCTGTCCCTTCTTCCTGCTGCAGAGAATTGTGGCCAATACCTAGTATTCCCAGAGTGGAAGGGACAGGAGCTGTGGCTGAAGGCTGAAGCACAAGTTCACTCAACTCTTCCACTATGAGCTGTAGCTTCCAGTGCCACTGAGAAGTGTCCCTAAAAAATGGGAGAGCAACAAGACATGAGGGACTGGGTCAGGGTGACCTGTGGGATCGACAACCTTGCAAAGATGCCAAGAAATGAATTCCATATTTCTTGAAGTCATTGTGCTTGGCTCTTCTTTGTTACCAACCAAGGTTTGTCACAGTAGCTTTGATATCGGGCACATGCTGGAGAGGCTACAGGATGGATCATGGTGACCTTGACTACCCACAGGACTCCCACTCCCACTTTACCTCTGACAGCCAGTGCCCCAGTACTGCCTCACTTACTGGCTGGCTCAGGAGGACACCTCAGCCTGCCCTTGGCCACCTGCCAGTCCTACCACGTGCTATCCTGACTCAGCAAGGCTGGCATTAGGCCATCCTGGACAGAGTGTGTGTATGTGAGATTATATTTGTCTGCCAGGGCTGCAAAATCAAGAGCTGAATCCTGACTTTGGAGGTTGCAGGATTTGGCTTCTTGCTTCCTTCTCTGAACTTGGATAAACTAACAGAGGGGCTGTAAGTTCAAGGACAGTTGGCACCTGTGACACCGCGGGATATTATAGAAGGAAGGAGGTAGCATTAACCAAGGAGGAGGACAACAGTAAAGATTTACATTTGTTTAACACTGTGGGTTTGCCCTTTATATCTTGAGGGCATGGTCTCTGGGCTCAGATGTGTTTGTGCTGAAAAACTGTGGGAGCCTCTGTACTGCTATAGACTCCGACCAGACAAGAAGGCTGCTGGATGCTCTCTCTTGCTTCTCTGAGAACAAACAGGTACCTGGCCATAGCAGAACTGGAATGTGGGCAGAAGGTGTTCTTGCCCAGCTTTTATCTGCTTTTCCCATCATGCAATGTGGGATCTAAGAAGGCACTCTGTAAACATAGCAATGGAGCAAGTAGGAATGTGTGTATGTGTGTGTGTGTGTGTCCCAGATGTCTGGTCAGTGGCTCCCTACCTCAGGGCAGCTATGTCCTATTTTGTGATTGAGCATGCCTTGACTTTTGTCTTGGCTCTGGGCCTGGCATGGGTCCTGTGTCTTGCCTGTAGTCTGGCCCATTTAGCAGAAGCCTCCTGTTGCTATCAGTTACAGGGCCTTGGGTTCCATTGCACAGGTGTAAAGCAAGGCTGGCTTCTGTCCCTCCTCTTCTGTCTTATGGGCTGTAGGGCTTCTCAACAGTTGTTCATCTTCCTGTTTTCCCAAAGGTAAGTTCTTAGCATCCCAGTGGTGACTGGTGTTATTGCTGTTGTCAGAATTGTCAGGAACTCATGAAGTTTGCAGTGCTGGGAATGTCTCTATTCACTGCAAACGTCCATATGGTTCTCTTACTGATGGGAAGGAGGTCATTATACCCTTTGGCCAATTAGAGTCTTCAGTGTAACTTGGTCTATGTCCTGAATAGTGTTTAATAGGTGATTCTTCCGTGTAGTGATGTTCATGACTGGGGTTTGGAGGGTTGAGTTCCTGGAATGAGTGGTCTTAGAGGCTAAGTCTTTCCACAGCAGTAATGTTTCTCAAAATAACTCCCCGGGCATAAACGACAGACACTCCTGTCTTCTGGCTACCACACATCACAACCTGGACTTCTAAGCTGTGTCTGTGCACATCGCAGGTGTCATCCTGGTCCCCAGGCTTGGGCCTGCCCTATGCAGACCAGGGGAGGGGTGTCCCTGACATTTTTTTCTTGTACATATTTGGATGAAAGCAAACATAAACATGTGTGCCCCTCCCAGAGTTATCAGACTGTTGAAACATGGATCCCATGAAATTAGAATTACTCCAGGAATCTCATGCTGCTCTGGGGAAGGGAGAGGAGGAAGCCTGTGTTTAGCTAGAGGAGGAATTTGTCTCTTAGAAGACATGTCAAACCATTCCCAGAGCACCTTGCAGGCCCAGCTAGAGCCCAGACAATGACACAAGTGATGAGCTAGACCACACCCTCACCAGGACTTAGTTATGTATCCCCCTTTTTAAACCTGAGCTTCACTACAGATCGCTCAAGATGGACTTGAGAATGGGCTTTGGGGTCAGCGGGACCCTGAATTCCTTATTTACTCCTCTTCCCAATGGGGCCACATTAAACAACTCTCTTTTCTCTGCATCTCACTGCTGTTTGTTTGATTGGTGGACAGATGGCAGAGTTAGACTTGTTAGAGATTCCAGGGTCCAGTCCCTAAGGCTAACTATGCCCATAAGAATTTTGGGGAGCCAGCTGGGAGAGAAGACACATTTTGGGTATCAATCACTTGTAGCAAGTTGACCCTGAGTAGAGAGAAAAGACTGAAAAGTTTCCCCAGCAGTGGGACTGCTTATTCTACCACCCAGCCAACGCCTGGCTACGCAGAGAAGAGAGCTGGGGCTTGGTGTCGGACCCGAGAGAATCTGACCCTGGTGAGTCTCTGTGATGGGGCACTTGGAGCATTTCATCCTTTTAGCTCAGAGCTCTGTTGAGCTGTTGTTCACTTTGAATCATTTCAATGACTGTCATTCGGTGACTGTCTTTGTCTTTTGTTTTATTCTGAGCCACTGGGGTTCTGTTGAACTATTTGGGCATTGCAATGTTTATGGGACTGGCTTTATCAATTTGCAAGATTTTTGAACTAATTCGGAGTTAGGTAAAACTGTTTGGTCACCTTGCACAACAGAGGAAGTTAAATTGAGTTGGTCTTCTGGGGCCCTGCTGAACCACAGGGGTTTTGTTGAGCCTTTGAGACAGGAAAACAAGCTGAGGGACTCTGTGACTTGTGTAACCATGGAATACAAGTCTGCCATGCTTCTCCCTAGGGAGAGCTAGATGATGAGGCTTTTGTGAATGTGGGATGGTTTAATGTAATTGTTTTGTGTCATTTTGTTTCTAAAACAGCATGGGGAAAAAAATCCCTTGATCTATCCTTCATTTTCCTGAAAGTAACTAAATAACAAACCTCTGATAACACATTTAAAATTTCTTTGAATTTAGTACAAGGCAAAAGCACTCTTCCTGGCAAATATAATTTAAAATGAATTATTTATGCATGAGTGTGAGTGTTTGGGGGACAATTTGGGAGCAACGTAGTATATAGAAACTATTGCTTGTGCATTATATATAATATGTAATATTATATATAAAATATGTTATATGTAATATATATTACATAGTATATGTATGTTACATATTATATAACATTATATAATACATATATTATGTAACATATATAATATGCATGATATATTTATTTAATTTATATAATATATAATTATATATATTTATATATATATATATATATACATATATATATAAATCAGTCAAGCCTAACTAAAATGTTCAGTAATTGAGATGTTAATTTTGAAGTTATTAATGAAATGGTTTGTGTCTGGTACTTTCAATATTAATTTTGGAAGCTGAGGCTGAGAAAAATTTTTTTAGAGAAATTACAAAATGAGTAACTCATATTTTAAATCTAAAGGGCAGCTACACTGTTAAACCATGCTTTTGTTAAAGCTTAGAAACTTTCTGAAATTGCCTTTTAAAGGAAAACTTAGGTTTAAAGGATTAATTTTCCGAATGGCTTATTTCTAGAAATCCTGGTACGGTTCCTAGGCTTTGCTCCACATGCCATATACATACATACTGGGTTAATAGCCATTGTTTAACATTAGTTCATTGCAGAGAGATGGTCTATTCTGTTGTAAATAATGTTATCAGATCAGATGTTTGCGTATCTAGTTTAGTTATCCAGAGTTTATGGTTTACTAAGACAATCAGTTCTTTCCTTCTAATTGAATCTTAATAGAGTCAAGGCTTTTTAAAGGGTCTATAGTAAAGTTTTCTAAATGATAACTTATAAACTACTAGTTAATCCCATAAATCTGTGACTAGAAATGCATAGAAATTTTCATGTGAACTTAATGCACTGTGAAAGTTTGTAGAGCTAATATATTGTATGATAGTATGTTAACACAATATTTTATCATATTATTTGGTGACATTTTATATTATTTTATAATATAACATTTTAAATTATTTAAATTATTACACTTACTATAATAAAAGCTTAATATATTAAAGTACAAGAATGGACTCTGGGTAGGCTTAACTGAAAAGCCATCCCATCTACAATTCTTAGTTACGTGATACTGGACAGAACGGCTTTATTGGTACTGACTCCTTGTCATCTCTCAACACATACATGCACACACACGCATACACACACACACACACACACACACACGCGTGCGCGCACATGCACACATGCACACACACACATGCACATATGCACACACATGCACACATATACACATGCATGCACACACACACATATACACACATGCACAATACACACACGCACACACACACCATCAGGTAAGATCAGACTGACCAGAACTGACCTCATCCTGGTGACAAGAGACAAACCACAAGACAGATAATCAGCAATGTCTTTAGAGAAAACTGTTTAAAGACAGGGCAGGAAATTTTCTTTCTTTTTTTCTTTTTTTTAGTTTTTCAAGACAGGGTTTCTTTGTGTAGCCCTGGCTGTCCTGGAACTCACTCTGTAGACCAGGCTGGCCTCAAACTCAGAAATCCGCCTGCCTCGGCCTCCCAAGTGCTGGGATTAAAGGCATGAGCCACCACTGAAGCAGCACTGGGCATGCTGACACCTGCTTCTAACTCCAGCAGCTGGGAGCCTGATACAGGAGAACAGTAAGTTTGAGGCTAGCCTGTGCTTCATGACAAGACTCCATCTCAGAGCCAACAACAAAAACCAAGCAACTTGTACAAGTCCTTCCAAAGAAAACTAAGACCAAGGGGTCATGGAGAAACGGTTCTTACACATAGTCATCTGACACTGAGTGTCTTTTAACATTGGTTCCTGTTTGTATTCTGTTTGTGAAGTTTCAGACACAGAAGTGTTTTAGGGAATTTCACACCAAATCCCTCAAGCTTGAGATGTGGGCCTGGTGAGATGGTTCATCAGATAAGGGCCCTTGTCACCGAGACTGACACTTGAGCTCAATCTCCAGAACCTGCTGACAATTCCTGCAAGCTCCTTTCACCTCTATACACACACCTTGGCATCTAAGCCCATGCATGCACATGTGTATGCACGAACCCGTGGGCATGTGCACGCATGTGTGCGCACACACACACAACGTGCTCTAAATAGATAGACTGATAAATGTTAAAACCTTTTTTTTTTTTAAAAAGATGGGAGGTGTAAAAGCAAAGAGCCAGAAATTGCCCCTGGCTGAAAAGAGCTGTTCTGAAGGCAGACATTGTGTCCTTTTACTACCAGACAATTGAAACATGGGTTTCCAAGAAGATGGGATTTTCCCAGGAATCTCCTGCTGGGAGGAGAGAAAGCATGATGCCAGCTAGAGGGAGAGCTCTCTTCAGGAAGAGGTTTCACAGCAGGCTTCTGAGAACTTGTCAGACTACACAGTCGAGAACAGAGCTGAGGCTATAATGGCAGGACCTCACTGTGACTAAAACTACACGCACTGCTTGCCTTCTTTTAGCCTGAACCTCACAGCAGCACCCCAAAGTAGCCTTAGGGGGTGCAGGGAACCACTGGGGCTCTTTATGGGGTCTTCTTTCCAGTGTGGCCAGTTCGAATGACTTCCATTCCTCAACTTTCACCATCACTGCCTGTTTAATTAGTGTATTGAGGGTGAGGCTGAGTCTGGCTTGATAGGGCTGCCTAGCAGGTTCTTGAACATCCTCTGAGTATAGACCGCAGGGGAAGACAGCCAAGCTTACTGTCTTCCTGTTCAGGGTTAGTGGGAAACCCAGGGTCCTGAGTCCCAGGAACGTTGACAAAGAGCCCAAAGTCCTTCTCTGGAATCTGTGCTTAAGCATAGAGTCTCATGAAGGAAGGAGACAGCTAGAGCCACCCGTGGAAGGGTCCTTTGGTGAGTCTGACATGTCTCCTGCTCTTGGAACATCCAGGCCCCATCTGCCCAGTGCTTATAAACCATCTGCTCCATGCAAAACTGTCACTCTCCATGTGATGACTCTGTGGGCTCAGGGATTATGTAGGATGAGGAAATTCCTCTTCACCTGGAGGAAAGGGACAGAGAATGTGCATGCCTGTGTACAATTGTGAGATGTGTTCAAGATATACACAGCCACTTCCTTCTCAGATGCCTCCTGGTGCCTGCTGAGCCTGGAACCGGGCCAACATTCAACAAACATTCATTGAATATTTACTGAATGAAAGAAGGCCTCCCCCCCACCCCCCAACAGCCCACATTTATTATCTTCCAATTCTGAAGCAAACGTGTACTTTTTGTATGACCATGGGGACCTGTTCACACAGAACTGGAGTCTGGCTACATGTGCCTCTAATCCTTGTACTGGGGATGAAGGAAGCAGGAGGATCCCTGGGGGCATGCTGTCTAGCCAGCTGATCCTAGTCCACAAGTTCCAGGTCCAGTAAGAGTCTCAAAACCCAAGGTGGAGGGCAATCAAGGAAGACTCAAATGTCAACCTCTGGTCCCCACATTTATGTATACACATGATCACCCACGTTCATACATGAGGGTTTGCACGCTTGTACACACACACACACCCCTCAGTGTTTTAACTAAGCTTAAGATTTGGTGATGGGTTATATTCATAACCATCTTTGGATATATGTAGCCCATGGGACAAGGGCTGGACATGCCTGATAGAGGCTCAGGGCATGCTTCTAGTGGTTCCCATTTCTAGAAGTACTGCATGCCTAGCACAGACATAGGTGGTCTATCTGTCTTCGTCTCAGAAGGATCTGTGCTTACTTGGGGGTTATTGAAGTCTTTGGACATCTTAGTTCCTCATTCAGCTATCTCTGCAAGGACCCTTCCAAGCTGTAATGTGACAACCAGGTTCCAGGGCTAGGAGGGACATTGGAACCATGCTGTCTGTTGACACTCTGGGAGCAGACACAAGGGCAGACACTATTGATTGCTCCCCCAGGACAGTTTACTGGGATTCTCTTGTAGCACATGTTTCAAAACAAAGCTCATCCAAGTTGGTAGCTACCGCCAGCCATAGAAAGCATAAAATGAGAAAATCTGAACATGTATGTTCACATGCATACAGAACACAAATGTACTAGTTGGCTGGCCTCTGTTTCTGCTCTGGTCTTGGGGAGCTGTAGGCTCAAGGTCACACAGGGCAGTCCCTTCTTTCAAGGATGTGTGGGTATCAGAAGATGGTACCAGCTCCAGCATCCAGAGGATCTACGCAATGAGTAGTGCCATCATGCTGGCTTCCCTCTCCCATGGCTCTAGCCCTGGCTGCACCCCCTCCCTTCTGTGTGTGGGTAGGGAACTGAGGTGAACAGGCTTTAGCTGGATTAAGGGCCTTATTTAATTCTTATTGTATCCTGACTGGGACATGAGGACAGGATGGGGAAATGCAACAAGTGTTTCTCACCTTGCCCATCTTCAGACAACACTAGTAATTCATGTCATGTCAGCTCTAGAGCTGCCAGATACCCTTTATAACGATTCTCTTTATGAATGAATCCTTGATCCTGAAATCCTATGGATCACATGAATGATCTTCCTTCCTTCCTTCCTTCCTTCCTTCCTTCCTTTCTTTCTTTCCTTTCTTTTCTCCCTTTGAGACAGGGTTTCTCTGTATATCCCTGGCTGTCCTGGAACTCACTCTGTAGACCGGGCTGACCTTGAACCCACAGAGATCCGCCTGCCTCTGCTTCCCAAGTGCTGGGATTAAAGGCGTGCACCACTACCGCCTGGCAGGAATGACTTCTCACAAGACAAACTTGTATTGTGAGATAAGGTCACCCTTCTTCAGTACCTGCCCTCACTCTCATGTCATCTGGAGTGTTACTTGAAAAATGAATACATCATTTTGCCTATAGATCTGCTCTTAACAAATGAGGTATATTCATTGTATCTCAGAAAGATATTCAGATCTTCCTTAGAGTGGCTTTCATTCCAACAATACAGAATGGATATGTTTGTTTCTTTCTGCTTGTGTCTGTCTGTCTCCTCCCTTTCATTCATGTTTTAAGCCTGGATTTATTTTGAAATTTTAATCAGTGAGATTAAAATACACACCGGGAGTTCTGTGTTCACCAAAGTGGATAAACTGGTTGCCCTCACATTCTTTACCAAATAGGGTTTTCTTTTTCCAACTATTTTTTATTCACTTCACTTCCATATCACAGGCCCCTCCCTCTTCTCCTCCCAGACCTACCCCCACAAATCCATCTCCCCCTTACCCCTTCCCTCTCTCCTCAGAGAAAGAAAGGGAAGCCCCCCCGACCCCCCCAGGTATCCCTGGGATAGCCAATCTCAGCAGGACTAGGCACATGCTCTCCCCCTGAGGCCCAACCAGGCAGTCTGAGCAGGGGAAGGGGATTCAGTGGCAGGCAACAGAGGCAGAGACAGTCCCTGTGCTGATTGTTAGGGGACCCGCATGAAGACCAAGCTGCACAGCTGCTGCAAATGTGTAGGGGGTGTCGGTCCAGCCCTGCACGCTCTTTTGATTACTGAATAGCTTATCATTTAAATATTTTGCCTTGAGTCCTCAGTGCTTACTGCTGACACATCTGAGGTCCTGTTAAACACATGGCTCCAGGTCACACATCTTAGGACGACAGAGATACGGGGACATCTCTCCCATCCCTACTATAAACCACCTGCATAAGCCAAGCTCATAGAGACTGCGGAGTCCTCGGGCTGAGAGCCTATAACACAGGCGTTACGGGTCCCACCTCAGGTTACCCAATGCAAAAGGATCTTAGGTCTCCCAGTCAGTGTGGCCCAACCACGGAACTGGTTTTTCTAAGACTGGTAGGAAAGTGAATACAGTCTCTCACCTGCCCAGAGCTATCTTCATGTGGTACGGTCTTAACTCTAGTGCCTCTGTTCACTCCAGGAAAAGAAGAGAGGGTGTTTAGAAGAAAACTGTTAGAGAAATTACTTTCCAAAGAGTAGTCCTGGTGGTCTGCAGCAGTGAGGTGCTGGCCTGCAAGGTGGGTTAGCAGGCATCGGCGCCAAGGGGCCACCTGAGAGTGATGGTGACAGAGGCTGAAGGAGGCTGCGGTTTCTCCTCCATAGCCTGTGGTTAGACTCTTGCTGAGGTTCTGTTTTCCTTCAAGCAAGGGCAGTGATTTTGATGCTCTAAGTTGTTGTCAACAAACTCAAGGCTGGAGCTCATCAGAGAGGCCTTGGGCTCTTGTTCCAAACCCTAAAGGCCTTAGAGTAAGAACAGTTTATTGGATCTAAGCCTCAGCAAAGCAGCAAAGACTGCTTTATCACAACCACCCAGGCACTTGCTGGAGGAAGATGAAAGCCAGTCCAGTAAGATCTGCTCCACAGGCCTCTTGGGAGCCAGCCCTTGGATCAGAGTCTGACCTGGTAGGAGGGAAGCCACTCCCCCATCAGTCAGGTGGCCCCTTCTCGCCCTCCTCATCCACCCCTTTCCCTTCCTACAGAACCTGTGTGGTCATTTCTCCAGACAAAGGGCGCTCAGCCTCCTGACCCGGAAGCAATAAATTACTGAAGATGAGACTCCTGCTTTCTTTTAGGACCTGTTTCCTACTCCATGTGGACTGGGAGAAAAGCGAACCCCAAGTGAGTACTCAGTGTCACTATGTCCCACTGCAGGACAGAGCTTTCCTGCATGAGTCATGGCTCCCCCCATGACCTCTACCCCAAGACAGACTCCCAGAACCCCCTTCACTCTGGACAAGACTCCAGGAGGTGATGCAGTGTGACCAAGGAGTTGGACCTCTTCTATCTCCACTTTCTCAAACCCTAGGGATCAGGTGTCCTACAAAGCACGGGAGGAGCAGCAGAACTTGCCTTAACTCGTCCTCTTGTTAACCACATCTTAGAATCTTTCCTATTGTTCTTCAAAACATGGAAACAAACTTCTTCCTCGGACACTAACCAAATATAAATGTCCCTGTGATGGATACATTTCATCAACTAGGAGGCTGCGCCAGTGAGGTCACAGTCTGATAGAGCACAGTCTCTGGGTCGTTCCTCTTAGGGCTTTGTTCTGGGAACAGAGCTAGAGGAAGAAATTTAAAGTGTGGGAACTATCTCAAAGTCCCTAAACACTCACTTCCAACCTGTTTTTTTTTTTTTTTTTTTTTTTTAATCACAGTGAAAAATGTTAACAATCTCCATGTCTAGCAGGAGGTAAATGGGCTGTGGAAAATTCTCAAGTTAATACTTATCTACCCCTGGGTAAGGTTGCGGGTTCTGTGAGGCAGCTCTGCTCTAAGAAATATCAAATTGTGTGTATGACATGTAAGAACAACGGTTTTAATGATGATATAAAGCCCTCAAAGACAATATGCCATAAACGGTGTTCATGATTTTTCCTGGGTGGTGGGGATCTGGTGACTCCCTCCCTCTTCCTCCCCAAATCTCCTCCACCGAGTGAGTATATTATTAATGGAAAATTCCAAAGAGCCTTGGCTTCAGCCAGCACATTATTTCCTGCTTCTGTCTGTGTGGTTTCTAACCTCCTGATACCTCATTGCCTGCACACTCCCTCTTTGTCCTGAACATTCCTGAACAAACGAGTTGCTCTACAGCCCTGGAGCCCACAGAGCCTGACTGGGCTGCAGGACTCTGGCTAGTCAGAATAGTCAGGCAACTTACCTGTACAGACCCACGCAGTTGAAGAAATGGGCGGGGGGGGGCACCCTCAGAGCGTGGTGGAACCAGGCTGTCAAAACATGGGTAATCTTTTTGGCCTATAGATGGGGTTCTTGGGAACAGTGTGCACCCTTTCCAAATACCTCCACTGGCCCAGCCACACTCCCCCCTAAGACAATTGTGTTGCAAGCAAAGTTTTCAGGATTTCCAAGCATAAGTTGGCACAGTTGATAAGCTGGGACTCGTTCACAATCCAGATACAACTTCCAAGTCCTTACCGGCCGCATGGAAATGAATTACCCAACAGTTACTTCCAGAAAGTTCCCTCACCATTAGGGGGTCCTGGCATCCGTGTGGCTGGCATGTAGACAGCCGTCCACCCATAGTAGTCCTGCAGGGCACCCACCCACTGGCATCGGCTTACCGAGCTGGAGATGCTAGGGAAAGAGAGTAGCTCATGGGCAGTCACAGAAACAGGGATAATCTCCGTGGTGTTTTTTGAATAACAAATGTTCTGGGCTGGAGAGATGGCTCAGTGGTTAAGAGCACTGAGTGGTTAAGAGCACTGAGTTCAATTCCCAGCAACCACATGGTGGCTCACAACCATCTGTAATGGGATCTGATGCCCTCTACTGGTGTGTGTCTGAAGACAGCTACAGTGTACTCATATACAATCAATCAATCAATCAATAGAAATGTTCCCCATAGGCTCATATATTTGAGCACTCAGTTCCCAGTTAGTGGTACTGATTGAGAAGGTTATGAAACTTTTAGGAGGTAGAGCCTTGCTGTAGGAAGTGCATCAATAGAGGTGGGCTTTGAGCTTGGACTTACTTCCTGTTCTCCCCTCCCCCCTTCCCACGAAACGTGATCACTCTATTCCTGACAGCCATGTCAACACCTTCCTCACCATGAGTGAGTATTTTCCCTTTGGAACTGTAAGCCGAAATAAACAGCGTTCTCTTCCAACATGCTTTTTGTCTGGGCATTCTATTGCCTCAGCGGAAAGGCAACAGGTGCTAAACAACCTGGAAGTTGTCCCTCGGAGATGGACCACGTGGGTGATCTGTGACAGTTTGTCATCCATGTATAACATAACAGCCCAGTGGATATTTCAAGGTAAGCCAACCAATCAAGCTGGTTGTTCCTCAAACCAGCACCAACTACTCTGTGGAGTAGCTGGCAATAGCTTTCTCCTCCCCTCTCCTCCCCTGCCCTCCCTTCCCCTCCTCTCCCCTCAGCCCACTCTGCCCGAAGAGTCCCTGTATCTAGCTCTCTCCTAGGCTCATTGTCCAGGAGAGTTTAGAGTCCTTTCATCATCACAGAGCCCTGAATCACTCTAGCTGAGTTCAAACCAGAGCAGAGGAAGAGGCATCAGTGGGCACAGGGTGGATCTGGCTGCTGAGTGTTCGGCTAGCCTGCCATTCAAGTCATCTCAGAGATAGAGTCTCACCAACTGCCTGGATACTTAGATCACACATATATTGGTAAGGGGGTTTTGTTCTAACGTGTCTGCTTCCAAGCCTGACAAGATGAATTTGAGACCCCACCCTTATATCATGGAAGGAAAGAACTGACTCTTTCAAGTTCTCTTCCACACCAATAAAAACGAGAAGAGAATTCACCGGTGAAAGTTGCCTCCACAAAGACAACATCCTTTTATATAGATATTCCAACCAAGATTGTTACAACAGCAATGAACTGATAAGGCTAAGCATATATGATATGACCAAGTATGACCTTTCTTGGTGGTCATGATAGTCTGAGACGCGATGCCTGAAAGTTATGCTCTGACCTCCAGATGAACACGCACATACCCCACCCCCTCACACACAATACATATGCATACACACACACACAATACACACACACAACACACACACACCTCTGTGTCTCTCTCACACACATACACACACACCTCTCTCACATACCATGCAGACACAAAAACAAACATACCACACACATACCTCTCTTTCTCTCTCTCTTTCTCTCTCTCTCTCTCTCACACACACACACACACACACACTACACACACACACCTCTCTCTGCATGTGTGTGTCTCTCTCACACATACTCACACACCTCTCTCACATACCACACACACAAAACTAAACACACCACACACACACAAAACTAAACACACACACCCCATACAAAACTACCAAACAAAACCCTCCATGCACCCCATCATAGTAACATTGAAACAATAGGAGAAATGATCTTTTAAAAGAAGCGAAAGGATCCGGAGACTATCTTCTTCGATGAGGCAAGACAGACGTGGCATTTTAAGGAAAGCAATCAGAACAGAGCTCAGAGCAGTGAACATAGCACAGGCTGTGTGTTCAAGTGTGGATCCCTGCAGGGTTTCCCACCCATCCCTCCTGTGCGCTGCTGTCAAGATTTTACATGATGATTGTCTAGCTGTACTTAACCGTGTGATTAGTGTCTTCTCAGTAGACTGACATCTCAGCTCTAATTGCACTTGCTGTCACCTATGGAAAGGTACAGACCCGTTTCACTGTTTCCCTGCACACCACCAAGGTGAATTAGAAATTGTTAGGAAGTATGTTTGTGCTGCCCAGAGCATCTTATCTGTGGGCTGCAACTTCTCCAGATGACACATCACAGAGAGATCACAAATGAGGGAACGGTTGGCCACTAGAGAAAGGGAAGACTGGTGTCTATGCAGGCAGTCCTCAATTTTGAAAGCATAGGCAGGCTGCGCTTAGAACTGGGAGGCGTTTGTGGATTCTTGCTAAAATGGGTGAAGTGCATCTGCAGCATTGGGGGAGGGAGATGCCCCCACTCTTTCTATGGTCTTGGAGTCCACAGTGCCTGACTGGGATGCAGGACTCTGGCTAGGGACAGTAGGAAGTCAGAGGCTTTAGATACCCTAAACTGGGCAGGGGAAATTGAAATCTGAATTTACACGGAGGAAGAAAGAAAGAAAGAAAGAAAGCAAGCAAGCAAGCAAGAAAGAAAGAAATAAGGAAAGAAACAAAGAAAGAAACAAAGAAAGAAACAAAGAAATGGCAAGAAAAACATAAATACTTCAACAGTGACCAAGGTGGAGAGCTTGACATTTTACAGTTTTGGTGTTATTTGGGTGCTGGAGAGCAAAGTAGGCCTGGAAAATGCTGAGTTAGTAGTCTACCCCTGAGCCAGTCCCCACATAATTCACCAGCAGTCCTAGTGCCCAGTCCAGGGCACTCAGGTGGCTATGCTGAGCCTGACTAGCCTGGCTTCCGTTTCTTTCTCTGCCAGCTTTCCTTGGTCTGTAGCTGAGGGCTCAGTAGGAGCCACGGTGTCATTCCCAACCTGCCAGTGCTAGGTGTGCTTACATGGATTTTCAAATATGGCCTCTATGAGAGACACTTGGTAGAGCTAAAGTGGCAAAAACATCTCCCAGTGCAATAAAACTAAAGGTGTGCAAGAAAGGCAAAGATGGAAGAAGCACTAAGATTCCAAAGGATTTAACATTTGCGTCACTGTAAAACCATCCAAGGGCTGCTTCAACATAAGGACAGATAAATCAACCCTGCAGTCACAAGGACGGAGCTTCAGAATTCAGGCAGAATCTTTACTTTTGCCAAGCAGAGGCAGACATACCATCAGAAAAGAATTCACAGAGACTGTCTGCCAAGCATGGTGAGTCAACCTGCATATTCTATTAATACTAAATTATAAGAAAGCATTTAGATTCACAGGTTATCTTTGCTGATTCCTTGCCAGACTCCATCTTTCACTTATGTAACTAAATCTCCGCACACACACAAAGAATGTAGCAATATGGTTCAACAACGGCGGCCACACCGACACAGAGTTTCTCCCTTTAGATAACATATTAGTTACTTTTTAAAAAATAATGTGATCAAAGAACTAAAACTAAGCACAGGGCTCTAAGTGTTTGGACCAGGCACTGGGGCCGGGGTGCCTGAGGGGGGCTGAGCCCTGGGGTCTGAGGGTCTTGCAGAGTTTTGCCTAAGCCCAGGGATCTGTTTCCGCAGTGACTCGTCTATGGATGACTCTGCCTGAGCCCTTCCTCTTCCCGGTCACCCTGAGGTTGGTTCACGGTGCCTCACAGAGACCTTTCCACACACACACTTTGTGCCTCACCCCCACTTATCTTAAAGTTTAAAATAATGTTGCAATGCACTGGGCAAAGGCAGCCTGAGAGCATTTCCAGGCAGAGCAGCTGTCACCACACAGGGATTTATGGCTTTTCTCTGGATGTTCTGCCAGATGAGGTGGATAAAGCTGGAACATCGGGCACATTTAAGCAGGTTTCCCACCACGGTCCAAGAGCAAAACCAAGTTTCCTTTTATTATTATATAAAGTCACAGGTAAAGTTTTTCAGGTAAAGTCACAATATTTCAATCTGTTTTCGATATTAACAAACAAAATCTTTCCAGTTTTCTTCTCTGACCATCTCCTTTGATGTGTGAATGAATTGCTGCGCTTCTGACATTGATCTGGTTTAGCAATCTTAAGGTAAATGTGCATTGGTCTGGTGGACTATTCTTCTACGATGTGGCTGAATACTGCTTGATATTATTTTTTGTGTAGAAATTTCTTTTTCTGTTTTTAATGAGAGGATTTCGATTTGTAGCTGACATTGGCTTGAACTTTCGATCCTCCTGCCTCAGTCTTCAGAAACCCATCATTTTGCAGTCCTGGAAGCCAGATAAGCAAAAAAGCAAGGAATTGGCCCCCTTTGTGGGCTGATGTTGCAGATCTGCCCTTCTTGTCCCACCATTTCTCAGCTGGATTTTTCTTGTCTTCTTAGGTCAGGACTTGACTTACTTCAGGATGGACACTGTTAATTCTATTATCTGCAAGGGATTTATTTCCCAACAGAGTCACATGAACAGGATGAGGGCTTTAGCTGACCAAAATAGTAGTGCAATGCCCCAAGAGGACCAGGATGAGGGGCAGAGCACCAAGGAGGGGCTCTGGGTAGCAGTCATTGGTAGAAGTGATGGGATTTGTGGACTTCCCTTCATCCAAGAGAGATGCCACTGTGACCCCTCTTTGCAGGGACAAGAGAAACAGGGAGAGAAACCAAGTCAGAGGCCCAGAACCTGCTTCTCTCTCCTCACTAGGCAGAATCATCTCAGAGACCAGCAGTCTCCAGATAGAATGAGGCATCATGGCAGGGATGATGGTGGTCCATGCCCATGACTTTTAAGACTCTCTCTGAGCATTGTAAGGCTGTATGACTCCTGTTTCTATGGGGCCAGCATTGGCCCCATGGTGAAGTGGGTACCCAGGGGCCAAGGGCAGAGAGTTGAATGACTATGGGCAGGAGGAGGTGATTCTGGGTCCTCAAGGCTGAAGCAGGCTATGCAGGTACCGGACCAACAGGGTTTTCTGGACCTGTGATGGGAGGATGCTTGCCCTTGATTATTAATTTCGGTGAGAGATGGCTCAGCGGTTAAATCATGAATTGCTCTTGCTGAGGGATTGGTACCCAGCACCCACATCAGGCTGTTTACAAATGCTTGTTACTCCAACTCCAGGGCATCTAAAGCCTCTGACTTCTTCAGGATGAGCACAGACGGACGGATGGATAAATGGACACACACACACACACACACACACACACACACAAATCTAAAAAATATTTTCGAAGAAACAACAGAGTATCGAGCAACAATGAAAAACTCTTAAGTGTGGCCAGCCAGCCTGGAGGTCTCCTGATTCCCACCCTCCTGTCAGGACACAGTGTGACTCTTGGATCATGAAATAAGCCACAAAACATTTCCACTTACCTGCACATATTTGCAGATACCTGGCCCTGATCCCTTTTTCTGCTTCCCAAGGCTCAGGGCTGGGAAAGGGATTACTTCACGCCCTCTGTGCTCTCCCAGGGACTGTACTCTTCTGCACCCTCTCTCCTCTGGGGACGATTTGTGGTGTTTACGTGTACTATGGGACGTGTTGTATGATGATGCCCCTTTCCCTTGTTTATGCTCCAAACTCTGACTGACACACCAGAACTTTAGTAGCTTTGAAGTCTACAATGTGCCATGCATCTTCTGTGGCAAATTCATTGTCTATCAGAAGCGTGAGGACACTGGGGCCTGATGTGGCACAGGGCATCCAATGGGATGCCAGACATACCGGACCTAGCTTTGCAGCCTGACTTGAGCTCTAGGAAGTAGGTAGCACTGAACTCCTCAACCGGTCCACTTGGTGTTGTGGATGTTGTTAAGGAATGCAACATTTCTTCTATGGCCATCTTCTACACATTCTCACATGGTAGGATGCAGCTCCATGTCTCTCGTGATAAACTTCCTTCCTTCTGGGAGCTCCACTCTCCCTACCTCATTTAAACTGAGTTATTATTGGAAGGCCCCCACCTCTAAATACAGTGAAAACAAGAGTCAGGACTTTTGTGTATTAGTGGGGATGAATGAAGTTCAGCCACAGAGGCAAGCATCTAAAATAGTTCTCTTTCATTCCTGCTCAACTGTTGGTTCCTGGTACAGTTTTAAGTCATTGCTTCTTACAACTAGACTGACTTGAGAGGCTCACTCCAAGAGCACTGTTCTCTGTTATACAGCCACCCCCCATCCTTGTGAGCACCACATGCAGGCGCTGAGCACCCACTGTGGCAGTATAGTGAGCAGAGCAGACAATGTGTCCTGTATTCGCAAAACCTTTGTTGCCACTTACAGCCTGTGATGCCCAGACAATACAGAGACCAACATTACGACTTAAATTGTTGCCGCTGGCTCTGCCTTGTGTGAAGAGATCTGCTGTATAAATCTCTTACACACACACACACACACACACACACACACACACACACACACACACAGTCTTAAGCGGGGCTTAGAGACTTCCTCAAGGCTCTTATAGGATCGGTATGTAATTTCAGCTTCATTCTCTAGCAAGGCTTCTGTGTGTTA
>JADRCH010000044.1:4842221-4878289 GCA_019843965.1 Rhynchomys soricoides | reverse complement strand
AGGAAGCAGGGTGTTTAATGAGTGACAACTGCAGACAAAAGTCACCATGCCAGTGGTTCTTCCAGTCCTACTGTGTGTGCTCTTGTTCTATTCCGCTGGAGGGGATCTTACCACTGCCAGATCTGTCCAACAGCTCACCCTTCCCATTCATCCCAGAGACTCTGCAAGGAGCCCACATCTCAGAGCCTTCAGCCTTCATGTTTGTCTCTACTGACTATGTGGGGCTTGCAAAATGATGTGGAAAAAATTCCATGCTCCACTTGCTGGTAAAGGAAAGTACCACCCTGGTGGGCCTTACTCTACAAGAAAATGTCAATTCCTGCAGGGGACTCTTCACTGAAGCTGGGAACTGTGCAGTAGTTCTTGCCACTGAGCCCTCAGTGGGACAATGGCTGGACATCTTGCTGTGGGCATGCTGTGTGGCTATCCCACAGCGCTGACATTACAAGTACCTGGCTCACTCCACCCCTCCTCCTGGCCTGTGAGTCTTTCTCAGAGATCTATCCCTCACTTCATGGTTGATGATTCACTGTAGAGACCTCATATCCCCAGCCTGCCCAGTGTTCACCATCACTGGGTGAATGGCCTGCACCATACACATGCCTCTGCTTCAGTAAGAGCTGAATGGTTAATAATGATGACTCAGGTTTGTTATGCCTAAATCTGACAGAATTCCCAACTACTTGGCCAGGTGCAGATCACCTCACTAGCAGCTTGGGAGCAGTCTACCTCACGGTGTAGACTCACTGGATCACGGCTGTACTTTCCCACTTCAGACCTCCAACTCTGAGACCCCAGAACCCCTTCCAGTAGCCTCACACACATGCCCACATCTCCAGCAAGGGCTGTTTGTCCACGTGAGTGATACAAACTCAGGCTCATTTCTGTTGGTGAAGGAATGTGCTGCAGACTCCTTGGTGGCCTGCAAAGCTCAGGAAGATTCCTGGAAAAGAAACTCTGTGTTCCTCCAGATTTAGAGACATATGTAGCCAGGGTGTTTAAAAGGAAAGTGGAATTTTTGCTTTTCCTTGGAAGTGACTCTTATTTATCTTGTCAATTCCAGAACACGTGAGGCACAGGGTTCTGGTCTGACTGCTGCCAAGCCCAAGATTCTGTTGTCTGGGAAGACAACTGCATTCCTGAGGTGTGGGGCCATCAAGAGTGCTGTTTTTATGGGCTCTGTGGAGGCCCTGTGGCCAGGAAGAATGTTCTTGTGGGTACGGCCTTGTCTGCCAGAGGAGTGGGCTGGACCCTCACACTGGAACCTCAGCCCCACACAGGGGAGAAACTTCACCCATGGCCTCCTCAGCTCATAGACTAGCTGGAGCCTCCGTGGACCCTGAATGTGAGCCAGCTCATGGATGGACAGAGGAAGGAAGTGTAGCTCAGGAGTCAGGGGGAGGTAAGCTGAACCAGAGAGGAGGCAAGGCCCCAGTACTCCTTGGATAGCAGCTGGTTTAGTGTCTACAGAGCCAGTTTTCCACACACCTGGGTGATTTCACCAAGGCTGGTAGAAATGAGCTCATGGCAGGCTAGAAGTCTCTCCACCCTGTCTCCCCATCCATGGACATGAAAAGTGCACTCAGGCCATGTGCAAACACACATGTGTTCCTGGCATGGGAGAAGCATTCTCTCTGTTTCTGGCAGGCGACTTTGTCCCTTTCCAAGGGTTTCACACTTTCAGTGCCCACAAGGACCTGTCCCCAATCTTGTTGACACTGGTTGTGTTGACATCAAGTGCTCTGTTCTGGTCACTGTGTCCCTCTGACTGACCCAGCATGGGGCTTACTGTGCTCTTGGTTAGGCAGAGACTCAGAGCTAAGGCTTGGGAGGTTGGGGTTTAAGCCAAGGCTGGACGGAGCCAAGCCCTGACTGTCCTCGCCAGAATCCACAGGATCCAACTGCCAGGCAACCAGCCAAGAGAGGGGTTATATCTGCCACAGACTTGAGGAGAAGCTCCTGTCCTGCACATGGAGCCCCTGAAGCCACCCTTTGTCCTGCCCTCCATTGCCTTCCAATGCTAAGAGTAAGAGAAGTGAGAGTCATGCAGTCCTGGGTATCTCAGTGGTGGTAAAAGGCATGGGGAGTATGCTATTCACGTCCCTACACTGAACCCCAGGGATGCCCAACTCATACAGATGACAAGAGATCGTCATGGCCAACTACTCAACCCCCACTATCCCAGGATGGTGAGTCGTAGAGATTCCTTCGACAAGCTCATGGCTTCCTGAGCCAGGGGTAGGAAAGACATGGTGAGATTGCAAGGCCTTGCTTGCAGGAGTGCTCTGGCCTGGATGAATCCTCCCTTTGTCCTTCGGCCTTTTGGCAGAGAGTGGACTGTGGGGGCTGAGGCAGCACTGCAGGCTATTGAGAGCTATTGTGTGATACTATGGTGGGGTCTCCAAGTGCAGGTATGCACTGCCACTCACGACAACTTTATTCTTAAGTAGTAGATGCATCTCAACAGTTCCATACCCAAGCTCTGAGGACATGACCAAGGCATCTTCTTCCCATGTCACCAGAGCTTTTAGCATCCTGACTTTCTCACTGGGAAACTGAGTGACATGGAGAAGCCTTCCCTCCTTCCCTCTGGGTTGCTGGCTAACAGAAAACCACGATTGGTTCTGAGACAGCCATGGGGTCATCCTGGATGTGTCTTGCATGGGGATCAGGGTGATTGGTCTCTGCTCCTGTGGTCATCCGGGACACACAAGAATAGGATGTTGTGCTACAGTGGAGTCCTGGGCTCAGAAGGCAGCGTTCTGGTTTTATGCCACATCTGTTTATCTGGCACCCAGGTTGGGCTTCAGCCACTAAAGCTGTCACGTGACACTGCCTCCTTGCCTGATAAATCACAGGGTAAAGGAAGGAAACCTCCTGGGGAACCTGGAGTGCAGCCCAGGCTCAGGAGCAGAGGTCCTGAGCTCTTGCTTCCGCTCCATGGCCCATTCTTAAATGTGTCACTGGCCATGAGTCAGCTGGCTGCCAGACCTCTGTAATATTACATAAAGCATGAGAAGCTCACCCCTAAGATCAGGCAGATGAGCAAGAGGTGCTGTTTCTAAGACCTTTCCTTTGAATTTCCTGCATAATGTCCAAGCAGACCTGAAATGTCCTGGCCTCTATGTAAAGATGCTCATGTCTGAGGGCTCAGTGTCTCTGGATGTTCCCAAAGGTCCCTGTCTGACAACTTACATTCCTCTTGGATTTCAGTGGAGCTGGTGAGGTTCAGAATGCTATTTATTGTCAGGAAATTGAGCTTGGCTACAAAGTGGAAGCTGCCAAGGTCTACCTCAAAGGAGACCTCAAAGGTGGCTGTGGTTGTAAGCTTTGGCAACAGGCTACCACCGTGAAGATGATCATGTCCCCCAGAGGCAATGAGGGCACAATGGTTAACCAGGTTGCAGTGTCAGAAGCAGAGAGGGTCCTGGGCATTGGCATCTGGGAGGAGCTGATTACAGACCAGGAGAAAGGATTATCATGAGGGTCCAAGGCTGGTCTAGGAATGGGTGACTTCATGCCGGCTGGTTGGGGTGTTGGGGAATGTCGGCCACCTCGTTCATGTGCTCATGCAGATATTTACCCAACATCTCTAAGATGTCTCTGCACAGTTGACAGGCTCCCCGGATAGAGATACAGACGTGGTCAGACTCCAGGTTTCCTCTGGTCCTTCGCAGAGGCAAACTTGACTCCTGGGTTACCCTGGGCTCCTTAGCCTGTTCTAGACGGTTGAGATAAATGAACCACAGCATACTCCCTCTTTGCCTAGCTTCTTTGCTTGGCATCATGCCCATGAACTTCTCAGCGGTCCCTGGAAAGGTTTCCAGTGGGTTGAGGTAACATTTTCCTCTCCCCAGTTTGTCACCTCTTCAGTGAGACAAGATGAGGCCTTGAATCCATGGAGATGGGGATGGGGGAAAAGAGCAGACAGAATGGGCACCTACCTCACAGAGGAATCCTCCAGCTGCTGGGCATGCCACTGCTGCAGACTTTTTAAATCTGGCCACTTATTCTTTCTTCTATTTTCCCCACAGGTTATACAAAATAGTATGGGATTTGCATGCTTGGCAGACTACATTTCAGGGTCCACACTGGTCCTAAGTTTAAACACACTTAAGCAGTGCCACAGTTCCTCAGGGCCCATGGCCTCTGGTGACAAGTCTCTACTAAGGTCTGGTGACAAGCCTTAGTCCTCTCATTAGAATTTGTCATTTGCCATGCATTTTAGTGCCATTTCTATCTCTGTTCATGTTGGGCACATGGTGGAGCATCTGTATCTCAGATGTACCTAAGGAGTCTTGTAAGTTTTATGCGTGGATGCATAGCCACAGTCAAGATCATGAATGCACTGGTTGCCCCAAAGCTTTCTCCCTCCCTACTTCACTCCCTTGAGAGCATTTGTTTTCCCAGCAGTTCATTTTGCAGGCTTTGGAATCTGGTACAAGTGGGGAAACACTTTTATTGCCCATTATTTGTTTATGCAACATAGTTACTTTGAATTTTGCCCAATAATGGTCAATGGTATTTTGTGAGTCTCTGACGGATTTGTTCATCTCCTACGCTTTGAAGGGCACTAGGTTACTTCTGGGTTGAGCAATCGCAGACAGATAAGCTGTTTTGAACCCTTGTATTCCAATCATTGCCTAAACATACAGAGACAAGAAATGTGTGGATTGGGGAAGAGTTCATATCTACCTTGTTAAAAGAAAACAAACTGGCAAGCCATTCTCAGTTGGTTTTTATTGCTTTATGTACTGGCCAAGAGCCTCTAAAAGATATATGCTCCACATCACAGTAGCCCTCAGAATAGCCATTCCAATGGGTTTGTAGGCCTACTGTAAACGTATTTTAATTGTCATTGACACAGACCCTATACCTGCTGGGTTCCTCTGCAGCCTCCAGCACCACTGACATATTCTCCATGGCCACAACTGATCATCTCAGGAATGTTGTGTGAGCCAGTGTGTGACTGGATTCGCCTCAGCATGGTTCTCTGAAGTTTCCAAGTCATGGCCTAGGTTCTTTTATTGTCAGGAGTGTCTTTTGGTGCTGGTGTACTGCCCACATGTGAGGCCAGTGCCAGGTTATAAAGAATAAAGCTTCTGGGAGCATGTAAATAAAGCCTTATCTCCTGAAGATCAATGTCTGGGCTGCTATTGCTGGGTCATAAGGTAAGTGCATATTTATATATGTGCACTGGCTAGTCAGACAGAATGGAGCTGGGCATGGGCTCGAAACACAGGAAAACATCTCTCAATTTTTCTTTAAAAATCATTTTGCAAACAAATAGGTCACACGTTTGGTAGATTATTTTCCTGTCCCCCCCCCTCCTGCTTTCCCTCCCACCATGCCTGTTTTTAGATAAGTTTTCCCAATGCTCTCTAGGCTGGTCTCTAACCCAAGAGTCTCCCATGCCTGACTTCTGAGTAGCTAGAATCACCAAGCTCATCTTCTTGGTAAATTAACTTTCAATAGGGAGCAAAAATAATTTAACTGGAAAAAAAGCCTTTCCAACAGTTAGGTTCAGATTTTACTTTCAAGACTGTGCCCTTTATATAATACAGCATATACAAAGAAAAGTAAAAATGGATTATAAAGCAAAATACAAATTCTAAAACTGCACAAGTTATATAAGGAAGCATAAGATAAAACCTTTTACTTGGAGTGCATGAAGATCTCTAGAGCTCAAACCCCATGAGAATCAGTTGGATTTCATTATGTCTTAATTAGGGTTTTATTGCTGTGAAGAGACACCATGACCAAGGCAGATCTTATAAAGGACAACATTTAATTGGGGCTGACTTACAGGTTCTAAGGTTCAGTCCATTATCATCATTGCTGGAAGCATGGCAGCTTCCAGGCAGGCATGGCACTGGGGGAGCTAAGAGTTCTGTATCTTGTTCCAAAGGCAAACAGGAGAAGACTGGCTCCCAGGTGGTTAGGAGGGGGGGTCTTGTTGCCCACCCCTACAATGACACTTCCTTCAGCAAGGCCTCACCTACTCCAACAAGGCCACACCTCCTAATAGTGCCAATCCCTGGGCCAAACATATTCAAAGCACCACACATTACAACTAAAATCTTCTCTTTAAAAATTGCCAAGAAAAAGAAAAGGCTCACCATTGTGGGTGTAAACCAGTATAGACACCCATTAGAATCCAGAATGAACAAGAAACTCCTATTTGTTCAGATTTGTGCAGATGCCCATATAGGAAGACACAAGGATGGTCTATATGATCAGAAAGAGATGTGAGATGCCATCACTGCCAACAGAACCACCCGACTAAGCAACACTCATCATTCTAACTCTGGGACATAGCAACAGGTGCCTCATACACAACTTGCTCTGGAAAACTAGCTGTATCCTAAGAAGTTAAGCATAAATGCTCTATGCCCAATATTTTAACACCCACATGATTGCCCCAAAGGAACAAAACATTAACCCCTCTGTTAATGGCAAGATGTGTACACAAGGTCCTCTGCCTGAGACAGTAAATATCATGAACGCCCAAATGACCACCATTTGGGGGTCTGTGCACAAATGGTAGTGCATGGCACAAGGCAACACCAGGCAATGTAAAGGACAGTGTGTGTACTGTTGTGAAAGAGTCTCAAGCTCTCTGTGCTATGCACCAGAAGCCACACCATGGAGAGGCCACAGACAAAGTTCTCATGCAGGATTCCCAACCTGTGAGTCCTTCATTGAGACCAGGATAGAAGCCAGCCTCTCTTGAGGGGTAGAGAGAGGGGCCATGGCTAGAGGGAATAAATTAAGCTATGTTTTTGGCAAGAACTGCTTAGAGTAGAACTTCTGTGCAAGGCCCACAGACCAGACAGACTACAGTGCAGACCTTAAATGGAGTACCATGTCAACCCTAGAGATCAAGAGAAGCCAACCCACCACAGTCAGGGTGATGAGCAGGCACCATCTACCTGACCCTGCAAGGAAAGCAGCTCTGGAATGACTTCTCATGGTCAGTTCTGTGTTCTCAGCCCTCAAAGGCCTGTTGATCCACCACTCATAGGAAACTTCTGTTGGCTTGGAGGAGGAATCCTTGATTGGCGCCTCAGAGCTGAGCCCATACCACCTTTAAACTACATTTGCTAGTTTTATCTCTGACAGCAGTGACCGAGTATCCAAAGCCATGCAAGTGTGCGCTTCTAACGTACACGTGGTTGATACCATTTTCCCATTCATTCATTTTATGTAATTATCTCAACACATTATCAAGCACAAATTACTGCTTCAGAATTAGATCATCGATTTCCAATCCACTGCTTATGTCCATTTCTTTGTTTCTTATAAGTCATTGGGAGAGGCCAATGTATCTCCCTCTCTGCCCAAGGCTGATTTCAAACCCGTGGCCTGTTCTCCACAATTTATTCTGTCAGTTGGGTTAAAAGCCTTCAGTGTTGAGATTACAGGCGTGCTCCATCAAGTCTGGTAATGCAGAGAAATGAGAGCTGGGGTTTGGTTTTAGACTTGGATATCTGGCCCCCGTGCTTCTCTGTGATGGGGGCACTTGGAGCATTATGTCCTCTTAGTTCAGGGCTCTGTTGAGCTGTTGTTCACTTTGAATCATTTCAATATCTGTCATTTAATGATTGTGTTTTTCTTTTGGTTTATTCTGAGCCACTGGGGTTCTGTTGAACTATTTGGGCATTGCAATGTTTATGTGATTGGCCTTGCCAATTTAGTTGTTTTTTGAACGAATTTGTAGTGTGTCGATCTATTTGGTCATTTTGCATGGCAGGGACAGTTAAATTGTGTTAGTCTTTGGGTGCACTGTTGGACCACAGGGGTTTGGTTCAACCTTTGAGACATGAAAATAAGGGTTTTGAGGGGGATCTCTGCTGTGACTTGTGCAACATTGAAAATATTAAGTCTGCACTATCTTGATGTATTCAGGAAGGTTTCAGAATGGCTACAAAGGATTTAAGAGAAAAAGGTGACAGGGTTCTGGAGGGTACTGACATCACAGTATTAGGTGTCTTCCTCTTTATAATGCCCACATGAAGACATGTACTCTTTCCTCAGTTAATGTGTCTAAGGTTCTTGGGCTTTCTTGATATGATTTTAAGATGCCGATGTGTACTTATAGTGCTGACTCCTGGCTTAGCCATGTGGAAGGGATGGTGTGGCATGGTTTCCCGCCCCTGGAACAGAGCCAGCAGGGTGTGGGCCTCCACTAATGTTGATGTTTGCTAGGTATAAGGCTTGTTTTTACATTTTACTTTATGTTCCTCCTTTGGGGGAATGTCCTCTTTGCCAAAGTTAATGACTCCAAGATAATCAGAGACAGCATGAGTCCAGGAGGCAAGGATATGTCTATATCCTTAGCAAAGATGGTAAATGCAGTAACCTCCAGGATAGCTCTTAAGGCTGTGGGAAAGAACTCTGAAAACATGAGTTAAAAAAAAATATAGGATTTTTGCAAAATATAAGGATGTAATATGAATTATATGAGGGGCTTCACAAACCTATAAAAACAGAATTAACTGTACTATGAACCAGCTTGTCAGAAAGATACAAAGGCAGGCAGATTTCTGACTTCAGGGTCAGCCTGGGACAGAGCTAATAAGGTCCAGGCATGGTTGGAATAATGTTCGTAGGACAGGATCCCACCCAGCTAAGTTTATTGTTTGTGCTTATGAAGGCAGGTAGATTTCTGATTTCATTTGCCACATTAAAAGTGTGCTTGCTCCCCTTTAAGAATCAAGGGACTAAGGTCACAGAATGCTGATTGGTGGAATGGTTAAGAGGGAACCTGGAGTAAATGACTGAATTGATATGTAAATAAAAGACTGGGCTTTTGGTCTGCATGAGCTGAGCTAGCAGAGTGCGATAATGTTCTTTTATCTTTTATAATGTTCTTTTATAATGTTTTTAGACTTTTTTAAAAGAAGAGGTTAGCTGTCTGGAGATCTCTGGTGTGTGAACACAGCTCTTTTAAATTTCTTCATAGTTCCTTAAGAATTTTTCTAACAGGATTTCCAACCTTGGTCAATAATTACTTAGAGAGCTAACACAGCTCTTCATAGAATTTTTTTCTAGCAGCTACGCAGAGAAAACTGGAGAGCAAACAGCTCTTTTAGATTTTTTATTTTTCTAGAAAATCCAACAATTTTTTTTTCTAGCAGCTTTCCTGACTTTGGTAGGAAAACTCATGAGCTATCCAGAGAGCTTTTAGAATTTTTTCTAACACGAGAAAGCTGTCTTGAGCAGAGAGCTGTCTCCAGCAGACTATAGAACCAAGAGATATCTACAGAAAGCTGTCTAGGAAGCCTCTAGCAGACCATGAGGCGGTCAACTTGTACTCATGATTTGACTTTGAGTTGTTCTTTCTGCTGCTCAAAAACTCCCCTTCTTCAGGACCCCTGATCAAGCTGAGGCTGGTCTTGGGCATTACAGGCCTGACTTACCCCAGTAAGTTTATAGGGTGGTACTCTTTCTACTCCCAGGTATAAGCCATTTATACTACAGAAGCAGAACCAGACCGATGGTACCATTCACCTGTCTGCCCAGATTCACAGTCAGATTCCATTTTCAAAATAGTGTCATAAGCTGCATGTAAAATGGAGTCTCTTGGAGCAAGGAACACTTTGAAAAAAGTGTTTTATACAGTATAAAGTTACTTTGGGCAGCACACAAATCTCAACAATCTTTCTGTTGCATCTAATCTCAACAGGAAGGCTGACTCTGTGGTGGTAGCCAGAGAGGAAATCGATTCACACAAAGAGATTTTCTAGTGTTGACAACGCATCCGACCACTTTGAAGGAGACTGGAGCCCAGAGAATGACAGGTCAGTGATGGGCAGAGTTATGGCTTACACTTCCTGCCATGTCTAAAGCTCAGGTCAGAGCTCTGATGAGGGACTTGGGGTCACCAGATCTCTTTGTTCCTCTTTCCTACAGAATCACATTGACTAAATCTCTTCTATGGTTTTTATTATTACTTATTTCTTAAGTTGAGGGTGGGTAGCTGAATCTAACTTGTTAGAGCTGCTAGGATCTTGGTTGGGATCCTAACCACTCTGATTACAATGGTAGATCATCACTGGGGACACTTTGGCTTTCTGATCTGTCACCAACTCCTAGAAACTACACCCTCTTCGGTCTCCAGGAAGGCTGTTTTGCTTTTGGTGTAACAGGAATCCATGTCCCGCTGGCATCCTGCTTCAGCCTTACCTTGTGGAACCCAGCTCTGAAAAGCCATTTTCAGGATCCAGTACACAGCCTGCAGAGAGGCCCTTTGTCCCTAACTTTTTCTATGAGCAACTTGGCTATGGCCTGCTTAACCAAGAATGCTTGGCCTCTCTACCCCCTGCTGGGAGAGGCTGGACTAGGGATACAGGGCAGGGCAGCTGCATGAGGCTTGGCTGTACTTGGGCTGAGAGTCTGCCAGCCCCTCAGCTCCAGCTCCCCACTCTCACAGCATTTCAAATTGTCTCTCTGAGGACCCATGAAGCCAAGTCTTTTCCCACATTGGAGCCATGCTGGACACTGCTGGCCAACAGTACTTCAGACTTCCTTGTCTCCATGGCAATGACTGTTTGGGTAAACTGTGTCCAAGTGCTCCAGCTGGCAGGGTGAGAGCTTTCTCCTGGAAGCCTTCATGTTTACATACCTTTGCTTCCCTCTGCTCCTGGCCACCAGCCTGCAGTACCAAGCTGAGCAGAGGCAGCTCCTGTAGCTTGTATGGGAAGTAGTCACCAAGTGCCTGCTAAAAAAACTACTTTAGGATTGGGCATGATGCCTTACACCTGTAACCTTAGTGTGGCGCAGAAAGGGGTAGGCAGGAAAATCCACAGTTGAGGGTTGGCCTAGGATATACAGGCTCAAACTCCATCTCAACACCCCTCCACCCACAACACACACACACACACACACACACATCATCCACACACACTGCATACACCTTGCATACACCAAACACACCACACACACCATCATACACCACCCACGCATATATCACAAACACACATCCACACATACCACATAAGCCGTGCATACACACACACATCCCACATCATACACCCCCAACCCACCATTCACACACACCACCCACACACACTGCATACACCCTGCATATACCCCCCCACACACACACCATCCCTCAACCTCCCCCAGCTTTTACTAGCAAATGAAACCCTGGCTTAGAATCCAGAGTTGAGCAGTACTGAGCTGCTAAATGACAAGGATTTCATCAAATTCATGGTCCTGTAGTGCTAGACAGGACACTCATTCACACCAGGCTCACTGTCAAAGTCTGAATGAAAAAGCCTTGAATATATTTAAATGCTTAGTCACCAGACAGTGGAAATGTCTGAGATGGATTCAGAGATATGACTTTGTGGGAGAAGGTGTGTCACCGGGAGTGGGTTTTGAGATTTCAAAAGCCCATGCCAGACCCAATCTTGCTGGATCTCTCCCCCTCTCTGCCTACTACCTATGATCAATATGTAAAGCTACTGCTTCAGCACCATGCCTGTCTGCTTCCCCAAGACCACAGACTAACCCTCTCAAACTGTTAGCCCCCAACTAAATGTAGGGTTTCTTGTTGGTTTTGTTTTTTAAGGAGTTGCCTCCATTACTGTGCCCAGAGTGAGAAAGATTGGCATAGCTTAGGAGCCAAAAATATGCAGTATATGACTCAGTGCTCAACCCAGTTTGGAGTTTGAAGATAGCCACCAGAGTCCAGTGCCTTTGGCTGTAAGGAAGAACTTGCACAGTCTCAAGTGTGCAGGCATGATGCAGCATCCTGTACTCAAGGTCTCTTCTTCTGGATCTCAGCCTCCTGTATTAGGCTCAGTGTGCTTCAGTGGCTAACAAAGCACAGACCATATTGGGCCTATGTGAAGGGTTCTCTATATTTTTTTTCTTTGCTCTCTCTTGAGACAGTCTCATGTATTCCAGACTGATCCTGAACTCCTGAGCCTCTTGTCTCCACCTTGCATGTGCAGGTATTACAGATCTGTGTCATCATGCTTGGCCTCTGGGGTCAGTCTGGCTATTCCAAGTCTAGCACTGATGATGGAAGCTACAGTTTGTGAATTCTGTCTCATAAGTCAGTCATTTCTGCTTGACTGATTGTGAAACTCCATGAAGCTCAGGGTCCAGGGTTCTAGTTGCTGACACTTGTGGGCCCTCCCCCAGCATGTCCCCAGAGTTACTGAAGGGCCTGAAAGACTGACTACTCATGAGCAAGCCAAACCTACATAGATAATGGACAAGATATACCCAGGCTTTACAGACACACACACACATGTGTATGTGTGAATGCATGTTTAACAATAATGACTAAGAGGCCATGATGAAGGCAGGGGCATGAGACAAATTAGAGGAGAAGGGGAAAGTACATACTTAATATATAAAATTCTCAGAAATAATACAGTTTTTGAAGAGAGACCACAAAGTTGCTGAAGAGAAGAGGTGGAGCAGGTCTGGACGGAGTTAGGAAGAGGACTGGAGTTAAATGTGATCAAAATACATTGTATAAAATTCTAAAAGAAGTAACAAAAAGCCCTTGTAAAAATAAAGGAGAGATCTGAACACGCTCAAGTGTGAGCTTCTCAAGAGTCACCTTCCTCAAAGAGTGGCTAAGGAATTTAAATGCGATCATGGTCCTCTGGCTCCTCCTGGTCACAGCTGACCAGGAAACCTGAAATCCAGAGGGTTGCATGAGAAGCTAAGATGATTTTTATTGTAAAGAGAAGTTTATTGTGCTGTGAAATTTCCAGAAAATATCTGAGAAAGGAATAGGCCACACTCAGATAGACACACGGGTCTTAAGGCTCCTTGATATTTTGACATGCGTATTCAAAAACATCTCTCTAAAAAGAAAGGTTCTATGTCAGCAGTCTTCACAGCAAATATCATCTGTATTGGGATTCTCCACTCTCAGTTGGTAAGAGGCCTTCCTTCCCATTTACCCCCAATGTCTCTTCCAGTCCTGCCTCAATCTGGTGTGTGCATCAGAGACCAATAGGGAAAACCCTCCAGTGCCCTGGGCTTCAGCTCAATACAGTTCCACTGGTTGCCATGGCTCAGTCAAATCTGTCAGTTTTCCTGGATCAGTCTTGTGTCTCTGACACTCACCTCATCTCTGTACCCTCCAGATCTCCAGCTGGGTTCACTAACCGCTTTTCTAAGAGCTTACACTATCTGTCCCTGGATATGTCTATTCCCTGAGTCTGCCTTCAGTGAGCCTCTTTAAACTGTGTCCCATTTAACCCTTTTTATACATTCTTTGGCATTACATACATGTCGTACTGTGTGGTGTGCCTGCATATGCCTTATTGTTCGATATGTGAATACTGCTAATTAAGACTGGAATAGCCGGGCAGTGGTGGCACACGCCTTTAATCCCAGCACTTGGGAGGCAGAGGCAGGCGGATTTCTGAGTTCGAGGCCAGCCTGGTCTATAGAGTGAGTTCCAGGACAGCCAGGGCTATACAGAGAAACCCTGTCTCAAAAAAACAAAACAAAACAAAACAACAACAACAACAACAACAAAAGACTGGAATAAAAGATCCTTTGATCGCCAATGACCATGGTACCGAGGGCAACCAGAATTACTTGGTATGATGGTTAAACACACAATTTGAGATCTAGAATGTCTTGTAAGAGAGTTCCCTGAGCTTACGTGTGGAGGACTAGCTTATGTCAATCGAGGTGGGTGACACCATTCCCTGGCTGGGATCCTGGACAGTTTAAGGTGGGAAAGAGCCAAGTGGTTGCGTGCAAACCCACTCTGGTACCAGTTACATGTGGCATGCCCAGCTGCTTTATGCTCCTGCTGTCTTGGCTTCCCACCATGATGAAGTGTACACTTGAATGGTGAGCCAGAATAAAACCTCTCTCCCTCCTTGATTTCCCCAGATCATTCTTATCACAGCAACAAGAAAAGAAACTAAGATACTTGGAAAATTGCACACACACACACACACCCCAAGAAGCTGACTTTGTGGGTTTATTTTTATTCAGTAAGTTGGAACATTGCAGGAAAACATATCCACTTGTGTTCTGGCATAGTGCATTCATCTGTTTCTGGGAGCCACAGCTCTTTTCTGGAGACAGCAAACTACCATAGTTCCTCACCACCTCATACCTCCCATGTCCAGCACACATAAGCAAAAATCTCTCCCTGATCTGCCCTTTAATCTGATTATAAACTCATGGGGAATGAACCCTATAGCAGACAGTTTACACAGAACTCAGTTTGGAAAGTCTGAGAGGGACAGGGCAGGGCATTGCCAAGGAGCATCCCCTGTCCATTTTCCAGGAACCTGCAGGACCCAATTCTTCACCAAGACAATAAAGGAATGGTATTGAGATCAGGGTGTGGCCTACCCCAAGCTACTCCACAGCAAATAAAACAGTTGTTTTATCAGGCTGTGCCTTATCCTGTGTCTTAGTTAGGGTTACTATTGCTGTGATGAAACACCATGACCAAAAGCATGAGAGGAAAGGATTTATTTGATGTATACTTCCACATCACTGTTTATCAAGAACTCAAGTAGGGCAGGAACCTGAAGGCAGGAGCAGTTGGAGGGGTGCTGCTTATTGGCTTATTCCCCCTGGTTTGCTCAGCTGCCTTTTTTTTTTTTTTTATAGAACTCAGGACTACCAGCCCAGGGGTGACCTTGCCCACAATAGACTGGGCCCTCCCCCATCAATAACTAATTAAGAAAATGATGGATCTTATGGAGGCATTTTCTCAATTGAGTTTCCTCCCTTCCCAATGACTCTAGCTTGTGTCAAGTTGACATAAAACTAGCCAGCACAGCTGATCCTTTGCCAACTTCAAACACACACACACACACACACACACACACACACACACATATACATATCACTATTAAGCCACAATCTTTTCTTTCTTAGTCATCACCAAGATCTCACATTAATAGGATCATAATATAAAACATTCCACATTTTAAAAGTCACTTGGTCTTTAAAAATCCTAACACTTAAAAATTTAGTATCACCCCAACTCCAGCAGAAACTCCTTAGTCCTGCCAGGGCAGCAGGTAGGCTAACTGCAGGTCTTCACCTCTCGTTCTGTTCCTGCAAGTCCAATCCCATATTCTCACCCCAGCTCTGTAGCAGAACACCTGCTGAGGTCTTCCTTTCCTCTCTGACCCCATCTCCAATGGTTATAAAGATCTCCTCACGACAACACAGAGTAGAAGGAAATGAATAAAACTGTTCAAGACCTGAAAACAGAAATGGAATCAATAAAGAAAACCAACAAAAGCTGAGGGAAATTTGTAAATGAAAAATGTAGGAACTTGAACAGGAACTACAGAGGCAAGCTTCACTAACAGAAAACAAGACGAGATGGAAGAGAGAATCTCAGGCATTGAGGACACAGTAAAATAAGTTGATAGCCTGGTCAAAGAAAATGTTAAACCTAGACAACTCCTGACACAAAACGTCCAGGAAATCTGGGGCATCATGAAAAGACCAAATTTTAGAGTAATAGGGATAGAGGGAGGCCGCCTAGAGAATATTTTCAACAAAATCAAAGAAAATTTCCCTAACCTAAAAGAAGAGATGCTTATCAAAGGTACAAAAAGCTTACAGAACACCAAATAGACTGGACCAGTAAAGAAGGACCTCTTGGCACATAATAATCAAAACACATAGAACAAAGAAAAAGTATTAAAAGCTGGAAGGAAAAAAAAAAAAAAAGACCAAGTAAAGGCAGATCTATTACAATTACATCTGACTTCTCAATGGAGACCCTAAAAGCCAGAAGGCCTGAATAGGTATGCTGCAGACTATAGAGACCACAGGTGCCAGGTTTTGCCTAGCAAAACTTTCAAATCACCATAGACGGGGGAAAAAGACATCCCTAAGGAAAGGTACTGGAAGGAAACCCCAACCTAAAGAGGTTAACTACATCCGAGAAAACACAAGGAATAAATAATTCCAGAGCAGAAACACACACACACACACACACACACACACACACATATTATCAGCAGCAGCAGCAGCAGCAACAAAGTAACAGGAATCAACAATCACTGGTCATTGATATTTCTTAACACCAATGGTCTCAATTCCCCAATAAAAAGACACAGACTAACAGAATGGATGGGAAAACAGGACCCATCATTCTGCTGCATACAAGAAACACATCTCAACATCGAGGATAGACATCACCTCAGGGAAAAAGGTTGGAAAAAAGATTAGGTTAAGTCCAAGCAAATGAACCTAAGAAGAAAGCTGGTGTAGCCATTTTAATATCTAACAAAATAGACTTCAAACTGAAACTATTCAGAAGAGATAGGAAAGGAAAAATCCAAGAGGACATTTCAATTCTTAACATCTATACCCCAAACACAAGAAATGCTACTACAGATTAAATCATATTGACTCTCACACACTGATAGTGGAAGACTTCAATACCCAATTCTTACCAATATACTGGTCATCCAGACAAAAACTAAACAGAGAAACAGTGGCTCTAATAGACATTATGAACCAAATAGACCTACCAGATATTTACGAAATGTTTCAAATACAAAAGGATATACCTTCTTCTCTGCACCTCATGGAACTTTCTCCAAAACTGACCACATACTCTGACACAAAGCAAGTCTCAACAGACAAAAGAAAATGAAAAATGGGTCGACTCAAGTTAAGAAATTAAAGACTTTCTAGAATTGAGTGAAAATGAATTTACTACCTAAACTTATGGAGCATTAAGAAGGATGGTCCTAAGAGACAGGTTCATATCATATCATCAAAATGGCCAAGAGGGAAGAACCAGAGCATGGTCACAAACAAAGCAAAACCAAACCCCCAAAGTGTAAATAAAACTGTCCAATATATCTGGGATTCACTTACAATCTTCCAGATTCCTCCAGTGGGCTTGGGTCACTTCTCCAGCTCTGCCCTTTGCAGCACACCTGGCTTGTTCTCTAGGCTCCAGCTGGCTCCACTCCACCACTGCTGCTGTCTTGTGGATGTCATATACCAGCATCTCCAAAATGCCAGGGTCTTCTGCTGCAACTGGGCTGTGCTTTCACCAACAGCCTCTCCTAGGTTCATAGTGCCAAGGCTCAACTTCTCTTCACGACCCTTCAAACCTGGGGCTTTAACTGCTATCTGAGGCTATACCTTCTCCAATGGCCCATTGTGGCATCTCACAGTGCCAAGCCTCAGCTGCTCTCCATGATCTCTCTAGTCCTTCAAAATCAGCACCACCTGGGTGACTTATACTACCAAGTCTAGCTGCCAGTGCAAGAAACAATCTTGGCTGATTCTGGAACACAACTTCTGTGTGCTGACTCTGAGGAAACACTTCCCAGATTTCACCTCAGTGATGCTGGTCTCTTCGTAATCACCACTAATTTCTCAGCTCCAGCTGACCAGCATCTATTGTCTCAGTGAAACATGTGTTTTCCTTTATTGTTCTGGACTCATGTTAGTCACGCTGATTCTTTACTCCCAGCTGCCCATAATCACAAGTTCATAACAAAATTCGTGGTGGAGTTTTTTTTTTTCTTCCTCTGAAGCTTCACAAGCCAGGCCGCCATCACCTGCACTGCTCTCAATAGTCTCATCTTCCAAGATCCACAGAACAGCTCACTGAGCTCTCGACACTCAACGGCTTTTCTACACAAAGTTCCAAAATCCTTCCATACTCCTCCCCAACACAACCGTCAGGTCTCTCATGGAGACCTCTCCTGGTACCAGTTTGTCTTACGGATACTATTGCTATGATCAAACACCATGACTAAAAGTTGGAGAGCTGGGACGAGTTTCTCTGGCTTACACTTCCACATGGTAGTCCATTATTGAAGACAGTCAGGACAGAAACTCAAGCAGGGATGGAACCTGGAGGCAGGAGCTGATGCAGAGGCCATGGAGCAGAGCTGCTTACTGGCTTGCTTCCCCTGCCGTGCTGGGCCTGATTTCTTATGAAGCTCAGAACCACCAGCCCAGGGATGGCCACACCCACAATAGGCCGGACCCTCCCAAATCAGTCACTAATTAGAAAATGCCTTACAGCTGAATCCCAAGGCAGCATTTTTCTCAATTGGTTGCTTTCCCATATTTCCAGATTGTGTCAAGTTAACCCTAAACTAGCCAGCACCCAAGACCCCATTTGCAGTGCAAACGCAGAGTCAGGATGTGACTGGGGATGAAACCACCTGTCGCATACCCCTGAGAGGTACGGCTCACGGCTCATTCCTCAATTTAAAAAGACAACGCTGTATAAACTCATCAAATTGGCACTGTAGAGGTAAACACATGTATTAAAATCATATCAGTTCAACAGACCCATAGAAGACACCTTAAGTCAGCAAAGGGTCAGTGGGAGGGTCACCTACTTGTCACCTGAGCATCCTGTAAAAGAACTGAGAGGACTTGAGTGCCCAACAGTCCCAGGAGCTTCATCTCTGCCTGGTCTCCACAGTTGATATGGAGTATCCAAATTGTCTTCTATTTCCTCACTGTCTGGAGCCAGTCCTATAACTTTGAATCCATGGCTTCTGGTTCCACAGCTAGTCAGGCAGCTAAACGCTGCTCCAGAAGCTTGCCTCTACCCCAGTCCCCTCAACAGACCTCCACGTGGTCTGTCACCTAACGGTCTGCAGAGACTCTGTATCTGCAGCTGCCTAGGACAGACGTTCTCACCCGTGGGTTTCGACCTTCAACAAATCTTTATCTCCAGAAGAATTTACGAATTACAGTAGCAATTACGGTAGCATTACAGTAGCAAAATTAGTTATTTAGTAGTGACAAAAATAATTTTGTGGTTGAGGGTCACCACAACATGAGGAACTGTATTAAAGGGTTACAGCATTTAGAAGTTTGAGACCTCTCAGTGAGAACTCTCAACACTTTGTAGCCTGTGCCCTACACATATACGTGATAGAGATGTGTTCATGTGGGATATGTAATGTGTAATTTGAGGATATTTGCAAGATTGGACTAAGGCCTGGAAAGATGGCTGAGCCATTAGGAACACAGAGGGTCCTTGCAGAGGAGCAGAGTTCTGTAACCAGCACTCGTGTTGGCAGCTTTCCTTAGATCCCCTGTTGTATGTCCATGGTGTTAATTCTGATAAACTTATCACCCAAAAGAACGTTCTACGTTAGGGTCCCCCAATCTCAAAACTGAGACTGTGTTCCTGATGTAGCACACTCATGACAAACGGTGAGTTCAGGAGAACCTCATCCCTTCCTGGAGGACAGTGCCACCTAGAGTCTATAGCTGCTGGGCTGCTTGCTCTCCATCTGCCAGCAGTAGATTACGGGGCCAGGGAAGGACATTGCACTCCTTGACCCTCAAGCATGCATGGAGTGACGTCCTTGTCTCTTCACTCTTCACCCTGCTCACTGTGGCCATCCTGTCAGTGGATGTTGGGCGTATGACACTAATTGTATTCTTGGCTGCAGACATTCAAGGTGTTTCCCAGGCAGAGGCATGCATGGTTCTGACATCATGGCTGTCTGAGCTGTAGACTGGGGGACAGCATTTTACAAAGCCAGCTGTGAAACACACCCCTTCAAATCTGGAAAGGAAAATTACCTTCTCCTGGTTACTTGGGAAACCACAACCATGCTAAGCAGATGCTGAGCCAGGCTAATGTGAGGACCTGCAGTCGTGACCCTCAAGCCCTGGTAGGGCCCCAGCAGAGTAGTGAGTTCTGTGGCTCTGGCTTCCTCCAACTCCTGTCCTTTCCAGGTCTAACTAGCATTCCAGATCCCCTTTTTGTGCCTGGAATCTGTGACTGTTCCCACCTCAGACAGGAAACTTGGCAGCAAACTCAGGAGGATGTCAGTCAGCCAGTCCTCAGAGGACCTGAGTGGGAGGCAAGTGAGGCAGGCTTGTGGAGGGGGACGCTCAGGGAGAGCTGCAGCCATGTCTCGGCATGCCTGGGCCTGTCCCACAACCTGGTTCTGCAGAGCTGCTGACTGGGGACTTTCCCTGTGGCTCTCACTCAGGAGGCTCTGCTCTCCTCTTTCCCCATGACAGACACTTGGGACTGCAGAGAACTTTGCTGCCAGGTTGTCTGGATGCCAGGGGTGGGGTAGGAGACTGGAAGGTGGAAGACTGAACTCACAGTCAGACTGACCAGATATGGAACTGTCTTGTGATGTTACTTCAGCCTTGAGCCCTTCTTGTTCACCCTAGGGCTTATGCCCTCTTATCGGCCCTCATAAAGCCTGGGGCTATGCTGAGCCTGGACTCTTTAGCCTCAGGCTAGTTGAGGTCACAGATAAGAATCTCGTGGACAGAACTGTTCCTAGAAAATGAACTGGTAGAGGAGACGGGAACTCCTCGGGAACAGGGGTCTTGGATTGGGAGGGGCACTAGTGTCGTGGGCTAGGTCTCTTTGGAAGCAAGGGTTCTTGAATGTGGGGTGGAGGCCCTTAGAGAAGGAAGTCTTCCCCATCATGGGCATTGAGAGAAGAGCTGGATCTTTCCACAGGACTGGATGGGTTATGAGAAGGACCAGAGGAAGAGCCTGTTGGAGGCATGCCCCACCCCAGTGCTGCTCCATCTCTGGGCTCTGACTCAGCTTCCTGCCCTCTCCCTGTGCTTCAGTTTCTCCATCTGTAAAGCAAGGGCCATCCTTTAAGATGCCTTAACCTTTGTTAGACCCAAACAAGATGGCTGAAACCAGGGGCTCCTTCACGGAGACAGCTTGTCTTAACCTTACAGAACATTTGCTCACCCCTGGGGAGGAGTGACTTCTGTCAACTGTGGTCACAGTGGGCTGAGCTCTGAAAATGTGCCCCAAAGCTAAGCTTACACAGGGAAGATGCTAAGAAAGTTGTCGGGATTCAGACCAGACCACCTACTAGAGCTATGCTATGCTAGCTTGCTATGGAGATAGCAAGCTCCTCACTCAGGACCTGTCAGTGGATCTTTAACCTCCTTAGCCAACTCCCCGGGTGTCCTGACCCAGGAGAATGACAGGTGCCATTCTTATTTTCCCATGAAGCTTACAGGTTGCCAGACTCCAGGACATCAAATGGACCATAATAGGCCACATCTCCTCACATCATTAAAGTTGCATGCTCTTCCCTGGCAATGTAAGACTCTTCACCGCCTCAGCCTCTCAGTAGGGAGTAACAGTCTGACTACATGGGACCTTCCCATTCCTCTATACCTGTAAGGGGGGACCCACCCCGACTCTGCCTCATGGGCTTGAGTCCTTATTAGAGCCTACAAATGCCCATCTGCCTGTCTATAGCATCTGTCCTGAACACCTTTCAGAGCGCCCACCCATGATACTGTCTCAGTCTGCAGATTCGCCAGTAGCTCTTCTAAGCAACTTCTTGCCACAAAGAACGAGCTGCTCAGTGGCCCTAGGACTTTCTCAACCTTTCAATCATGAGCCTGAATTCCATCAGGACCATCCTTGAACCATCCCTTCCTCTTGGCCTTCCCATCCCAGCTTGGGTTCTCTATTGGCACATGTCCTGGACTCTCATCAATTATGAATCCAATAGGATGATGCTCTGGGTGGGGGAGGCAGCAGACCCTCTCACCCTGTCCCATGCCTCCTAGTGGCCATGACAACCCCCAAAGCCCATTATAGGATCAAGCTTCTGCTCCCTCTCCCCATATTCAATGGACTAACCAGGTCCACCACATCCTTGATGAGTCTAGGTACTTACGGCCTTGGATGTTTGAGGAATTGTTTTGCTTTGATTGGTGTATGTGGGGTCACATGGGAAGGTGATTGGGGAGTTCACCTCCCTGAGCATCCTTAGAGAGCTAGGGTTCCAGGTAGAGGTACTAAGGAAGGCTGTGGCCCAGGACCTGAGGTATAAGGATGTGGGTGCAGGGAGGACCAGTCAGAGATGGCCTTGTCCCCTCTCCTCTCCAGCTTCGGCCTGGAAGTTGTCTACATATGACATTGTAACTCCAGCGATGCATTCATATCATGTTGTTTCCTTTAGTGGACAATTAGCTGGCGCTTAAGTTCTGTGATTGGTCCCGAAGAGTTGGTTCCTAGGGCTGAAAGCAGAGCAGTTTGGAGCTGTGCCACCAGAGGGCGCCATCAGACGGGCTAAAGTGGCTACTTGCCTAGACCTGGTGTTTGCACAAGCAAGCCTACAGGGGCAGCAGCAATGTGGATGGAGGGTAGAGGGGAATTGTGGGAAGGCTAGCTGGCTGCAGAAGGGTGTACTCTGCAGAGGTGAAGGGAGAGACTGGTGCTGAGCAGCTACCACAAGCCTGCATAGCAAATAGGGCACCCTTCCCGCGGCTCAGCTTCGTTAGCCTTCATGTCTTAAGGAAACTTGACTAATATTTACCCAAAGTCTAATTTTTATGAAACTCTTTGTTGATAAAGTAAGTAGTAGCAAGGGCTACTGTCTGTCCCACTGTAGGCAGGGCCCATGGGGACACCAACTTGGTCCATGTGCGGCCCCATCTCCTGTACTGAAGGGCACCCGAAAACAGCTATCCATGACAATGCCTGCTATCTAGTGAAAACTTCAGAGAAAACCTCAGGGGCATAGTGACCAGAACGTGTAACACAATCTACTCCTGACCCGGGCAGAGGTCTCTGTTCCCTCTCTCTGCAGTGCATCTGCTAGAAGATGCATTCACTGTCGTCTGTCACCTTACCTGTGATTGGCCTTGGATTGGAAGAGGGTCCCTTGCCTTGAGTATCCGTTGGCTGCTGTCACTCTGGCCCTGCCCATGGGGGGATCACGAAGCCATTCCAGGCCTAGGCTGTCTTCCCTTAGTCCCCAGAGAGCTCTACTAGTGGCTGAGTCAGAGGGGTCCTGTCCTGAGGCGACTGATGGTTCTAATAAAGCCAAGCTTGTGTCAGAGCCCTGGCTGGGAAGATCAGGCCCAAAGACAGTGGGATCCTTGGGGTTTGAGTTATTGGGGCTCCTGGCAACCATCAGATAATGGGACGCAGGACCCTAGAAACTGGGTTGTCAGCCCTCCCTGAATTCCAGCATCACTTGGATCTGGGGAGCCAGTGGCTGTGCTGGATCATAATGGAAGGCCTCTTTCAACATCCTCTGGCCATCTGAAGCAGTAACAAGAAAGCCCACTGATGAATGGGTCCAATGTCTTTGTTACCCACAGACATATGGACAGAATGCAGGTACCCTTTGTCCCTCAAGCTCCAGGTCTGTTTCATCCTTCCAGTAAAACTGGCTGCTGCCTAAGTATAACTGAGCTCCTGCCCCGACCCTGAGTCCTCAGCACATAGATGATCACCTCCTTATCCTCGGAGGCCAAGCTGCTGCGTGATCTGAGCAGCTCCTGCCTGGACCTCTTCTTTGGTGGGGCAAATGATGCTAAGAAGCCATAGGCTCTGAGCCTATGCACAAAGAGATAGGTGCAAAGAGGCAGGAGGGTGAGCTAGCTGTCAGGCACATGGGAATGCTCAGAACCAAAGCCCAAAATATTTCTTCCCTGGACCTGGAAGATGCCGTCACCCTTGACAAAGACACACAGAAGCAACCATACTGCTGAGATTTAATCTAAGGGCTCTCCTATCCAAGTGCCTGGCTGTAGCCAACACAGAATTGCTATCCAGATACACCAAGCAAAGATGGACAGGTAGACAAACTCATTGATGACAAGAGTCTAAAAGCAACGGCCAAGGCCTCCTCTTCCAGCCTGACAGAGGGACTGACCAGCTGTTTGTCCTCAAGTGTTCCTGAATACCTGTCTAGTTGGTGGCAGCTGGAAAATGGACCTGATTCAAAACCACATAGTGGGCCCAAAGCATTGCCACAGTTTACCATATAGACCCACTCAGGGGACCATCAGGGCCCATTTATTGCCAGCAAATGATACAGGGAAAGGCAGAGTATGGCCTCCCTGGGAAGGAAGTCCTTCAAGACCTTCACTCTGAGAGACTGCAGCTTTGAAGTCTGTCCTTCTATAGCTCAATGGCCTCAGTTCTCACCTGTACTCCCTATGTCTCAAAGGAAACAGAAGAGACACATACGAATTACTAGTCTGTGGCCTGGGACCTCTGACCTTTGACTTCCAAATGTCTCATCACCTGCTCTGTGTGCCTATGTGTCTATAGACATGGAGCATGCCTATATGTGACCCCATATGTTTGTACTATGTAAGGGGTATGCGCACTAGGAATGCACATGCAAGCATGAATACATGTGCACTATGTATTATACATACAACCGTACAATGTGTAGGCATATGTGTGCTATACATGTATGAGGATCTGAAAAGCACAGCCCTGCACATTCACATGGGTGTGGACATGCGCTCTATGTGCATAAGAGCAAACCTGTATGAATGTTGAGCATATGAGAGTTCTCTGGGTGGACTCTGAAGGTACATGTCTTGTGAGAGGGAAGCTAGGCCCACCCTTGGGATGAAGTAGAGCCACATGAGTCACAACTGTTGGCCTGTGGCAGTCTGCGCTTCTCCAACTGGTTCAAAAGGCAAAAGTGCCCACATCTGCCATCTACTCACACATGGCTGTTCTGGTTCCCAGCCCTTGGCTGTTCTGGTTCCCAGCCCTTGGCTGTTCTGGTTCCCTGCCCTGTGCATCAGCTCTAAGCAGGCTCCCCATGGAGTTCGGGTTCCCTATCTACAAGGTCAAAATGTCTAGATATTCCGGAGGCCCTAGCACCCTGGCATCTCTCTCTCTCTCTGGACCATAGCGGCGGTGATCACCAAGAAAAAGGTGGCTCTAGCACCAGGTTGAAAAGACAGCTGTCCCGACTGGTGCTGTGATAGGCCCTTCCCCAACTTGCCAGTGCTTGGGGTTTGTTATGGGAGCCTCAAGCATTGAACAGTGTCTCTGGAGCCATGTTATCCTTGCACATTTAACCTGTATCCCTGATAACAACGATGGGATGCTGGGTAAATGAGAAGACCAGGCTTTACACCTCACACTCCTACACCTGGTGAAGGGCCATCTTCTCTGGGCTGGGAGCACATAACCACAGCCAGATCCAAAGGTGGAGTTCCCATGATGAGGATCATATGGTAATGCTGGACTTTGGTTTCTCCAGTTTGCCAGGGACTGACCCAGCGACAAGCACAGAGGATGGCCAGGCTGCTGGGCATCCCTAGACCTTACCCTGCATGAACCTTGGTTCCCACTGTACCTTCTTCAGAGCACCATGTTCCACTATATATTTGGGCCAACTGCTGCTTCTAGGTGTTTCCAGGACCTGCAGGCTAGGACTGGGGCATGCCAGCATCACCCACTATTACTGACAGGAGCCTGCCATAGACACCCTCCTGCCTCTGTCCACATCCCATGGAGGAAGAAAATTATCTACAAACAGCATCTCCTCATGCCTCTGGTGGCCAAGGCAACTTGGGTAGTGCTCATGCCCCCTAAGCATCCACCCTCAGGCTACAACAGACTGGGGATCTCTACATCATAGCATCAGGCTATGACTAATCTTACAAGATGCAAATGGAAACCCCAGGGAACTGGTCAGAGGGGATCTGGAGTAAGCACACGAACCCTACGCCCCTAGTTGTGCAGAGCCCCACCCTTCCCTACCCTCCAGGCCTCCAGTACCTTCTCCAAAGCACTGGTGTTTTCCTTTGCCTTCTTCTTCGTGTGGTATGGGATGCAGCATACCCAGCTGGTCCTTATCCTGGAGGCCAAGAACGCGAGGATGTAAGAACCTCCTCCCCTCCCTGTAACGCACCCACCTCCTGGCTAGCAACCCCCACCCCACTCTCTCCAGACTGCTCTCTCAAACCCCACTGCTCCTACTCCCAGGGATGTGGAGCTTACCCCCAGCCAACTTATGTCTCTTTCAAACCAGATTTCATAGCTAGCTATTGATTTTTGTCCTTTGGGTACCTAGGTCTCTTATCCTCTGGCCCTAGTCTTCCTCCAGGCACACAAGCTTGGAGGTGGGGAAAGGTGACCCCCATTTATGTTCCTCTCATAGGAGACAATGGTTTTCACTGCGACACAAAGGCAGTCACTCAGCTCATGGTCAAAGCTGCCCATCTGGGCTGCAATGGGGCCACTACTGCATGGCTGGCCCATCTCACTCCTGGGCATAGAACTGGAAATGAGTCAGACAGGTCATCAGGGGAGAGATACAGACATATGTCCCAGCATCTGCCTGATCAGGTAACACATAGGGCCTTAGTAAACAACAGTTCTCAGGGTTATTCTGGCAACTACCCTATCTGGGCTTAGTATGTATTAGGGATTGGAACCCAAACCTAGACAACAGATTTGACTTTTCTAGCCCTTAGCAATGTTCCTGTGGCCAAATCCATGCACTAACAGGTGAGAAAAGGAATCCCTTGGAAAACTTGCTTCTGTCAGTTGGACTAGGGAGTGGGACAATAAGTGTGGGTGTGGTCGCCTGTCATGGCCTGTTCGTGTAGGCCAGTCAGGGGCACTTTCCAGTGAGGATGATCAAGACAGCTCGGAGTTGCTTCCCCTATGATATACAGGCTTGAAGCAAAGGCAGTGATGGCTGTAACAATAACTCATCAACTAGCTGCCAAGCAGAGGGCTAAGCAGAGTGGTAGCACTGCTTGACCAAAGAACAGAGCTTCTGGTGGCTTATGGTCCAGGGAGCACCCACCAGCCTGCACAAACCCAGCCTGGGGCTAATATATAGCAATGATCGTGTAGCCTAGCAGTGTCCTGGTTCTGTAAGGTTGGATTAGGGGTGATTCTGAAATCCCCCCCTTTTCTGTGCAATTCCACATGGTGTCAGTTCCTTGAAGACCACATGTCAGTTTTACAAATCCAATAGAGAGATTTTATTTTGAAAGTCTAAGTAAATAGGCAAAGTACTAACAAAGCCACTAATTCTGAGAGGTAGGGGTTTGAGTAACTGCTACTGTGTTCTTTGTATTTCTCTGTATTGTTAGAAATGAAGTAAACTGGGTCCAGGGGCCAAAGGCAGGTGTGTTCTTGGAACCCAATACTCTTCTTTGTGGCTAATGCCTCTGGACCTCAGAAGTCTTGAAGCTTTGCTGGTCCACCTAGGAGCACAAGTCTCAGCACCAATGTGCAAAGCCTTGTAGGCCTAAACCCAGCTGTGAAGGGCTGTTCTCTCCCTGAAGGCATCCACCTTCAGGGCCTTTCCAACCCAGTTTTCTCTAGCTCAGCTCCAAGCTGGAGACCCTGACGACTTCTGCTTCTTGGTCATTGTGCTTGCTGATGGGCAGAGTGAAATGTGGCTCCTGGTAAATTCGTTCCTAAGCTCTGGGAAAAGTTACTGTGCTGTTCCTTGTTCCTTAGCCTCTCTGGTCCCCCAAATCACTCAGGCATGGCTCAGGGAATGGAGGGAAGGCAGGAGGCATGGTGCTGCCACCATAGGAGTTTGTGGTGGTGATGTCACTCTGGATAAGCACCCCCCATTCAAGTAGTCCCCCTCAGCAATACTTACTCATCTTCAGACAGGTCCCCTATGTTGTTGGGGAGACTCTTCTCTTCTTTTATGGCACAGGTGATTACCTGTGGGAGGTAGCAGATCAACCTAGGGGGCCACCCAAGGAACAGACAGGGACAGAGGCCAGTCCCCTGTGACCCTGAATGTCCTTCCAGACTGTACCCTGTTGAGTGGGAATACCCAGCAGGGACTCTGGCTCCTGGGCTAGGAGGGAGACATGGCCCCTTGGTCTCTTCTACTGGTTGACCTTTCTGGAGTCTTTAGAACCCCGGGCCTCATAGAACAGTAGCTTCATAGAGATTTAATGGTCAGTCTTTTTTAAAAAACCATATTGTATGATTCAAAAGCTAAAGGTGTAATCAGGAAAATAACCAATCCTCAGGCACCCTTTGGACTTGTTAACTGAGATCCTCAGGAATCATCCAAAAAGACATCTGCTCATTACAGCAGTGAAGCAGAGGAAGAAACTCCAAATACCTAGGTTGGCAAGCCACTGAGAAAGCCTCATCATTTTATGGATAATCATGGTGGTGATGGTGATGATGTGGATGTTGATGGTGAAGATGATGTGGTGTTGATAGTGACAGTAATGGCAGAGATATTGATGGTGATGGTGGTGATGTTGATGGTGACAATGATACTGAGCGTGAAAATACAGTGACAGACATAAAAATAGCAGCAATCGTTACAGTAGTGATAATGTTGATGATAATGATGGCCCCGCCAGTGGTGATGGCGGTGATGGCGGTGATGGCGAGACAGCAGTGTTGTGATGGTGGCAGTGATATTAGTGATACTTAATTCCAAGGTCACTGTTTTGTGAGCTTCAGGAAACAACCCTGAGATGCAGTTACTATGGTTTCCATTCCATGCTGGAACATTGAACGCAAGAAGATCTGAGTGGTTTGAGAAGTTACTGACAAAGCTGTACACCTCCTATTCTCCCAGCTCCAAGAGAGCCAGTTCCTGTGCTCAGCAAGATTCCTTCAGAAGCTCTGGGTACCCAAGGGCCCAGGTTGGTGCTAGAGGGAGGGGTATGGGGAGAGGGAGAGAGAGAGACAGACAGACAGGGACAAATAGACATATAGAGAGCCAGAGAGAGAGACACACACACACACACACACACAGAGACAGGGACAGAGAGACAGAGAGACAGAGACAGACAGATACCCACAGAAAACATAGGTGGAGAGAGGGAGACACAGACACACACACAAGGGAGGGGGAAGGAGAGAGAGAGGGGGGAGGGGAGAACGTAGGTGTAGGTGTTCTTATTCTATCCCCAAAGGCAGGTCCTCAGTGCCAGCACCATGGAGGTCCCTGGAACTTCTGGCCTTGGGTCTCTGCCTCCCCCTTCACCATGTGTCTGTTATGCTCCAACCCACAGTCAGGCGCTTTCCCAGTGGGTAGTTTGGCTTTCTGGTCAGGAGGGTTTTGCCTGTACCTCCTCCTCAGTATGGTCTCCTAGGTCGATCTCCACAAACACAGATGATTTCTATGGATGAAAGTGATAATTTATGAGTGAGCTTGACAGGATGCAGACTTTTAGACATCTGGGTCTGAGCGATTCCACCAGATTCTGAATCCACCAGCTTCTCCTGTGAAGCTTGGCAAAGGTCCCATGGTAACAGACAGCAAAGCGTCCAGAGGGTTAGCTCTGGGCAGAAGAGGGAGGAGTCTGCCTCATTCCTACCCATTGGAAACAAGTTAATGATATTCCAAGGGGTTTCTTACTCCTTGACTTTGAGTGCTAGGGCCTTCAGGTGACAAGGTGCCTGACACCTGGGGATCTCTCCTCAGCCCTGATCTACTGGGAGCACGTGGGTCACTTCCATACGCTTGCCTACAGCCATATTAACTGACATGAGATCTACTCTACAAGATGGGATAATCCAGCAGCTCAGGGTATGCCACCTTGGTCTCTGTTTGGCACTTTAGTTTGTCCAGAATCTTACCAAGTACTATCTGTTGTAACATCCTGGTGAAAGATGTGTTCTAGTGTCACCATTCTCTGTGACATGGGCTGGGAAGGAGGAGAAAGCTACCTTCCTTCACGAAGATCACTGTGAAATTTCTAATTCAGTATAATACTTACACAGAAGATGCGCCTCAGTGGCCAAGGTCAGGTGTGCCTTCAGTCACCACACCTGGGTGAAGGGTGTATTATTGTGGGCTAAACTCAACTGGAAGGTGGAATCTTTTCAAGATCCACACCTTTAGTGACTTGACCGTTTGGCAAGCTAGGGAAAGATGCTGCAGGTTCAGGCAAAGAGGTTCAGAGCTTGATCCCTTGACCCCTTACTGGCCCAGTTGGACAGCACAGCACCTGGTCAGATGGCTTCATGGGCTTCAAGCCTACAGTGTGCTCACAGCCCACTGGAATTTGTCTACAGACTGTACGTATCTTAACTCTTGTGGCTAAAGAAAGAAGCTCTTGCCTGCTTTTCTAGAAGGTGATCCAGCTTCATGGACTCTGGATTCTGCTCCTATAAATCCAAGAAGACACCAATAGGTGAGTAAAGGGACACCTCACAGGAGGACAGATAGAGTGGGCAGAGCCACCCAAGTCCTGACCTCAGCCACAGAGACGAGTCTTCCTTTGCAGTTATTGTCCTGTTCCCTCGTGGTGCTGGCCTCTGAGTCACTCTTCTCTGGGTCCATTTTTTCGGCCTCATCCTGGCTCCTTTTCTTTTTGTCGTCTTCTAGACTCGCCTGACTAGAGATAAGTGTGATAGGGGTGTCAAAGAAGCAGTTTGGAATAAATGTCAGGACAGGGGTCACTTGTTGTCTCTCTGACTCCTCCCCTAATGCTAGGAGTGGGGTATGCTTGTGGGCCCTTTGGAGGCAAAAAGGAAGACTCTCCTATCCCCTCTAATGACACATCCTGTCTGGAGACACCATCCCCGCTCCCTCCAGGTAGAGACCTTAGTTAGGGCATCAGTGAATGGATCCATGCCTGTCGTTCATGCCTATCGTAATGGGCCCCCCCCACCCCATGTATTTTGTTGAGTGTGGCTTAGGGGATTGCAGTAGGAACAGGGAACACAGGTACCTCCTGTTTGCCAGAGGAAGATTCAGATAGCTGCTGGCCTTTGACATGTTACATTACCCAAAGCCCCTGTCCTTTATCTGAGGCTAGATAGATGCTGTAGGTCTATGTGACATGTCCGAACCTAGTTCTGCCAACCAGTGACACCTTCTGTGGCTTCTTAGTCGTCAACATCTTTCTACCACAAGATTTCTGGTCTAGTACCTTCCACTGGTATTGGCTCATGGGAAGTCATTTGTAAACAGGCAGCCTGGCCTGTTTCTGGCCCACAGTGAACCTGAGAAAAGCCCTTGGGTTCCATGACTTTTAAGCCCTATAGAGGGCGGATGGTAGGAAGTAGAGGGATGGCTCCTGTGTTAGGTGGCCAGACTTCTTGTTCTGTCTGACCAATAGACATCTTGTTCTGTCTGACCAATAGACATCTTGTTCTGTCTGACCAATAGTGAGGCTGGTTATGTACCCTCCCTGCTCAGCAAGAAGACCTCGATGGGCCCAGTTGACATGAGGCAGGGTGCAGATTTCTTTCCTGGAGAGGTCCACGGAGATATTTGTTGAAATACTTTCATCAACCCAGCTGGATGCCAGGCAAGGATCAGCCAAAAGGGCTGCCTAGGAAGGGAACAGGGCTGTCTGCAGTTCAGAGACACACTACGGTGGTTTCTGTTTTTATGACAAGTCTCTTAGATAAAGAGGACCCTCAACTCTACCACCCAGCCCTTTATTACAAGGACTCAGTTTCCTTTGGGTCCCCCCCAAGTCCTGACCCCAACGGAGGGCTCCATGTCCACTTTAAACACCCCAATTGACACATTTCAGAAGAAAGTCTCTTCCACTCACCAGGTGCCATCATCCGTGTCACTTCTTGGGTCTTTACCTTGGTCCTCAGAGTCTGAGGAGTGAGGGCAGTTGGTTAGTACATGAGCATTCCAAGCAAGATATGATGGCTTCTGCATCTAGGCCTTCCCACAGTTTGCTACTTCACAGGCTCACTGTCCTGCCTGGCACCCCTGTCAGGGCAGGCTCAAGGCCAACCTGAGGTTAACAGCCATAGATAAGAAGACTTCCCTTCCTCATCTTTGTTGGCTTCTTTGTTCGTGCTCCAAGCATCCTTCCGTTTCTTCTGTCCCAACACCTTCTGTGCCTGGGCTTGAGCTTTGAGCCCACTTCACGCACTGTTATAAAAGCACAACTCCCTTGCACTATTATGTTTGTGACCCAGGCCAGGCATCCATGGCCTCCTGGAACATACCCACAGGTCTGCGAATGTCCTTATCTCAGTGTGGATTATTGAAGTGGCAGAGCAGGAGACAAGAAGGGACCCTCCCAAGATGGCCACTCGATGGAAATGGGATGACTTGCTCAGGAACATCCTGACTGCTAATGTCTCATAGCTCTGAGGACCATCATTGAGGTGATCTTAATCATCCTCTGTCCTATGAAGCAGGAGGTACCTTGAATGTGCTCAAGGCTGAGGGGACCCTAACAAGCTGACATGAAGTGCCTAGCTTCAGGGCAATAACTGCAGGGAACTGTGCCAGGTGATTGGAGGGGGGCACTAGTTGGTCTGTGAGCTATCCCAATTTGGCATACTCCTTCTGGATGGAACTTCCTCCTCTCAACTCCTAGGGACCTGGCAGTTCAGCACAGCATCCAATGGGAAGAGTCATGCACAGATGGCTTCTTTGAGACTTTATTCTGGATTCTCCCTCAGGGTTGCCATCTGGGCCAGACCTCAGCTGGTATAACCTGTTCCCCATGGTGGCTTTGTGACTCAGACAGGAATTCCAAAGTGCTAAAGAAGAGTTCTTACAGAAATCAAGCCCAAAGCCTGAGTGGGAGGCTGCCCTGTTCTAGAGGGTTCCCCTACAGAGCTGGCTAGCAGATATTAGCCCAAAAGTTCGGAATACCCAAGATTCAATTCACAGCAACTGTTGGACTGAGCGTAGGGTCTCAGATGGAGGAGTTGGAGAAGAGACTGAGGGAGCTGAGGGAGTTTGTAGCCCCATGGAGGGAGCAACAGTGTCAACTGGCCTGACCTCTCCCCTCACCCCCCAGCTCCCGGAGTCTGGACCACCGACCAAAGAATGCATATGGAGGGCCCCATGGTGCTGGCCACATATGTGGCAGAGGATGGCCTTGTTGGCCATCAGTGGGAGGAGAGGCCCTTGGACCTGAGGGTGTTAAATGCCCCAGTATAGGGGAATGCCAGGGAGGGAAGATGGGAGTGGGTGGGTGGGTGGGGGAGCACCCTCATAGAGGGCAGGGGGAGGGGGGAGATGATAGGGGGTTTCCAAAGGGGAGACCTGGAAAGATGGAAACATTTGAAATGTAAATAAAGTATCAAAAATTAAACACACACACACACACACACACACAAACAGAGCAGGCTAGCCCTTTCCTGGGGTTAGCTTGCAGGCTAGTTGAGGGCAGAGCAGGATAAACTTCCTCACAGGTTGATCTGTCTTTCTACCCATTTCAAACCTCACCCCAACCCCCCATGTGGTCCCTTATAGAGCTGCCAGGTGCTTAGCCACCTGCCTCCTTTCCAGAAGGGAGCCTGTCCCTTCATGTGCTCAGCACGCCTGGCCTTGGCCTGAGGAGACCCTGTGCTTATCTCTCATACCTTGAAGTGCTGAACTCAGAGTTGTGAACATCTGTGGACATCCCAACAGTGAGAAGTGGGAGGCTGTGGCCTCTTAGCTGGGGCTGAGGCATGTTACACAGCATTGCATGATAATTCAGACCTTGGCAGTTCTCACATGCCCCAGGGAGAGAAAAACAGGTTTCAGTCCCATCCCATCCCAGCCTCGGACGAGAGTCCAGAGGTCGGATGGTGGAGGAAGGAGCCTGATGGGAGGCCTGCTAGTGACTTAAATATTTCCAGAAGATTTAAAAATGGACTGGGAGGGTTGGAGAAACGGTGTTAAATGTACTTCCAAAGGTCCCAGGTTTGAGTCCCAAAATGTACAGAGGACTCCTAAGTCTGATTCCAATCCCAGGGCCTCCAACGCTCTCTCCGGGTCTCCATAGCATTGCATGTAAACGGCACACATACACACATGCAGGCCAAACACCCGTATACACAAGGAAAAGGAGAAGGACTGGAAGCTCCCCAGCGCTCCCACCCGAGTACACATGTACATACGTGACTGTTTCAGACGATGCTAACTATTAGGAGAATCTTCCAGCCCTGATCTTCCCTATTAAGTGCACCAAGCAAAGACCAGTCAAGAGAAAGGCAGGGTTTCCACTGCTCGGTGCACTTCTGGAGTTAGAAACCAGCTGCGTTCTCCTAATAGGAATGTCTTGCATGATGTGCAACCTGCCCGTGTCCAGATGTCCATAAACTACTTTCTTGAGGTTAGACCGGGTCTGCCTTCCCTCCCAGCCCTCCAGGAGGGAGCTACCCCCTACCTAGCTCCTTGTGTAGTAGCTTCCTGATGCAGACTGGTGGATCCCCCTTCTGGTGCAAGCCACCCACACTCTTGCTCCTTTGGAGTTCTGCCCCTTCACTGGCCACCTTGAGGTATACAGGGGTTATTCCTGAGGGCAGGGCTCCAGGCCCAGGCCGGTGCTTCCTATGAGTGGTGGGATCCTTCTCCATCCTGACCCAGAGGGAAGGAGGGAGTCACCAGCACAGCCTCAGACCAAAGGCATCTCTCCCTGCCTCTCTGCCAGCAAAGTGGTCCAGCATGAGCTCACTCAGTGTTGCCACGGCACTGCTGTGACATCACAAGTTAGAGCTGAATAGTTGATGAAGGTTGTCCCAGAGGTTGCCGCTGGCTCAAGGTTTTTTTTTTTTTTTTTTTTTTTTTGAGTGGTTTGCTATCTGCCACTTTCCTGTACTTCTGGATTCTTTAACAGCTAGGGGCTTCTAGATGGCAGTGTCTCACAAATGTGTGTTCCTGAAGCTGGTGTTTTCCTCCAGTTGGGAATCTTTTTGTTTCTTCTGGTGCAAGGATGGCAAGAAGCCAAGTCAGGAAAATAAATGAATGGCCCCGGGGAGCATGATCCGGTTTACGTTCAGGCCGATGGGTCAGAACTTACCACTGAGAGCTGGACTTGGTGGGAGATGTTTTGGTGATTTACACAGACAGAGAAATCTGCCCATACAGGACCTCAGCCTCGAATGCCTCAATTGGAAAAAAATGTCTCCCAGTTGGAGGCTAGAGATCAAGGAGGGGCAGGGATGTCCCCCCTGCAGCCTCTCCCAAGGTCTACAGATGTCATCTTCATGGGCTGTCCCCCAATCTGTTTCTTCATCTCCTCTATGACAGCAAAAATAGTGGATTGGGGATCCACCTGGTGTCAACATAGCAGACAACTCTCCCCTCAGGGGGGAAAGACTTTTTTTCTACAGCTAAATACAAGTGACTGCCTTAGAGCACATTCAAACGACCCAAACTCAATGCTCCAACATAGTAACAATTAGACACCTTTTTTTTCTTTTAAATTATGAGTATGTGTATGTCTGTGTGTGGCTATGTGCTGGGGATTGGTCCAGTGCTGCTATGTATTCAAATGCTAAATACTGGCCCCCAAGATCTAGTTGTCCCCAATGAGCAGATCCTCAGATACACCAGTGATGCTATGTAAACCTTGCTCCCCAATTTAAAATTATTGGTTAAATAAAAGTGGCTACAGCCAATTACTGGGGAGAATAGAAGAGGCGGAGCTTCAGACACTGGGATGGGGGTCACAGGTGGGGACCATGAGGAGAAGAAAGAGAGTGGAGGAGGAGGGAACAGGAGATCCCCATCACATGTGACGGAGCAGGAACAGGTGCCCAAATGAAATACCTCCCAACCCTACCTTCAGGACAGACTTCTGGAGCAGAGGTGACCCGGGTGGGATTCAAACAGCTGATTTTTGCTTTGGGGGAGAGCAGCTGAGAACAAAACAGTCAGTTTTGCAAACTGCCAAATTAGATCTGCAGATAAAAATCCTAACTTCAGAATGGAAAAAAGAAGCTATGCTATTCTAGGAAGGAGATTTTACATTTGTTCCATTAGGAAAAGAAAAGCTAAGGAGTCCTTCCAAATTGATAAAGATCAGATGTAGATTAGGGGTGATCCCCCAATAATTGTGCAAGAGCAAATGAAATAATTCGTAGGACTCTGCCTCGGTTATTGGGGGTCTGGCTGTGCCACATTAATCACTAATAGTTTGTTAATCTTGATTTATAGGTGTATGTGCATGTGAGTGCAGGTGCTGGCGTGGTCCAGAAGAGGGAGCTGGATCCCCCGGACTTGGAGTTACAGGCAGTTGTGAGGTATCAGATTTGAGCGCTGGGAATTGAATTCTAATAGTGAGATGCGCTCTTAGGATCTTCAGCCCCTTGAGGTTTTTATATTAGCAGGACAAAGAAAGTCATAAACAGAGGCACTTTTCAAATACACCGGTGGAAACTGTAACTGGATGGACTACGAAAAGGTAGAGAATCTCAACTCTGGGCCTGAGAGGCTGTCCAGTGGCATCCATAGCCCTTTGGTGGGGGAAACTAGAGTGTTGTTAAAACATCCCAAAACGTTACTCCTGCTAGTCACAGGTTGTGAGGTCGGCCAGGGATGGCTAAAGAGCCCAAGGTGAACTGTAATCAGGCTCTGGACCTGCAACATTCCAACCCCTCCATCATCATTGATGTTCTTATC
>JADRCH010000044.1:4820009-4842211 GCA_019843965.1 Rhynchomys soricoides | reverse complement strand
CATCTTCCTAGGACCTGATGTAGGGAAGGCTTGAGCAGTTGGGAGAGCAGGCTTCAAGAGAGAGGAAAAACTGGTAAAGCCATTAAGGAAGACACCCCTGGATCGTATTACCAAGATCTACTAGCCAATCATGATTAAGATCTGATGCTTTTTAAAATCATCTGTATTTGACATAATGTGACATCTAATAGTAACATATCTAAAATGAAAATAATCCAGAACATTATCTCAGAGTGAAGGTACAGACGAGGAAAACAGGCCCTTTAAACAAACAATTTCCTAGATTGACTCTATGTTTCTCCTGTATTTATGGCTATTTATACTCTATGAACTGGTTTGTTTGTACTTGGAATACTTAAATTATTATCTTTGTAGCTTTTCTTTCTGGCCAGACTTACAGCGCTAACCTGCTGTGGCATGGCTAGCTCTAATTCTTAAGAAAAATTGGTCTTTCACCAGATCCTCTGGGTATCTGTTTCAGCGATCAGTTTAGTATTTTCATGGGGCTCCTGAACATATGAATGAGGGGTTCTCTGATTCTTTTCTCTTCGGGCTCTTTTCCTTCTGTGGTTTGTCTTCATCCAACTCTGATGTGACAGTTTCTGTTTATCGTATCTTATTTTGTAATGGTTGGTTGTTATCTCTTAGAAGCCTGTTCTTTTCTAATGAGAGACAGAAAGGGAGTGGATCTGGAGGGGAGGGGAGAGGAGGTGGGGAAGAACTGGGAGTGCAGGGGACTGAAATCAGGATATATTAAGAAAAGAATCTTCCTTTTGTTTTTGTTTTGTTGAGGCAAGGCTTCTCTGTATAGTGCTGGCTGTCCTGGAACTCACAGAGATCTGCCTGCCTCTGCCTCCCAAGTGCTGGGATTAAAGGCGTGCGTCATGCCTGGCCACGAATGTATTTTTAGTAAAAGGAGAAAGTTGGTCTTCACTATCCAAATTATCATAATCCCCACCTGTGGATGCTATTATATTGGCACCATACCACATTCACCTTAGGAAAGTAAATGAAAAAAATCACATTACAGAAGAGATTTGATAATGTAATGTTCCTTTAAATTTTCTTTTAACAAGATTTTCTTTTCCTGCGGCAGAAGAGGTGGCTCAGCGGTTAAGGGCACTACCCGCTCTTCCAGAGATCCTGCATTCAATTCCCAGCAACCACATGGTGGCTCACCACCATTTGTAACGGAATCTGATGCCCTCTTCTGTCGTGCAGGCACACATGCAAATAAAGCACTCAAAATACATACATACATAGATAAATCTTAAAGAAGACATTTCCCATGAACCAAATACTATTTATAACTTTGATAAAAGGATGCGCTATCAGACCTACTAGAACAGACGTCACTCCCTAAGAACAATAATAGTTATGACATTTCACACCTTCAGTGCAAATGTTTCCTGATTGAGTTATTTGAAGTATCCTACAGTTAAAAAACAAGAGTCCAACATAAATTGTAATTAGGCTCTGGCCCTGCAACATCTAAATTAGCTACATTCACTCATGGGGGGCCTTATCAGTTAATCAGCCTTGTAGACGGTCAGTGTAAGCTGTTCTTTCTAGAAACTTGGACTCACACTGGTGATCTTATCTGTTTTATAACTTCCCAAGACCCCCTTCTCAAACATGGCATGCCTGAGGTTTCTGGTATGATGTCTTCAGCAGACGCTGGGGCACAACCTGAATTAACACAGTCTAGCTGTGGTTATGGATCCCTAAGTTTTTCTGTATCTCCACTCCACAGGGACTGATCTGTTCCTAGCCTCCCAGTTTTTAACCTGAAGAGATCAAGTGCAAACCCTTCCAACCCCCAATGTTCAGAGTCCTAGCTAGGCCTGCTGCAGTGTGAGTTGGGCCTTAGCTGGGCATACTCCAGAGTCAACTGGAGTCTTAACTAGGCATGCCTCCGTGTGAACTGAGTCCTAAATTAGGCATGGTCTGGTGTGACTGGAGCCCTGACTGGGCATGTTCCAGTGTGAGCTGCTCTCTGATTAGGCATGCTTGAATATGAGGTCAATCCTCTGCCTTCGTAGTGTCCAATTCTTTGTTTTGTTTTGGGTTTTTGTTTGTGTTTTGCTTCCAGCCGACCAGACTAACAGATGCCTGTAGCCAGGGCAGCAGACACCTCACGCTCTACTCTTGGGAGTTCCCCGGCAGACAAGAGGCCAAGGAGCAGGGTCATCTCTTCCTTGCTCCACTCCATTTTCCTTCGTGGCCAGTGGAGACTGACCAGTGACCCATGCCAGCTTCACCCTGTCCTGGGAAGCCTTCTGGTCTGAGTTCTTAGGCCCATAATGTCCCCAGAGGAAAACTCAGTGCTCTCAAAGCTAAACCTCAGACTTTCCTTCTATTAGGTCTGACTCCCATTTAACTCCCAGTGGAATTAAAAACGGAAAGAAAAGAGTGAAAACCAAAGGGAGAAGGAAGGAGATGGGAATTAGGTGCTCAGCGGTGCCCCTCGTCCTAGTGAGGGTTTTCCATGCCATGCTGTCATGAGAGCCACCACCTGTCTGGTCTGACACCGATGCCATCCACCTTTATCTGCCATCCTCCCTGTAGGGAACCTCCTGTACACTGCTCCCCTCATGTGAGCCACTCCAAACCACTCCACAGAAAGAATAAAACATCTGCTTTAATCGACCAGTAAAATACATTGCAAATCGTTAGTATCTTATAAACAGAAACATTAAGTTACAAACCCAGGTTAAAAACAAGCTCAGTGCCACCTGCCACTGTGTCCAGAGTTACTTTTTTTCCATCCTCCACTTTTATGCCATCCAATGCTATTATGTCTCTAGATGCAGAGTGAACTTCCCAACAAGAGCAAAGAGAAAATGGTACCAGGATGCTTGGCTGTGTCCTCCAGCAACATCTGCCCAGAGTGCCCCTCCCTCCACCTCTGGAGATGCAGTATGGGATGAGTGAGGCTCCGGCAGTACTGGGGGGCTAAGCTGGTGCAGTCTGTCTTGTCTGTTTCAAGACCCTCCCACCCCTATCAAAAGTGGTTCCAGACTTTGCCATGTGTAGCCCGTTGGGCTCACAGGGACAAAGGCATGTGAAATACCACGTTTGGCCTTTATTGCTGACGGTGCAGTCTCCATCCCAGAGTACAGTCCCTGAGGACCCTTTGGCTTTGTGAGAAATCAAATACTGTTCCCTTTAGATTTTCCTGGGTCACCCCCTTTAATGCATATAGATGCTGATGGTCCACACTGTCTTATATCAAAATGCTATTTAAAAACAATCCTTTAAAAACATTAAGAAAGACAGCTTGAAAAATGCACATTTTAAAAATCTTTCCCAAACTTTCACCAAGGCAGCAAACATGTGGATTCTAGTTTAAAACCTTACCCAGCATCCAGACCTGTGTTCAAATTGAGGGGTGGTGGTCACCCAGAGAAGACTGGGCTTGCAGTCCTCCCTCTCCGGGGACTCTAAAAAAGGGCTGCATGTCCTCAAAGATCAAATGGTTTCTATACCATCCTGTCCGTCTCAGCCACAAAATGACCCTTTCGCCAGGAACAAACTAACATACGCTAAGGAGAAAGGCTGCCTGCCTGCTAGCTGCCAGGAAAATACTGCTTCTAACATCCCAAACAGGGATTAAGTAGAAAGACAGGACTATGTGTACGTCTAGGGCTAGGGCCAGACTGCTACATGTATAGAGCTACAGAGACCAGCAGGCAAGGAACAAGAGACAGTGCGCACTGCAGAAGGTGCACCCTAACATGAATGAACCAGCTGTGCCTCTGGGAAGAGGGACTGGGGCACAAGGGAACAAGTTTAGACAAAGGCCACACTTCCCTAATATTTAACAGATCCCTGGATCCCCATATGACTGAAGGAGTAGAGAGACAGATGATCACACATTTCAGGATGGCTCAGACCACCTGTGCTGGCAGCCAAGGGGAGTGCACAGCCCAGGCGACAGTTCCTGCTGGGGAAGAGCATGCTGGGCTTGTGGTGGCCCCACCAGCTTGGTAGGACCCATGTGACTGGGTGAACATTTCTTCTCCCTGTATGTGTTCTATCTTCTTTTATCTGCCTTTTCCTGGCGCAGCTCAACAGTGCCATTCTGGGAAGTGCTGTGACCTTAAATGGAATGGGTGGAGATCTCAGACTGCTGCCTGATGTAGTTCTGGAAGCTCTTGTCTCCAATCGGGTGCTCCCTGGAGAGCAAACAGAGAGGAGAGAGTGAGGTCCTGCTCTGGATATCCCAACAACCACCAGACTTTTAATTGTCTTTGTGCCTGTTTGTCACTGTGACGCACGCTCATCATAAAAAAAACTGTGGAAGGTGTAGATCCACAAAGAACAGCAAGCGCCGACCCCAAGGAAGCACTCACCATGACTCAGGTTTCTTCTGTGCATGGTATGTCACATGCTCCACTTGTATAGCTGTCATGTGTGTTTGTGTACGGAGCACATTTAGAACATACACACCATACATACACACATACATGTGGGCCGTGGGTTCTGACCACGTGAGGCAGATGCACACAGACGTGTGCATGTGTTAGTGAAGACATATGTGGGCTGTGCACACACATGTATACTGCATGAAGTATGCATCACTTGCAGGATGTATGCATATATATATGTGGTACGTGTTCTGGGAGGGCATGGCTTTGTCTTCCTGTGTGCTGTAGATGCTCTGTGTGGGACAGGGCCTGGTGCATTGTGGGAGCTTGGTAACTCCATGGTGAGTACACACCGCACCTCTCTCCATGAGAAGTGGAATGAAGCCTCTCACTGTTCTCAGCCTGTAAGCTTTGGACTGCGAGGCTGACATGTGTGTTTAATACAAGCAAAGCAATGTTTCCTGAAGGTAAATGTGGACCACCACAGGTGTGTCCAAAAGGACTGGGCAGCAGGATGAGCCTGGCTGGGAGCCAGTGCGGGTAGGTCTGAGGTCGGAGTCAGCACCACCAGCAGATGCTAATCCTCAGTCCTGTGAGTACCTGGGGAAGTCAGGACATGGGCCATGGCCATAGCTAAGGGCTCCGGTACAGTTGGGAATGGGCCCCATTCTTCCCCTGGGGAAGGGTAACACCGGGAGGACATAATCCATTTCTGGGCTCCCTGTGGGTCACCCGCCACTTAAGGGATATGCCACATGCACTTCTGGAGAAATCCCGGAGCAGTCCTTGGGTGGACGTAGTATCACATCACTTGCTGAATGTAGGACAGCCTTTATGGAACTGAGCTTGATCTCCAACTCTTCAGCTGTAAAGCCTGACCCACCTGGGGTCACATGGCCAGAGCCGGAGAGGCTGACTGTCCCAATCTGGCTTGAGTCCTCTACCCTCCCACCTCAACCAGGGACAAGAATGTGCTCAACTTAGTGACCCAGCACTCAGAGTCCCCAGTGACCCGAAGAGGTGTCAAAGGGTATGTGTGATGGCTGATGGGTGGCCCCAAGCTCCTTCTAAGTTAAGGCCTGGAACTGGGCTGCTAGTGAGATGGAGCTAGCTCCCTGCACATAAAGAGCTGGGTTCCTGCTCTGCAGGAGACAAAAGGCTAAGGCAAGCCCAGGCATCTGAACTCCATGGAGCTCCAGGGCCCTCCCACATGAGGTGGATGCTCGCTAAAGGTCCAGATCTCTATATCGACCCCTGTGGCTAAGGAGCACCCCAACACTCACTGGCTCCCGTATCTCGTCTTCTTGAACTTGTCTCTCCTGTACTGTGCGTGCTCCTGCTCAAGGGTCCCCACTCCAGCGATGACCTGCTTCAGCGTCTTGTAGGTCTCCTGGGGGTCATCGATGATGAACGTTGAGTATTCCTCCTGCTCAGGGCCGTCGTACACAGACTTGCTGCCACAGGCCTCTGCCACGGGGTGTGAGTAAAGGGGAGTATCAGTACAGGGTGTAGCTCATTTTCCGCTTTCCCTAGCCATGTCTCTGCAATCACCCCCTCAAAAAGCTTTTTCTTTCCCTCAGAAAAGAAAGAGGTCACTTCTGGGGTCAAGCACTATCCTGCCTGGAGGACCTCTGGGGGGCCACATAGTCATGGCGTCTCCAGTTTACATTCTGAGACCCCATCCCAAGCCTCAGTATTGTCCCCAGCTAACCTTACGGGGTGAGTTTCTCATCCACGAACCCATGTGCCCACCAGTCAAGCCAAGAGAGACATCCACACCTACACATTGGCCTCAGCTGCTGGGGGGCGGCTATCAGGATGAACTTCCATTCTGCATGGCTACAGAGCCTGACACATGTCACTCACCAGAGGCTTCTGGCCAGGACATGTCAGCTACGAGGTAGCAGGAGAGAAAGCGTGCCCAGCAGTGGCCAAGGTTCTCTGTTCTCTACTATTCTCACCTTCTCCTCAGACTGTCTTCTTAATCACTCCACTGCAGTCATGCTATGGCTTCTGGCCATCAACAAGGACCATCCAGGCACCCGAGCTGCCCTTACTCATGTGACCCTGAATACCTGAGTTGGTAGGCTATTCTGCCTCACTGTCCAAGGCTGGGCCCATACCCAGGCTAGGTACTCAAGCCCTACAATTCCGCATAAGCCATGGGATGAAAGCTTGCTCTCCTTCAAAGCTAAATGTTGGGGACTTTGCTTATTTGGCTGGCTTGTTTTTTGAGTTAGACCAGTGGTTCTCAGCCCTCCTAATGCTGCAGCTCAAATACAGTTCCTTGTGCTGTGCTGACCCCCAACCAGAAAATTATTTCTGACTTCATCGCGACTTCCTAACTGTAATTTTGCTGCTGTTATGAATCATAATATAAATATTTGTGTTTCCTGTGAAAAGGTTGTTGGACAATCTCCCCCCCCCACACACACACAAGGGGATCTCAACCCATAGGTTGAGAACTGCCAAGCTAAAGTTTTGTTGTACAGTCCTGATTGGCTTCCACTCAGTATGTACATCAGGATGACCTTGAACTTTCTGAGGTCATCCTGCTTCTGTCTATTGAGTTCTTGGATTACAGGCAAGTGTCACATGCTTTGCTCGTGTATAGAAGTCTTAACTCCTAAGTGCAGTATCAGGAGGTGGTCCAATCACGAGGGCAAAGCCTTGTGGATAAGACTAGCTCCTCTGTAAAGAGGGGTCTTCCAGACCTTCGGGCACAGTGGGAAGTCAGCTGCAATCAGAACCAGCAGTGTGATGACTGGGTTACAGACACCCCAGCCTCCCAAGCATTGAGAAGGAGGTCCCTGTCACCGTGACCACTAGCAACCAGTTTATGGCAGCCCAAAGCAACCAAGGCGGAAGAAGACACAAAAGAGGAGAGCTGCCCTAGAGATACCCAAGGGCATGAACACCTTTGGACCCGCACAGAAGGGGCTGGCAACTGCTGGGAACAGAGCTGGACAGACAGGCAGGTGAGGTAATAGGCAACGGCGGGGTCATGCTCCTGTAACTCAGAGAAAGCGACAGTCGAAGCCATTCTGCTCAGGTCTCACACAGAGACTAAGAAGGAGTTACAGAGAGGAGACGATCTTAATGTGACAAAGAACTTGGCTGAACTGGGCTTGTGATCTGTTCCGTGCAAGACAGAACTCGCTCATGACATGGGTATTCAGCCAAGGAGGTTTCTCAGTGAAGAGGCGGAGGGGGAGCAGGTTGCTCCTGACTGTGAAAGCGGGAAAGAGAAAAGTAGGTCAACAGAATTAATAAACAAAAAGGACCTGGGAAACGCCTGGCTTCCCCAGCCTGTAAGTGAGAAGCATCTGGAAGGAAGAGAACACTGAGGGGCTAGCCAACCCTAACCCAGCAAGATCAGGGTGGTGCGGGCTACGGATTCACCTCCTTATCTCAACAGAGTCCAGGGGGAAGCAAGGCTCACTCAACAAAGATTGCCAGCAGGGACTAAGGGAACAGCAGACAGGGTAGAGGGCAAGCAGGCTGCATGACAGCTTGTGCCCTACAGGACTGGACCAGAGGGTCGCCCGGCTATTGCTAAACATGTTTCTCAAGACAGGGAGAGAAGACTTGAAAGGCAAATCAGAGAAGAGCAGGGCTGCCCTCAACACAGAAAGGCTAGCCCTTAAGCCAGCCATCAGATTTGGAATTCTTGGCTGCATTATTAAATTGATTCTAAACCAGGAGAGAAAGAGATAAAACCGACATAAATGACAATAAACCAAGTAAGGGGATGGAATCTGCTTGGAGGAGGGCAGCTTTAGTTGTCAACTGGACACAGTCTAAAGTCATTTGGGATGATGAGAGAATCAATGAGCTATTATGTAGACCAGGTTGACGTGCATGTGTGTGATTATCACATGTATGGTAATTAAGGTGGGAAGACCCACCCACTATGGGTAACACCATTCCCTAAGCAGGAAAATTTGAACTCATGGGAACGTGAGTTCAGCACCGGTGTGAATACACTGATTCACTGCTCTCTGCTGTGGATCTAACGTGACTATCTGTTTTAAGTTCCCATTGCTTTGATTTTCCCCAATAATGGGCTCTAACTTGGAACTCTGAGCTAAATAAACACTTTTTCCCTTAAGTTGTTTTTCTCAGGACATTCTATCAGCACCAGGAAAGAAAACCAAGGCACCTGTGAAGCTGAGCCTTCAGGGAACTGTATTGTGTTTGCAGACTTTAGCAGGGCCACTGGCATGTCTACACAACGACTGAGATGTAATCTGTGTGTAGAAAATGAGCAGCCGGACACATGCTTTTACTGGCCAACCCTCTGTTACCATTTGACCATCTGAGAACAAGACCAAGATGCTGGTCCAAGTTCAGAGCTTTTGACTCGGGTGAATGTGACATTTGGAGGCACGATGGGGGTGGGGGTGGGGGAGTCTCAGAGAGCCTGGCTGACAGCCATATGCAGGACTACTACAAGGCACATGCAGCCATTGTCTGCTCTGGTCTCTGCTGCTGAGCCAAGTGGAATGAAATGATGGTTGGAAGGATTCACTTTGGATGTTGTGTATGAAATGCTGGTACTAGGTACTACAGAAGTCACCCCAGTCAATCCCCAGGTCTGATGGGTGGTACAACCTGGTCATTGGAGGGACAGTTTGGCTCGCCTAGGGGCACAGCATGGTGAATGGGGCCAACTGTCCTCCACAGGGACTCTTTCCATAGCTCAGCACTGCAGGTGCAAGGTTGGCCTCAGTTCAGAAGTTCTCCAAGGCCTGGACCAAGCACAGCACCGAGTTATACTGGGTCACCACATCTCAGGGGGACTATTAAGGGACCACAGCAGGCACATGTGGGTTGGCCAGAGGAGAGGCCATGCCACCCGAGTGACAAGGAAGTTACTAAGGGTTTGAACAACGCAACCTCTAGCAGGCAAAACAAGCTTTGGCCCACTGAGGAAGGGACATTTTGATTAGCTGGGGATAAGCCCCATAGGAGGAAGAAGGAGCTTGTCTAACAGAAACGGGATATCCCAAGGCATGAGAATGTTCTAGCACAATGTGCGGAGGGTGGGAGACTTGGGAACACTTAGTCCTAAATGGGATGTCTTCACTAAACCCTTCCTCTCAGGACTCAGGAAACTACAAAGAAGAGGATGTGGAAAGACTGTAAGAGCCAGAGGGGAAGGATGGCACCATGGAACCAGTGTCTTCCAGACACAACAGATCCCTGCACACATGAGCTCGCAGAGACTGTGGCAGTATGCACAGGGCCTGCACAGGCCCAAGTTCAACAGGATCCCAGTGCTGAGAGGGGGAAGTGCACACAAACTCCCAACCCTAGCCAAGAAGCTCTCTCCACTTGACAACTGTTTGCAAAGGAAGAATTTGGGTTTTTTTGATGGCGTCTCACTGGTTATATAAACCATGTTTAAGGGTAGGCCTCATGCCCAGAAGTAGATGTAGACGGCCATCACAAATCAAACTCAGTAGTATTTTTTGTAAAGTGTTTGTCTCATGTTGCTTTGTTTGGGCTTTTTTTAAAATCTTACCAGTCTTTTGCTTATATACTCCTGATTTTGTGTTTTTATGGTGTGTGTGCGTGCACACATGCAAGCATGAGCATGCATACATTTTTTTGTGCTTTTTCTTTTTAAATTCTGTATGTATGTATGTATGTATGTATGTATGTATGTATGTATGTATGCATGTATTTGCCTGTTTGTTTTCTAAGGAGAAAGAAAGAAAAAAGGAGTGGAATTAGATGCATGGGGAGGATCTAGGAGGAGGTTTTTATTTAAACAAAACAAACACAAATTGTCCACCAAGACAGCACTAAGATGTGAGGCAGAAGCCTGTAAGCTGCATAGCCTCTGACCTTCACAGGACATGGTGCTGGATGAAGTGAGTGCCAAGGTTTCAGCCATAGTGGATGGACCCTTACTGTTAGGAAAATCCCTCACAGGCAAGAAGGATGAGAATGGGAGGGCAGTTCTCATCTGTCTGTTTCTATCCATCCACTTTCCTGTCAGTCCACATGTCTACCTGCTTGCCTGTTCAGAAACAGCCATCTTATCTATTCCCACCTACCATCATCATTATCCATTATCCTACCATCATCTGTTTGTCTGTCCAGCTACCTGTAAGTCCTCCTATCAGCTATTTACTCATTTGTCCATCTACCTAACCATCAATTTGTCCATCTATCTGTTCATTTATCCATCTACCTATCCATCTGCCTATCTGTCTATCTATGAGTCCATCCAATCAACCAACCAACCAACCAAATCAACTCATCAACCAACCAATCAACTCAACCAACCAACCAACCCAAACCTACCAACCAAACCAACCAACTAACCAAATCAAGCTAAGTTGGCTAAGCTCCTGGTCCATATGTGGCTTAACAAACACCCACAGGCACCCAGGAACCCCAGAGGCTCCCGAGGGACACTTCTGTGGTGCCACCCCCACTTCCAGTCCCCCATGGTGGGTGCCCAAGGTCCACACTCACCCTGCATCTTTTCCAACTTGCTCATGTACAGGCTAAGGAGAGAGTAGATGCGCTCTGTCTCACGGTCCCCATCAATGTCCAGCTGGATGTCAGCTGGGAGCCCACTGTCCAAAGACAGCAAATACAAAACAGTGAATGTGTTTTCTTAAACACTGCTTTTATGTTAGGGGGGGAGGGAGGGAACAAAAAAGAGAGAGAGCAGGAGGGAGGGAGAAAGGGAGAGAGAGAGAGAAAGAGAGGGAGAGGGAGAGAGACAGACAGACAGACAGACTGACTGACTTTAGATACACAGTGATATGGGAAAATGTCTTCTTAGGGTACATGAGGTAGGAATGACCCAGAAGAGCCCCACACGAGTCCATGAATCCTCTCAACCCTGAAGGCTATGTGTGAGGCTCTGGCTCCTGCCACAGCCTAAAAATGGAGGGAACCCTCAATCCCTTCCTTGGAGGGTTCTGGGAATACAGGGCCACACACACAGATCTGAGAACCTGAGACGAGACCCTCCTGGGACCCGGGCTCTATACTAATGAAGCTGACTATAATGACACTGAGGTTCTGGGTGGGTTAAATGACAGCCTGAGGGTGGGTGATCCTGAGCAGTCTTCCACTTCGGGACTTGTCACATGAGGCTGCCAGTGCTTTTCCTATGCTCACAAACTATATAAACAAGGGGCACTACCAATCTTCATGGCACTAGGCCACCTCCAGGATTGGCAGAGTTGGTAGAACCTTGACGACAGCAGGAGGCCCAGGGCCAGGAAGGCAGTGGCCTAGCCCAGTTTCCAGGAAGGGGACGTATGCTGTGATCCAAGTAGAGAAACTAGGCTGAGGCATCTGTGAACTAAGCATGTTCTCAGGATGCACAAGCCATTCGTGTTCTATGTAGAAGAGACAGAGAACCCTGCCCTGTCTTTAGACTGTCCACATAAGCCTACCACTGCTGAAGACATCTCTGCCCCAGGCAGGTCTTAGAGAGAAACCTTGAAGGCTTGCAACTCCCCACCAGCCAATACAGAGCCGTTTGGAGGACCACACCAAGGGCTCCCTGCAGAACAGTTCTGTGCACGTGGTTTCTGAGTAGGTATTTGTTGCATCTTAGTCAGTACCTTAGCTAACGTGCCTTATACTGTGCAGAAGCCACCAGTTAGGCCTGGATGAACAGGCTGAGGAGCCATGGACCTACCCAGTGCAGGGAGTACAGCCCACAGCCATGTCTGAGGAGGCCCTGCAGCAAAGCCAGTGGCCGTTCAGGTAGGCAGACGGGTGGAAGACGGTGAGCCGCTTCTGATTACACTGACTCACTTTGGTGAGGATGTCGATCCAGTCCTTGGCCTCCACACAGTTGTTGGCCTGAATGTACAGTGCACGCTCTGGCTGGATTACCTGGAACATCTGAGCATGCAGGATGGGATGGGGTCAGGGGCTATTAGTCCAGCCAGTGCCAGGCCATTTGCCTAGCTTCCGGTAGATTCTACCACTGGGCCAGGCAGAGAAGGAGGTGGGATGTGTGAGCACCCAGGTGGCAGAGTCCTCGGGCCTAGATATGCAGGTAGTGGGGGAGGTCGAATCACCAATAGGAGGTGTGGACAAGGAGGAGGAGGGACCACCTGTCAGGTTGGAAGGGCCCATTGCTCACATTTTTCATTCGGAAGGATTCTTCCTCTAGTCTCTCCACAGCCAGGATGTTCTCAATGGGGATGTTGCAGAGTGGCTGATCACCTACATCAAAGAGGGGGTGAGAGTCATGCTCAGTTGCCTAGCAACACCCCAGGTGTGAGGCTCCCCACAGCCCAGTGGCTGCAGAGCTACAGCAGAGGGCTCTTGGCTGTCCTATCCCGAAGACAGGAAGACCATGGATACTGGGTTGGGGTCGGCATGGGGCCCTCAGAGCACAGGATATACACACAGGCAGAACCTTGGACCCATGGAACTATTTAACACTGGTGACAAAGTATCTCACTCACTCAGGCCCACAGGAACACGGCCCACACCGTCTCCAGCACTGCGGCACACTAGCCAGTTTAGATCTAGGGCGTGGCAGAGCCCTTCAGCTCTATCCCTATGACTGAAACTTGGAACTTTGATGTCCCAGCCTGATAAGGTACAAAGAGGCCCGGCTAAGTAGCATCTCCCTTAGGCCTGTCCTCTTCTCTTTACTGAGTGTTCACTCTGGGGCTCTGCATGCTTTACAGGAGCAAGAAAGACACAAAAAGGGATGGGATGCCCAGGGCAGCGATGCTACAGACAGTTGAGGAGATCAAAGTCAGGGACGGAGAATCTGTGGTACCACCGTCAGCTCTCTACCCACTGGTTCTATGGGGGGCAGAGGCCTGAGGCTGAGAGACCTAAAGGTCTCTCTTTAGGTCTCACCTGCTACCCAGACTCCTGTGACAGTCAGCCCGCACTGTTAACTGGCAGGGTTACTTACTGGGTCTTACTGGGCCCTGAGGGAGGGAGTGGAAACCTCGTTACCTTTGCTTTTCTGGTAGGTGAACTCGTGGTTTGTCAGACGAAACCACCTCTTCTTGAAATTCTTCATTCCAAACCGTTTCCTTCCTTGGGCCCGCTTAATCATGAACCTGTCGCCAAGGGCACAGGGCACTTACTGAGTGGTCTCAGGTCAGGGCCCGAACCACCTCCAGACACCGGGTCATAACTTTCCATCCTCACAAGCTACGGGTGGGCAGTGGGACTGGGACCCTGTCACTTTACTTCCTAGTGCTAAGACTCAAGATGAAGGGCACACACTGTTGGTTTTTTGAGCAGTTTTGCCTTCTATTAGTACTTTCTTATAAAACACAATTTTCTTTGACCCATAAACATGGGGTTTGTGTAAAATTCATGAACGCAGCATCATTGGGAATGTTGGACTTTACTGTACAGAGGAGCAGGCGTGGGCACTCAAGGTGGCTGTACGGAGGAGAACCTGTGGATTCCTTGGTAATGGAGTCACATAAATCTTCCTGCTCAATTTTGACCCAAGTACCACCTGCATCAGTGACTTTTTCTAACACCACCTATTTCCCTCGCGAGGTTGGAAGAAGCCGTCATCATTCCTGGTGGCTATAGATCATCTGAGGCTGCAATCAGGCCCTCTGGCCTCACATAAGTAGGGCTGACTTAACCCAGCGACCATGCTGAAATGGGTAGAGCCGACCTCACAGCTCTGTGTTGGCAGGTAACAAACAGAGGAGTGCCAGGGCAGAGGTGGAAGTGAACCTCTCTAACCATGGTGCAGCAGTTACCACCCCCCCCCCGACACACAGACGATGCTGCAGCTAACTGTGTAGGGCCGCATGTGGCCTGAGGAGGTGACCCTCAAGAGGAACAGGTAGGTAAAAGTCTGAGGTAAAAGTCCAAGACCTCGGCAAAGCTGGAGAGGACGCACCTCTCCTCCAACGGCCCAGTTACCCTGTACGTTTGTTACCACTGCCATGAGGTTTGTAAGCCCTGCTCACACTGGGCCAAGTTAAGTATTATGAGACAAACCTGCTTTGAGGTTGTGAATTAAATGCATATCACACGGTGTCATGAATGCATTGTTGAACACCTGATTAAGGTAGAAGTTGATTAAAAAAAGAGCAGATACAGGTAGGGCAGTCTGATGGTTACCTAGGGTTGGCTCAAGCTTGAGCCAAAGAGACACAAGGGGGCACGGGCCTAGCCAGACATAGTCTTAGCTAGGGACTGAGATCTGGGATCTGGGAAGCCGGGCAGGGCTCGTGAGAAGTAGGCATGTCTGCCAGAGTTGATGCAAACAAGGGCAGGGTGCATTCCCTGGACCCCTCATTCCCCGGACCCCTGAGGCAGGACTGTGGGGGTGGAAGGGGTGGGGCACAGAAGGAGTATACAACAGTCTGGACTGCCAAGACCTGATTCCTTACCCTTCTTTAAGCAGGATGGGCTGCTCTATGCTCTTGGGGTCCCTTCTCCCCGAGGATGAGATCAAATCCAAGAACTGAGGCAGGAGGAGATGAGACCATTAGAAGAGGAAGCCTGTGGGCAGTGTCTGTTGCTGTGGAGCCCCTGCTGGCATTGTGTAGACTGTCCCTGAACCCAGAGAAGAGATCTGCGGATGTGAGTCCTAGGACAGCTGCGGGGGTGGGGTGGGGTGGGGTTGCTCTTGTCTCCAGTATATTAATCCAGTCCACCCCTCCAGGTCTTGTCTATCTGCTGTGACCTTGTTGGGGCTGTCACCAGGAGCCACGTGCATGCTAGGGAAGCTACTTGAGCTTCCTGGGCCTAAGTCAGGTTCTATTGGTACATCCTGAGGTCCTGATGGGAGGGAGGTGTTAGCCCATCTGGAACCCCACTAGTCCTGCATGGCTGAGGTCACTCTCGCCCCTGGTCCCCAGCTTTGGTGTGCGACCTCTCCATTCCCTGGATTCCCTCCACCAGTTGAAGGTCACCCTGAGCTTCCTCCCTTCCCTGTCCGGGACTTTTATGATTTCTAAGAGAGAAGTTGTGTAGACCGCTTCTGAATGGTTGAGCAAAAGCAAAGCCCAGGGTCCGGAAGTGTCTTTCTCTACTGCATCGGGGCTCCAGCAGCACACATGGGTATTAAACACATAGTCAACATAAGACCTGTGCTGACCAGTTTTGGTCAACTCGACACAAACCTAGACATATCTGGGAAGGGAGACTCTCAACTGAGAAACTATCTCCATTAGATTCACTAGTGGACGTGTCTGTAGGACACTCTCCTGATTCTGACTGATGTGGGAGGGAACAGCACACAGTAGGTGATGCCAACCCGGCAGGTGGTCTTGGGTGGGATAAGCAAGCAAGCTGAGCAAGCTATGAAATACAAGCCAGTCAATAGCACACACCCCGTACAGATTCTGCTTCAGTTTCTGCCTCTAGGTCACAGCCTGAGTTCTTGGCCTGCCTTCCATCAGTGATGTACTGTGATGTAGAAGTGTAAGCCAAATAAACCCTGCCCCTCACCTAAGTTGGTTGTGGCTAATTTTTTATCATGGCAACACAAAGTAACTTAATAGAAGACCTTTGGCACCAAAAACTGAGGGTGAGCCTCCACATTAGACTCTCAGGGGAGCCAATGGGGAATTTTAGGGCTGGCATACCAGCCTCAGTTAAAAGTGGCGAGACAGGTCCTGGGAATGACCATGGAGAACATGTGTGGAACTCTGCCTTCAAGGGGGTGACACTTACATTTTTTACAGCATCTGCATACTTCTGCTCATTGAAGAATTCATAGAACGTCGCCATGTATGACTCCTTAAAACTGGCCTAAAAGGAAACGGATCACCTACTGACAGCCACTAGCACTGATGCTCATGGCCCAGATCTGAAAGCTGTAACACAGTGACAGGTGCGGCGATTCCAGATCACGTGGGTGAATGGTAAGCATGCAGCCCCACCTAGAGGCTTCAGCATTTAGCTGAAATGCTAAAACACTAGCCATAGAGGTTGCTAGGGAGTCTATGTTGAAGCCTCTGGCACAAAGCACACCTTTAGACTCCTATTGACACCTGGGAACTGGATTTATGGGCTACAAACTAGCTACAGATGTAGTCAGGAAGCCTGGTCTGGGGCCCATGAGGAAGGGGAAATATAGGTTTATGACCAAAGGGGTCAGAAGGGATCAGCTGCTGTCCATGATGCAAAGGCTGCATATGGATGAATGGCAGCTGCAGACCCTCCCTGGGTCCACTTCTTCAGCACCAACATCCCAGGACAGCAAGGTCAACACCACACGTCTGGTCTACTATGGCTAAAGGTCCTGGGACAAAGCTGAGGAGGCTCAGCTACCTCGTCCACTTAAAGAGTAGGATGGGGCTGCTCCGCTCACCATGGCCGGTGAACCTCCTCACAATGACCGGTAAGGGCTGAGGCAGCTGGGAGATGGAGACACTGGCTTTAATTATCGTCGCTGTCCTCTTAACTGTGATGAACATGTCTCCCCCTCCCCCCCGTATGCAACACATTTCATTTATGGCTTCTACAGAGAGGGAAAAAAGCCCCAAACCCAATACCCCAGCAGTCATAAAGAAACAGTATGAAGAGCATAGGCTTACAGACTTGGACTTGGACAAGCTGCCAAGGGTCTGGATCGTCTTTGAGATAAGCGTCAGGGTTCTAGAAGTCTGTGGATCCTGAGGAGACAGAATGAGAGAGATGTGGGTTTTATTAGTTCTGTAAAAGAGCAACTGTTAATCCAGGAATAAGATAATACACTGAATGGCACTGTTTAAAACCTACCACAGCATGGGAGTATGTGCATCAGCAAAGATTTGGGAAGATCAGTGTTGCCTGGGTCTGTTTCATCAAGACCCCAGGTCCCTGGCATTGCTAGCTGAGAAGGGCCACATGGCTAAAGACTCTTTGCCTGATATGACAAGGACTCTCTCAAAATTAGAGCAATCCTGCAGATCACTATAGCCCTAGCTGGGGTCCCACAAGCCTTGCTAGGGATGCCTGCAGCTTTGCTAGGCTTGGAGGGTATGGTGGTTTGTAAATGCTTGGCCCAAGGTGTGCCACTATTAGGAGGTGTGGCCTTATTGGAGGAGGTGTGTCATTGTGGGGGTGGGCTTTGAGGTCCTACGCTCAAACTCCACCCAGTCTTGTCCTGGCTGCCTTCAGATCAAGATGCAGAGCTCTCAGCTCCTTCTCTAGCACCTGCCGTGCTCCCCACTGTAATGATGATGGACTGAACCTCTGAACTGTAAGCCAGAGTCAACTAAATGTTTCCTTTATGACAGTTGCCTTGGTCATGTTGTGTCTTCAGAGCAACGAAACCCTAACTAAGACAGAGTTTAACTTAAACCAAAGAAAGCTCCAGAAGGTGATGTAAACTCCTAGCTGGAGACTATTCTCCTATACCTCGCCCCTGCCAGGCATATATCTGCTGCCCCACTAGAAGTCTATGCCCTTCCCCGACAGGGCTTAGCTATAGCATGTGCACCATAAGTAGATGAAGAAATTCATGTATATCTTAGATGTGGCTGGGGGAGATACTAATAGAGAGTATCCGGTAAGACCCTGCTCAGACATGAATTATTATTTAAAACAGTATTAAGCAGGGGTTGGAGATTTGGTTGGTAACGTGTTGTCATATGAGTTTAATTCCTAGCATCCATGTAAGAAGTGGAACATGGTAGTGTGCACTTATATTGAAGGGGTGGAGACAGACAGGGCCCTGGAGCTCACTGGCCAGGCAGTCCAGCCTAACTGGCACGCTCCAGATCCCAGTGAGGGACAGTGCTTCAAAAACAAGGTGCACGAAGAAAGAGATCCGAGTTTGACTACGCACCCTTCCACCAAGACACACTCACACACAAATACAAAATAAGGTAAAATAGTATTGATTCTTCCATCAGAGCGAAGGAAGCTGCCCAGCCCACCCTCTCTCCCACTCTCCGAAGCCTAGCTGTGGAGTGAGGACCATCTGGCTGAGGGAAACTTGCTACTAAGAAGGACTGAATGGTTGAGGTGGACTGCCTAGCTGAGAAGGTCTGGCTGTCTAGCTTACAGGACGACTCACCGTGTGGTGAGGTGTCAGCTGAAAAAGGTTTGGGGACAGGATGGCAGGAGCGAAGAACCTCAGGAAGATGAAGCTGCTCACGGCGGTGTACCTCACATCCAAGTCATCTGAAGCAGACAGGGGACAGTTTCAGTCCGGGACAGAAGCATGGCATACGGGTTCTGATATGGGGTGAGATGATAAGATTTTTATTTTGTTGTTGGAAACTCCCTCCCTAGCCTTCAGTCCCAGAGCTTTGGGGTCTGCAGGACATCTGAAGATTCCTGTCTCCCAAAGGCTGGCCCTGGGAGCGAGGTGCTCTGACCCGAGATACACAGCTCCAGCCTGTGTGGAATAGTCATGGGCTTTCATTGCTTGTGGGATGATCTGCTCGGAGTGGTAGGTATAGGACCTGGAGAGGGTGGGTGGGGCAGGGGTTGGGATAGAAAAGGTCAATAGCACCAGGGTATGGGGTTGGAGGTGGTAGGGGGCAGCCTGAGAGGTCAGGTCTGGTCTGCATAGGACAGGCCTATAGAGTCCAAGGACTCTGAGGGATATCCTGGTGTGGAGGGAGGCTACCATGAGGGGTGAGGCACAAAGTTTAACGGGGCTGTGGGGAGGGCATCTCTGCTTCTCCAGGAGCCAGCATGAGGAACGGGTCTGAAGAAGGGGGTCCCCAGGAAACCTCTTCCCAGATCCCCTGACACTTCAAGTTCTTGGTAAGGGAAAGCCCCCCCCCCCAGGGGTTGGTCTCCTCAGTAACTCATAACCCCAAGGAGAAAATATGCAAAGGCAGCTCTGGGAGGACATGCTTACACTAAAGGATTGGTGTTCCTGCCCAAAAACTGGGGGATTCTGAGCCAATGGCTGGTGTGTCTGAGCTCATCCCCTGGCTCACCCTTGCTGGCTCACCTTGGAAGCGCTTGGCAGCTGCCTCCCGCAGGGAGAAGAAGATGTCACACATGACGGTGGGGCAGCTCACCCCGGACTTAGTGATGACAGTGAAGATGCGATCCACATACTGCCTCAAGCTCTCCTGCAAGACTTGGGCAGTTAGAGCCAGTGTCTCCCCAAGGCCAAGACGGCCTCAGAGCCATGCCCCAGGATAGCGGAGCCTAGCTCTCCGTGATGTTTACAAACACTCTCCCTGTAGAACATCCGTATTGGGTGAGTACAGTAACCCATCCCCTGGGTCCTCTTGCTCAGTATCACTGAACGTAGACTAAACTTCACTAGGATCCAAGGAACCTGCACTTCTGTTTGAAAGTATGAACCCAATGAAGTCTGGTCTGTAAGATCTAAGAGGACATTGACACACAGGAGCCCATCGAGCCGCCTGACATGCTTCATATGAAGAGGCTTGTTTGTCCTGAGTTGAGAAGTGGCAGAGTCCGTGGGTCAGGTCTGGGCCCCCAGGAGACAGTGGGAGCTGTTGGAACCTCTGAGAGGCAGTGGGTGGAGCAGGGGAGGACAGGAGGTAACAGGGCATCTGATGACGTCAGTTCTGTAAGCTCAATACTGGACTCAGGGCCAAGGGCCAGGGCAGTGGTTTAGGGCCCAGCTATCCTCACCCTTCAAACAGTGTCCACACATCCATGAGCAGAACCCCCACCAAGTGACCGGCCTTAGGAAGTGTCCCAGAACAAAACAGGTGCCATACCATGTTGTTCTCAAGGTTTTCACCGTCTTTCAGTTTTACGGGGTCGATCTCACAGGACTTGTGGCTCTGGCAGATCTGGAAGAGTGTTAAGACATGCTGCACAGGGGAGCAGATGGAGCTGAGAGGCTCCCCGAAGAAGCTGGCTCTCCTGGAGGATGCTGGGCAGCTACGGCCCTAGGGAAGTACCGCTAGACTTGGGCTGGGCTGCAGCTGCCTTAAGGACAATCCTTGACCCCACATAGCCCCAGGTCAACCCAGAGTCCCATGAGGTCCCACAGAGTAGATAGCACATCCCTCCCGCTGTCCTAGCCAGGCAGTGGGCACTGCCCCAGGACTGCGCTGCTTGGTTTACTCGAGAAGAAAGGCTTCAAAGGCTTAAGAACATTCTTCCTCTCCAGTGTTGCAAGGGTTCAGCTCACAGATAAATCACTATTCTAGTTTACATTTTCACACATGGCAAAGAGCCTGCCTTTCACAAACCACCTTGGTGGAAAGGCATCGGACAAGTCATGTGAGAGACGGTGGAGTTGTGAGAAGGGATATGAAAGACATCCTAGACCACAGACACGGACACGGACAGTCCAGGTGTTACACAGTGCGGCTCACAGAGGCAGCCCTTAGGGATCTACAGCATGCCAGACAGTTCCTGAGAAGAATGAGGTTTCTCTTAAATGGTCCTCTGTCTTTAGCAGTGAGGAACTATCATCTATCTATCTATTTATCTATCTATCATCTATATCTATCATCTATATGTATCTACCCATCTATATATTACCTATCTATCTACCTATCACCTATCCATCTATATATGATCTATCAATCATCTATATGTATCTACCCATCTATATATTACCTATCTATCTACCTATCACCTATCCATCTATATATGATCTATCAATCATCTATATCCATCCATCCATCCATCCACATCCACCTATCTACATCCATATAGCCATCAGAAAGCAGAGAGGATTCTGGGACATATACAACATGCCCTCTATGAGAGCTAATGAGGTCCCTGTGGGTGGCTGGGTAGCTCTGGCTTGTATAGAAACCCTGATCACCAAGCTGACGTGGCCAGGGCCATCTCACCTCCTCAATGGTGGGCTTCAGGGTAACGTGGAGATAGTGCATGCCCGCCAGCTTCATTGTCTCATCTATACATTTAGATGTCAGCGAGTTTCCTCGAAAGATGGTATTGGGGTCCCTGGAAAACAGCACTGGGGTGATAGCTGCCTTGTCAAGGCACGAAGGGAGCAAAGCCTCCTGGGAGCCTGGTCACTGGGAGGGTCATGGATGCTGGCAGGCCTGGGGCTCTGTGGGAAATACTCCTATCTCAACAAGTTATTTTGCTATTGATATGCAGAGCTGCACGGACCCTGCCTCCACCTGTCTATGAAGAGTGCACCTCCAAGGACTTGGGTTTTTGGCACCAAAGCCTCAGGCTGCACACAAAGCCAGGTAGTCACTGGCTGCTGATCAGCATGCCCCCTTCGCTCTGGTTCCCTCTTCATCAAGGGCATCTTGGGATAAGCCGTTCTATTCCAGTGGGGAGTAGACCCAAACTTTTTGACCCAGTAATGGGGCTCTCCAGGGAAACTTGGAGCTCACTAGGGTGGATAGAGCAGGTTCTTGAAGCCTTGGGGCCCAGTCCACCCCCTCCCCACCCTTTCTGGATCTTTCCAGAAATGGTGACTTCAGAGAGGACCAATAAGAAAATCTGTTAGAGAGGGTCAGAAACCTGTTTGGTTCCTGAAGATCCCGACACCCTCACTTCCTGCCAATGCTATGCACAGATGTGGTATAGGATGGCTACTTTTGATGTCTAACCACTGGGTACCCAGGGGCCCAGCTTCCCATCAAGGATATTGACAGGTAGGGAGAAGCAGGGTCAAGTGGAAGGTACAAAGAATGGGAGAAGATCTCTGCATGAGGCTGGGGTACAGGGAAAGCAGGATGGAGGTGGGAGTGGCATGAAGTGGGAGTGGCATGAGGTGGGAGGGGCACGTGGGAGGAGGGGCATGCAGTGGGAGGAGCATGGGGCAGGAGAGGCATGCAGTGGGAGGGGCATGCGGTGGGAGGGGCATGGGGTAGGAGGAGCATGTGGGAGAGGCATAGGATGGGATGGGTATGGGGTGGGAGGGGCATGAAGTGGGAGGGGCATGAGGTGGGAGGAGCACGTGGGAGGAGGGGCATG
>JADRCH010000044.1:4801439-4819999 GCA_019843965.1 Rhynchomys soricoides | reverse complement strand
ACGTGGGAGGAGGGGCATGCAGCGGGAGGAGCATGGGGCAGGAGAGGCATGGGGTAGGAGGGGCATGCAGTGGGAGGGGCACGCAGTGGGAGGGACATGAGGTGGGAGGGGCATGGGGTAGGAGGAGCATGTGGGGGGGCATAGGATGGGACAGGTATCGGGTGGGAGGGGCATGAAATGGGAGGGACATGAATGGGTGGGGCAGCAGGGGGCACTCACTGGGTCCTCTTCACCTCTGCGCTAGCGATGGCACTGATGAAGGGCACCACCCTGCCATAGTGCAGCAGGAGCCGTACCAGCGGGATGGCTGCCTCTTGCTTATCTCTGCACACCTCACCCAGGATGTGAGCTGCTGAGGCTGAGACAGGCTGGGCAGAGGGGCAGTATGAGCAGTGAGCACATGACGTGGTACCCACCCTCAGCAGGCTGTGCCCCATCCACACGCTAGTATCCAGTGACTCCGGACCTTCACCCTGTGGTCACGTGCGTGACAGCACAGGGAGGCCACCCTGCAGAGGGACTAGCCCCTTCTATGGTTTCCTTTCCATCTACTAAATTTCCCACGGTTCTTTGCTGAGAAACTCACACCTTATGAAAACCTGTTAACACCTCTAGCCCAGTGGTTCTCAACCTTTCCAATGCTGTGTGCGACCCTTTAATACAGTTCTTCGTGTTGTGGTGATCCCCACCCCCACCCCCGCCCGAACCATAAAATTATTTTTGTTGCTACTTCATAACTGGAATTTTGCTACTGTTATGTACTGTAATGTATCTGATGTACAGGATATCTGATATATGACCCCTGTGAAAAGGTCATTTGATCCTTAAGAGGTCATGACCCACAGGTTGAGAACCACTGCTCTAGCATGCCCTTGCCAGCATGAGTGTGGCACAAGCATGCTCCCACCAAACCCCAAATCCAGCAGGGCAATAAGTTGGAACAGCCTGGGTGGGTCAGGCTCCTGTAGCTGTAACTGGACAGGGTTAAGCGTTACATGCATAGCAAATTGGGTAGCCCTCCCCCCCCCCCCCCCGGGTACTGGAGACAGGGTGGCAAAGGCTCAGTATGCATTGGGATAGGTAGAACCTGACGGGTGGGCACACAGGTCAGGTTTGTAGAGCAGGGTTTGGGCCTTCACCAGTAACTATGGCTGATACACACCTCCACATCCGCAGACTTCAATAACAGGTCACGCAGTGGGCTGTAGTACTCAGAGGAGAAGACGTGGTCTTCTGTATAAACTACGTTTAACCTCAGCGACCCCAAGTCATCTGGCTTCAGGCTCTTACCGCCATTGTCTCGGGGCTGGAGGAAGTACCTGGAAAGGAAGGACATGAGCCAGCAGGTAAGGGCAGGGTCCTCCCAGGGTGTTTCCAGGGAAGCCCAGTACTCTGCCCCTAGATATCCTGTGCTGTCCCCAGGATATCACGGGCGCATGGCTACCTGGGAAGACATACAGGCTGATCGGAAGCTGAAGCAGGAGGGACGAGGGAGGGACTAGGAAAGAGAGACGTGTAGTCAGCACCCTCTGAGGATAGTGCTCCCATACCATGGGAGTGCTTGGAACAAATGGGGACCGTTTTAACACAAGTATGGTTCTCACAAAAGGGACCTGGGTTGTGCTGGTGGACGTGTCACTGCAGGCTTTTCTGAGACTTCTCTCTCTGTCGGCTCACATTGGCCATCCCTCTTTACCTAAATGTTCCTGACCAGGCAGCTTGTCATTGGCTGGGGTGGAGCCCTGTGTCCCAGAACCTGGCCATGGAACTAGCATGGGACCTTTGTAGAATTAGAAGTCAATCTCCTGGGACAGGGGTCTATGCTAGTGCCCTCAGAGTAACACTTGGCATGGGACACTAGACAGCAGGACACTGCTAGACAGCCGGACACTGGGTTCCACGTGCACTGTGTCTTTAAGGAAAACAAACATAGGATAAGGTAAAGATGCACGCTTGCTAATGCACGCTTGCTAATGCACGCTTGCTAAAGCCAGAGTGTCTGAAGGAACCATAAATAAAGTCAAGAGAAGCAGAAAGCAAGCTTTAGGAGAACCTGGGTGGGCTCCAGGATAGAGAAAGTTTGTCCGAAGAGCCTAAGAAGACCCGCAACACCCTGCAAACTGGCCCTGACCAGGGACCCCAGACAGTGAGGAAGACCATCCACAGCAAAGAGTCCACTAGACCGTTGACACCACTTCCCAGAAGAGGCCCAAAGCTGCTCAAAGTTCTAAAAAAAACCTTGCTTTTAATTGGATCCTTCGTATGCCCCTGCCTTCAGTACGGTCAACTCTCCCTGTCTGCTGAGTGTTACCTACTGTAAGAGCAGAAGCCTGGTCAGCAGGCCGAGTAAAGTAAGAGCCAGCAGTGGTAAGTTAGGGTCAAGGGTTAGCGTAGCACAGGGCCCTCTGCAGTTCGACACTGTTCTGCACGCCCTGCCCTGAACCGCACGCACACTTACCAGGCTTCATAAGAGCTAGAGTGTCGAAGCACCTTTAGAGGGATCCTCAGCTCCCCCAGAAACTCATCCCCAAACTTCAAGTTGCTGGCGTTCCAGAGGTCAACTCTGAAAAAGATAAGCAAGTGCCATTCTGCCTCACCAAGCAGGGTCACCTGGTGGGCAGGGGCAGAGGGAACCTGCTTCCCAGTGTGGGCCTCCTGTTCTCAAAGTGTGTCTGTGAAGACTTTCACCAAGAGCAGGTGGACCAGGCTGCATGGTGGAGCGGAGATTTTGATTCTTAGTGCAATGGACTGAGTGGGCAAACAGGATACCTATGTCTGGGAGCCAGCGGGGACCCCCCAGCTCAGTCTGTAGAAGGGAACTACTTGGGGTCACTATCCATGGCAGAGCCAAATAGCTGCTCCATCCTTGGCTATGACCTGGGTCCCTTTACCTAGTAGTAACCCAAGGACTCTAAGCAAGCATTAGAGATCTCCCAAGGCCTTGGCTCTGCCCCAGATGTTCCTGCAGGCCCAGCACATAGAGTAATAGCAACGTCATAAGCCTGAGCAGTTGCCCACAACACAAATAGCAAGCCAAGACAGATGCTATACCTAGGAGAGATATTAGACACCCAATAGCCCAGCTTTGAAACTTAAGAGCCCTGCCTTTGTTTCCAACAGCCACTAGACTGTAGGGTGTGAACCATGATCAAGGTGTACCCTCTGGAGGGCCTGCACCTGGGTCCCAACGAACCACAAGCTACACAGTCTCCAGTCATGGCAGCGTCCATTGCTTCTTAGGAGAATGGGCCACTCAGGGATGCTCTTTCCCCCAAGAGAATGCTCCTTGTTCCATCAGATTAGGAGCTGAAAACCTGCACTGGAATAACAGTGGGTTGGGTGCTAGTGGGTACCCACTAGCACTAACTGCTCAGCAGGGTTCACAGCGAGAGCGCTGAAAGTCACATTCAGGTTCTCTGTTGCCTTGGCTATTAGGGCATTACTATAGATGAGGATGTTTTAGAAGACAGAGCTGTACTTCAGTCGGCTTCTCCAGTCACACAGAGCAGACCTGCATGACCAGGGGCTTCACTGAAAACATGCATGTTGGAACCAGGAGGGCTGCCGGTGTGTCTCCCACCCCTATGATGAAGGCCCCTGCTGGCAAGCTCGAGCACATGATGGCCAGCAACTTCCCCAAACAACTTAGATGGATTTAGGAATCCACAGGGGGAGGACGTGGTGCATCCCAACCTTGACAGAAGACTTGGTTTCTATAGCAACAGAGCAGGAAGACCCACACAGGACCCAAAAGGAATCAGTAACACCAGAGGAGATGGCTCTGCAGGGGTAACCAAAGCCTCAGGGACTCATACTGAGACTCTGCTCAGAAAACAGCCTGGAGGAAGGAATCTGCTAGGTGGTAGCAGACTTTCCCATAAGGCAGTACGGAGAAGGACAGCCTTGTCCCCTGGCTGTTTCTAAAACTAATCTTAGACCTTTTCGGGTAACAAATACAGGGGGTGTAAAGCCAGCACTGGAATGAGACCCCCACACGGCTGTTGCTATGATGTGCCAGGGCTCCCTCCACAGTTTGGAATCTGTTTAAGTGATTGACCTTCGCCACTTAGATGCTATCACCCTCTGTCAGGCACTCACCGGATTTCAAGTTTGTCTACGTCCTCCTCCTCAAAGTCAAAGTGGGACTTTTTGCTGTAGCTGCAGGGTCTGGTCACCTGCAGTCAGATGGGAATCAAGAATGTCAGACTTCTCGGCCAGGCAGCTGGGAGTGTGCAGCTTGGGATCCCACAGGGAAGGACCACACTACTTGCTGGCCCGTGAGAATTGGAGCTGAGAGTTTCTAGACTAAAAACTTGCCCTAAGACCACACCAAGCCATGGCAGGGGCTGATTTCTCAAGAGGGGGCAGGAACCTGTGCATGCAGGCAGCTTCTTCCATCTGTAAACTGCCTATTGAGTTCATGACCTTGCTGGCTTCTTGTCCTAATGTCACAAGGCAGAAGCTAGGTCCACAGGGCTTTTACAGTCGCATTTTTAGTCTCAAGAAAGTACAGGCATGCACACACATACCCCCAACACACACACATACACATAATAGGTCCTACAACAGTGGCCAGGCCACTGTGGTGATTCAACCTATCTTCCAGCCTCAGCAAGGTGTTCTGGAGAGTTTGCACTCTGGGAGAGGTCAGAAAACCGAATGGACAATCTAACAATCTTTACATCTGATAGTTTAGAACGCCAAGCTCCTGTCACGAAACAGGCAGAGAAGGCCTGATGACTGAGCATGTTTGCCCCACGCACGAAGCTTGATTCCTAGCACCACATTAACACTGCCTGATGACTGAGGCCTGTAACCACGGCATCCAGGAGGTGGAGGCAGGAGGATCAGAAGTTCAGAGTCTCCTCAGCTACACAGTGAGTTCAAAGCCAGCCTGAGATACACGAGACCTTATCTAAAATTAGTAACAATAATAATCAGGTGCTGGAACTCGAATTCGGGCTACGAGTAATGGCCAAGGAGATGACTCTGCTTTGACCATTTTAGTGTACGATGTGGCTTCACACAGCATCCTTCTCAAGAATTGGAGGGAAGCTTTCTGCCCCAAGCCCTAATCTCAACACTCACATTCCTTAAACCACGAGCTTTAATTTACTGAATGGCTTTACTGCATGGTGAACAAACACCAAAGCCACCTGCCTCCCTCCCGAACTCCAGCTGAAACTGTCTCAACGGCTCCTCCCAGAAACAGTGGTCTTCCTACACCAACCTGTCCTAGTACTGCTTTGTCCCTACTGTCTCCCTGTCTCCTCAGTCAAGATGTTAGCACAGCTCACAGTGACTCTCAGAGAAGCATGTCCCATCTCAGCCTTGGGTATCCCTCAAGTATCCCTCCCAGGCAGGGCTCCAAGCTTCCCACCACCCTCGCTCCCCAGCAAGGAGGACCCTAAGGGAAGTCTAGGAAGAAATCGATCGGGAAGCTCTTCCTTCTAACGAACACTCTATAAGGGGCTATATAGTCAGTCAGGCAGTTAACTTTCTTCCCATGCCCCCCAAGTCTGACTCCAGCTTAAGTCAAACAGTGATTAGGAACCCTGGTAAATCTTATAAGCTGGGTGTAGCTGCTGAGTCATAGGACAGAAAGATTGACAGCAGCAGCAGCAGCAGCACCTGGAGTCTGAAATGGGAGGGGCAGGGACCCCGCCTGCCTTTGACATGGTTCTCAAGCTTCTCCAGGACACTGAGTTAATCCAAATGGCTGGAGCTCATGTCTCTAGCAAGGAAATTGGCCACACACAGCTCCAAATGCAGGGTCTCACACAGTAGGTGCATGGTAGAAATGAGGCTGCTACTAGAGCAGATTTGGTGTTAGAAGACTCTGCCCTCACTCCTACCATATTGTAACAGCCTAGTGGAGGCACTTCAGGGGCCGCAGACAAAGACCGACATTGCTGGCCTTGATTTTCAGTACCTGCTAAACTCACATTTTCTGGCCACAAGTTCATGAGTACTGGGAGAGCCTGCAGTTGGAGTGAGCGCCCACTGCCTTGCCCGGCTTTGTGACCTCTCCGCCTGCCTGTAGGGCAAGGATTTCCTAACTGCACTGTGGTGGGATGCTGCTCCCCACACCCCTCAGGTCTCTTGCTCCCTGCCTCTACCTAGCCTCCAGTACAGAGGCAGTCATGGGATTGGCTCTGAAGACTGTCCATTGTTGTGACTCCTAGCACCCTTGTTTATGCAGAATTACAGAGCCCTCACAGCTCTGACAGTTTCAGGGAACCCTGCTCACACTATTCAGGAGTCCACACTTGAGAAGCCCCGCCCTCCTCAGCACTACAGCAGGCAGGCCTCTGTGCCACCAAAGCTGTGTGGCTTTTATTTTTTTTAATCTATTAACTAGGTTTGTGTATTTGTGCTTTGTGTGGGGGGGGTGTCAAAAGTTGGTGTAGGATGTCTTTCCTCAACTGCTCCTCACCGTTATTTTTGAGACTGGGTCTTTTCACCAATTTGGCTAGCCAATGAGTCTCAAGGACTCACCTGTCTCCTCACCCTAGGAACTGGAATTACAGGTGTACACTGCCATACCTGGATTTTTAGTGGGTTCTGGGGACCTGAACTCAGGTCTCTATGTTTGCTTGTCAAATACTTTACTGACTGAGGCAGCCCCCTCAGGCATCCAAAAATTAAGGCCTAGCTATTTAACATCCCTTAGTCTGGAAGTTGCTATGTAGACCAGTCTGTCCTTAAACTTGTGGCAATCTTTCTGAGTGCAGGGGAGTTACAGATGTTGGACCACTGTGCTGGTCCATAGCCCATCATGACAGGAGGCTATGAACCACCTACATCTTTGTCTTTCCCTCCCGTTATGTGGTAGGCTCTGGAGATGGGAACTGAAGCTCCGCTTGTCTCCCAAAGCCCCAGAACCTGGTGCTGAAGCATAAACAAACAAGAGGCACCAAGGCTGAGAGGAGCCTCCAGCCCCGCCCTCCTTGCCTAGCCTGCTCCGGCTCTAAGAGGCCCCAGGGTGCTCTAAGCTGAATCATTTCCCCTTTTTACCCAAACCTTCACGTTTCCGGAGAAACGAACCTCACCCTGACTGGGGAAGCTGTGGCGAACATGTAGGAAAACAAAAGCCTCAAAACTAAACAACCCAACCCTGTGTCCTGGTGACTGTGACACGTCCATCTGCCCCTTCTGACTGGAGCCAAATGGCTCAGGAAGAGACACTTGGCTTTGGTCTCCTGAGACTGAGGAAATCTCTAAGGGAACCAAATGCCACCCAGATCTTAGGCTCCCTGGGCTGGGCCAGGACAGCTCCCGAGACACAGACAGGTGGCTCGGATAGAGACTTGCTCCCAGTCTTGGTGCCAAGGCTCAAGGTTCTTCCCGCTGAAGCACCGACCTCAAAATAAAACACCTCATCAAACTGGGGGTTGTTAGTTTTCTTCTTCACCTTCGTTTTCTTTGCTTCAGACCTGTAGTGAAGAAAAGAAGAGTTAAGAGAAGAAAAAATGGCTGCCAGCTCCAGATGGGTCTGAAACCAAGCTGTCAAACGTACAGTTGTTTACCACCTTTATTTATCTTACAAGTAGTGCCTCTCTCCACTTCCAGATGGTATGTAAAACAGGGACCTTTTCTGAGCCCAAAATACCCAGTACGAAGCTCACAAAGGCTTTCCGAGAAACAAAGGCACTTAACTGCAATAAATCTATAAATCTCTAAAGCACATTCCACTTCAAAGTGTACCTACCCACCCGCTGAAAAGGGTGCCAACCTCTTGGTTCCCGTAGCCTCATCTCCCATCCCCCACAACCCAGAACTGAAAGTCTGGCAGGGTAAGGTATCAGAAGAATAACTTGCCTGAAGGGTCCAGCCAACGTCACGGTAGCGTAAGGGTCGCACTGCCCGTTCACAATGGGCAGGCCCTGGCACTCGAAGATGCTGAGACAGAAGACAGCAGTCAGGGAAAGGGTGTGCCGGTCAGGTAGACCAAGCCAGTGCTTACTAGGCCAGGTGCTCTGTGGCCCGGCAAGTTCTGGCACGAATGCGGATCAACAATTACAAAGAGCGCAGAGCAGTGCCCTTCACCAAACTACCTCGGGCCACCACAGTCACAGCCCCTCCAGAGCACCTAGGTGCCAGCTAAGTCCCAGTGTGTTACCCAGGGCCAGCACTGCCCTCTGCTGCTCAGAGGCCTGCATTTACAAGTCATTCATGGGGCCCCTCTTGCTTCCCCAGAGTGCAAGTTCTCAGCCTGGAATCCCACTACTGCCTAGAGGCAGGAGATCTACAGTGGCAGACCAGGATTGTCTATACATTTTGACACTGAGAACCAGTATTTTCCTGCACTGGCCTGAGAGTCCCATATCTCCGCCACTCTCGGGCTTTTGGCTGGCTTGACCTTGGTTTTTAGTTCCACTCTCCACTGACACGGACCTTTTGGGTAGATGTTAGGCTCTGTGAAGTTTAGGAGGCTAGGAGAACGCTTTGGTTCCCTGGCTCCGGCGTTTGTGAACTAGCCAAGTGGATGCTGGGAACAAACGCTGGGCCTCTGCAAGAGCGGTAAACACTCTTAACCAAGCCACTTCTCCCGCCCAACTCGGATCCTTGAGATTCTGAAGCCAGGTTTGACTTAGAATCAGGGATAGCCCCACACTGTGCACTTGTCTAAGACCAACTTTTCAGGAACCGAGGTTCACAAACAGGGCATGTTGCGTGAAAAATTAAATGGTAATTCACTCTACTGCCAACACGGGCACCGGAGGACAAGCATCTTTCTCCTACTTCCCCTCTTCCGCTCTCCAACCCGGAAGTCCCGCCTCCTTCTCGCCCAGTGATTGGTTCCTTGAAATCTTTATTCATTAAGGAAGGTTCTGCCACAAGGGCATGTCTGTGTGAATGAGAGTGATAATAAAATATCCACCACGTCTCCATTCCTGAACTTTATAAATGAAAATTTTGAAACACAGTAAATCCCCAAACCTAGAGTTTAAAGAACAAGAACTGCGGCGTTGTGTGTTTAATAGTTATGGGCTTTGCTCTTCAACTGAATCCTCAAGAGGTGTCTGTGTTGAGTCGGTGCAGGGATGTTGAGTTACTGTGCCATCTACCAGTGAGCTCACCAGGGAAATGCAGTATACGGAGATGTCTCGGAAGGTGGCATCTACACTGATTTCTGACCAAGCCTACATGGAAAGCTTGGGTCCCACTGCTGCTCTGAGGGCTGGGGTTGCTAACGTTCTCTTCCCATCTTTACTGGACAGCTGCAGGCAGCTAGGTGTGTCCAGTGGCTACTACAGAATTAGTCTCTGTCCTCCAGATTCCCTTCTTGAGATCACTGTCCTATATCCTTATTGCAAACAGCTTTCTCTCTTAGCTGAGGCCTCCTGGGATCCTGAAACACAGCTGCCACGTTCAGGGTAGTGAGATGAAAGCTCAGCCAGTAGCTAATTGTCAGTTTCACCATGGGGTGTTCTACTGTATTAAAATATAGCACAAAGCCTTAACCTAACTGTGGCCAAACAAGTCTCTGTGCTTTGTAAGTTACCTGGCCTCAGGTATTTTGTTACAGTAACAGAAAACAGATGGTGACATTCTTAATCACCAGAGCTCACTTCTACTTGTCCATCCACATGGAAGACTCTCCAAGACACGGCTTGGGTCCCTTGTGGAGGAAGAGGGGGTCTCCAAGACCTGAAAGCCAGCAGGACAGGAATGATGGATCTACTCTGTACATGATAGAAGGAGAGGAAGCAACAAATCTGTCTTGTACATTTAGAGGCATGATATGAAAGGGCAGGTCTGAATTTGATATACAGTCCCAAGGCCAGGGTGGGGCCGACTTGAAGTATAAATGCAAAATGGAATGTGTCTATCTACACTCCCATGGAGCCACAGATAACCAAAGGGTCCGGCACCCTACTAGAAGGGCTGCTGATTGCACTGCCGCAAAGTCCAGGGACTAACTTTAGCTTGGAGTGACCTCTTACAACCTTACATATCCATATGAAATCACTGTTGTTACTCCTGTCCCCTGCATGTCTGCTCATTTCTACTTCTAGGTCTGGAAAGCAGTGCTCACTTCTTAGCTGAAGTGTGGTATGAAATATGAGGTATGACTGAAGTAAGTCAGGCTACTTGCAAGAGCTTCATATCATGCCCGGGGTGAGTGTCAGCTCCATGGGAGACAGGAGGGATGAAAAGAACAACCTTTGGGGAAACGTGGTATGTCCTCAGGTCCCTGGGTGACTTACCGTGCAGCGAGTTTGTGGCAGACAACACCAGTGTCTGTAATGACCTCACTCAGTCTCAGCTCCAGGTGGACCTTGCCCTGTAAGGCACAAGGACAGTGTCACAAGCAGACAAAGCTTGTGGGAAATCTGTAGCCCTTCAAGTGTCTGGCACTTGTGCCAGAAGATGCCAAACCTAGACTCAGACATGAAGAGAGTGGGTGCAGCCCACTGGTATTAAACTGACTCAGAGGTAATGGGCACAAGAGCTTTAAAACAGGACATGTGGCTCCTAGGAGTGCTACAGGTGCATATATCCAGGGTGTGTTGTAGTGAGACACAGTAGGAAAGACCCTCCCAAGAGGGCTGCGATCTCCACAGGGAGGCCAGAGCATGCAAGTCTCATTCTCCATGAAGAATGTTAACTTTCATGAATGCCTCTAGAAGGGCAACATGTAGCTGCCAGCCCCAACCTCCTATGTTTCTCTCTACATAGTCACACCATGAGAATGAGAAAGGCATCAGGAGAACAAGACCTGCTCCCCAGCAGCATCCACATGAGATGTGGGACCTCCCATGGATTAGATGCACACAAGCATTAATCCAAGATACCTGTAATTAGAGAAGAGGAGGCTGAACCAGGCAGTGTCCAAGGCCTCTTGTGGTTGACACCTTTGGGCTCCAGAGCCTTCAGACAAGGCCTTGCCTAGGAGAGCCCAAAACTGATACCTTAGTTTACAACAAAGACATCGTACTGTTCTGTGTCACTGCGAGCTAGACTTTCACTTTATGAAGTGTAATTCTGTCGGGAGCCGGGGAACTACCCAGTGATCTCAGTTGGGTATAGCATCCCTTCAAAGACAGTCAACTTCAAACCTCACCAAAATCCTATGTCCTACTGTAAAAATTGATGAACTATGACTCTCCTAAGAGAGAGTGCCTACCCTTGGGTGGTTCACTTTCTGACTGTGTGTGAAATCCCACCCATGCTCCCACGAGTGTAAGGATCACACCCGTGCTCTCATGTGTCTTTCTTCTGAGAGCCTTTCCCTTAACCTTTGTGCTTAAGTCTACGTTCAAATGTCTTCATTAAATCCCAGCTCTGCTTCATACTAGCCAGTCCTGAAATTCTCTTTTGCACTGAAGCCACAAATCCTGATCTGACTTGAACTAGGGTCTCTAAATGTCTAGGGACACTCCTTTAGGCTTCTGAGGAAACAGTGGGTGCTGGGTCTCTTGCCTTTTCCACCCCAAAATGCTGACATAAGGTGTCTGGGTTGTCTTGGTCAATTTGACACAAAGGTATACATATTGAGAAGAAAGAACCACCATTGAGAAAATGTCTCCATAGGACTGGGCTGTAGGCAAGCCTGGGAAGCATTTTCTTAATCACTGATTGATGGAGGAGAGCCCAGCCCATTGTAGGTTGTGCCATCCCTGGGCAAGTAGTCCTTGACTATACAAGAAAACAGGCTAAGCAAGCCATAAGAGCAAAGAAGTAAGTAGTATCCCTCCATGGCCTCTGCACCAGCTCCTGCCTTTGGTTCCTGTCCTGGGTGATGAACTGCACATGGTAAGGTAGAATAAACCTATTCCTCCCCAAGTTGCTCTTTGCTATGGTGTTTTATCAAAATAATAGGAACCATAACTATGACAGAAGGACCACGAAGGCCCATATCAGCTCTCTCCACCCTGTGCCCCTGCCCTCAGCTGTTTAGTGGTGAGGTAAACTTCCAAACACTAAGAAGCACAATATCACGTGATTTTTGTGGCTCCATTTTCCAAGACTGGTGGAGCTTGCCTAAAGCTAACACTGCCTGGAACTTGAGAGGCTGCTGGCTGGGGAACTGGCCATCCAAGGTCCCTGAAGTTGGCCTTACCACCAGCAGGCCATTTTTAGGACCCAGCTGTGAGCTGTTCAGATGGATGGAACTCAGTTCATCTTATAGCCTCTGAAAGGCAGAAGCACTGGGGTGAGGTAGATGACCCCCACCTCCCACAGCTGATGGCAGCTGCCTTCCTGTTTCCTGTTTTTCCCACACACTAGCAGTGCCCCAAGAGTCAGCACAAACGCTACTCACAAGGGCGGCTCCCACCTCAATGAGCAGTGGCTTCCGTTTCTAGAGGTCTGGGAGAGGCCAGAAGGAGGTGAAACAGCCAACTACACTGTGACCCCTCTGCACCATGAAGCTGCTCTATGCAAGCCTGTGGCCAGAAGTCACACCGGTTCCAGCCCTGCACATGATGGGAGTTGCCTACAGGGCAAGGTGTCAGGGTGGAGGCTGGCAGGTGCCTCTAGCCCTGTGGTCAGGTGGCATACAGCAACCCACCAGGTTTACACCTGTGTTTCAGCCCCCCAGAGCCACACTCTCTGTTCCTAGGTCCCATATCTGGGTCCAGCTTCTACACCACAGGGACAGGTGCCTGCCTTCTCTTCAAGACCAACTGAAGGAGAGACAGGTGGCTTTGAATTCACTCTGATCCGAGAGAGAAACACTATGTGATGGTCCAGAAAGGAAGAGCCACAAGTCTCCCCTCCCGGCCGTAAGATGACTATCAAGAATGCCCATGAATGGAGGTGGTGACAGGTGGCAAGCTTCCACTGTCTGAGGTCCTGAGAGGAGCTAATCGTAATCCCTAAACCTTGTCATACAGCAGGGAATACCCACTAGGGACAAGGGAAGTACCTTTAGCATCATTCATCAGATAAATGGGGAAAACCAGAGTTCACTCTCAGAACTCACGGGAACAAACTAGAAACTGGTAACCAAAAGAAACACTCCAAATACACAGAGATTACAGTGACTTCTAAATACCTCTCCAGTGAAAAGCCTCAAGGCGAATTTAAAAGTGTTTTTAAATAAATGGAAGTACAGCTTATCAGAACTTGTGGGAGGTACAGAAGCACTCAATTCAGAATACCAGCTAAATGCTCTGGGGAGGAGAGACCCAGAACCAGCAAATTAGGACAGAATTAATCCTCCAAAAGCAGAAATAACCAAACGTCCGACTAGAAGTAAAACACACACACAAAACAAAAACAACAAAATCAAAAGCAGGAAGTGAGAGGAAATCAAAACCCCAATCAGATCAGCTGAAGAGATTGTTAAAGTGATAGGACCTGTAGTCAGGTTAGTCAAACCAAGAGAGAAAGACGAGGCTTCCCAAGACCGCAATGAGGGTGTGCCCAACCTGAGCATGCACAGGAACTCCGCCTGTGCAGCAAGCTGGTTGTGGCCCACTTAACGACAAGGGTGTGTACTTTAGGAAACAGTGACCGTCAACACCTGTCTTGAGAGGGAGTGTCAAGGCTCCAGGAAGATGTACACAACTTAGATCTCTGCTTAGTGTCCTATAAACTTAACTCGTAACAAAATTCTGAGTTTATTGCTGCCTCATGAAATGGAGAGGACTCCTGGCTAGTCCCCATGAGAGGGTGGCTTGTTAATGGACTCTCCCCTCTAAACCATCCCTACCAGCCTGAGTGGTCACTAGGCCAAGGCAGGGAGAAATGTGGAGATGGCTCTAGGTGAGATTTGCGTACCAAAGACAGGGTGAGGCAAGGAAAAAAAAACCCTCAGAGACAAAAGTGGCCCTTGACCATGGCAACCTTTTGTATTATCTGACACCACAGAGACACTCCCAAACACTGTGGAAGAGGTGGCATGTCCACTCCTTCTCTGACCTTCAGGGTCAACTCATATCCCCAAGATGGTAGCTGCCTGTATGAATGACAGATCTAGGGTGACATACCATGTGTCCTGAATACATGTTCAGAAACACAGCTCACAGTAGGGTAGGGGCCAGTGAGTTGAGGACCAGTGCCATCCTTCCCCATACCATTCAGAACGGGAGGATGCTGGAGGTTGCAGGATGCCCCAGCTCGAGCCCCTGCCTTCTTGACAGGGCCATCCCCGTAGCTGACAAGCCTCTGTGAAGAGAGCAGCAGAAGTGGCTGACTCTATATAATAAAGTGGCCTATCAAAGGCTTTTGAAAAGTGTCAGTTCCAGAAAGAAGCAAGACATTTAGCTGTCTTTTTCTCCATGTCTGTGACACATGGTCTCTCTTGAGGGCCCAATTCCCTCTGTTGTAATGTGTGACTCCTTCCCATGAATTACAAAACAGGTGGATCCAAATGCTGCTTTCTGCCCTTCTAGAAACTGTAAATGTGACATTTCAAAACAAGCCACAGCTGTGGAGCAAAGATGGTGGTTACCATTTAAAGGTCAGACTGACGGGAGGCACCGCCTCCCTGTCTCAGCCTCTGTGAATGAAGTTCTAGCATCATACGTACCAGAGAGGGGCCGAGTCCTACAGAGACCTGCTTATCCCTCAGCCCAGCAACAGTAGCTTAGACTTATTCTTTAATTTGAGATTTATTTCTTTTTATTTTATGAGTGTGGGTATTTTGCCTGCATGTACTGCTGTGCGCCGCGTGCACGCAGTGCCAGCAGTAACCAGAAGAGGGCGTTGGGTCTCCTGGAACTGGAGTTTACAGATGGTTGTGGGCCGCCAAGGGGATGCTGGGCTTTCTTTAAATATGGATCCATCTCTCCAGCCCTTCCAATTGCCTTTTATGATCCTAGGTCTCAGGAGACTAGAGGGCTGGGGTCAAGATCTGTTTTCACTGACATAAGCGCCAAGCTTCAAGGGAGAAAAACTTGCCCCAGTGATACCTTACTCACCTTCCGGCATTGATTAGGAAATCTCCAGACATGAGATGGACACATACATCTCTATTGATAGCTTTGTGGTGATAAAATGGTTCTGAATCTTGATTGTAGCAGCTAAAGTTAACAAGGAAATCTACTAACCCAGCAGTACTGATAACTCACATGCTGTCCACGAGTTAACAGGTGTGTAAAATGTGGTCCAGGCCCCCAGCCTAAGGAAGGCAGGGATCCTGGCACAGTACAACACTCACAGACCTGCGACATAACACTCAGTGAAATGAGATCGTCACAAGAGACGGACTTTTCTCACCTGAGTTCCAAGCTAGGTCGCTGCCTCCCCGTCCACCCACGCCCTCACTCCTGGCCCAGCAGAGTAGTGGATTCTAGGCCTGGGAACCTGGGTTCAGTGGGTTGAAAAGAGTTCTAGGTAAGGATAGTGGCAAGGCACAGGCGGGAATGCACATGATGACACTGAGCTGTACTTAGCAGTGGTTAGAGTGGAAAGGTTTATGAGATGTGTGTTTTACCACACTAAAAATACTGACCAGAGTGTGTGCGTGTTTGTGTGCATATGAGAATATACATGCATGCATGTGTGTATGTGTGTGCACGAATGTGTGTATGTGTGTGTGTGTGCACGAGTTCATGTACATGCGCATGTATCTGTGTGTGCAGGTGTGCATGCAGGTGTGTATGTGTGTGTGCATGTGTGTACATGCATGTATGTGTACTTGCATGTATGTGTACATGCATGTATGTGTACATGTGTGTGCATGTGTGCATGCACATGCTTGTGTATCAGTGTGTGCATACGTGTGTGTACATGTGTGTGTGCATGTTTGTGTGTATGTATGTGTACATGTGTGTGTGCTTGTGTGTGCATGCATGCTGGAGTGTACACTGGTGAGATCAGATAAAATAAGTGCAGTCATGTGACCTGTAGCAGCCACAACAGGGTCTTTACAGATGGTATCCCATCTTTAGACAGGAAAAAGATAACATCCAAACTTCCTGGCAATATTCCCTGTAGACTTCTGTTTGCAGCTTCCTGTGAACCTGTAGCCATTTAAAAATTAAATACCTAATAAGCAGCAAGAACTTGTCAATGAAATCTAACTCAAGGAAAACTGTGCCTGGAATGGGATCTACGAAGCTCGATACAGGTGCTGAGCTGACCTTGGCCTTGGGAATCTCATGAGGACTAAGCCTGAAACTCCCAGCAATGGAGAAGCTTCTTGAGCCAGGGAGAGAAAGGGGGACTGTTGCCTTCAGAAAGGCTCTCCCTTCCTGCTAGAGAACCAGGATTGCTTCTGTAGGTGATTGCTGCATAATTTAGCTCCCATGGTACAAGTGGGCCCTTGGGAGGCTGGGTCAATGAATAGGAAATTAGAATGTGGCCCTCAATGGCTGAGATTTCTGCAGGCTCATTTGCACCTTGGCCATGAGATTCTATCAGTGCCTTACTTTCTCTTGTGCTGATGTCACTGCCAACTCTACCAATGACCTTTGACCTTGGCACCTTTGCCCTGTGCATAGAAAATCCAGACTGAGGAAGAGAAACCTGGAGGATGTAGGATGGACAAACTAGCTTAACCTGCAGTCCTGTAGTCCTAGGGCACATGGATGCACAGCTCAGAGCTTCTACAGTTAACTGTTTGTAAATTCTTTCTGCTGAATTACAGCCTGGGTCTTTACAATATGTGTTTCATGGACTTTCCCCAGACTCCATCTACTCAGGATAAAACCAGCATAAATCCCCATATCCCACAATGCACTTAGCACTGCTAGGCTACATGTAAGTCTCCATAGCCTACAAACCCCACTTTATGCAGATGAAGAACCATGGCTTGCAGAGGCTGGCCATCTACCCATGTTACTGCTGAACATGGGAGCTGAATTCTGTGACCCAGCTCCCAGCCATGACATGGCCACAGCAGGGCACCTGCAAAGTGAAGAGTTATTGCAGCTGTCCTTTATCTAAAACCAGGGCTCATGACAAGGGCCACAGTTGCGAACAGGTTTGCACCCTGGGTTTGTGACCCCTGCTTCATCCCCTCTCACAGGCAAGTTCAAGAGTGGCCATGCTAAGAATAGAAAGACCAGGCTACGGGGTTTTATGCTGCTCTTCAAGGGACAGCCATGCCAGGCCTACTTAACTAAGTGCCCATGATCTCTCTATCCCTGTAAGCTTGGTGCTCGGTCTTAGAGAGCACACTATGCAGGTAAGTGTGGGAGGGGAGGCTGCTGAGGTGATGGGAACCCGGAGGCTAGCAGTTCCTGGGGCTCAGCTACTCTCATCAAGAATAGCACAGAGCCTACCCAAGCTTATGATTCTCTTTGCCTTCTTTGCCACCTCCCTCCCCACCTTCTGTATTTTTAAAGTTGCTTCCATCTGCCTGACGATACACACCAGGAACCAGAGCAACAAACACAACTGAGGAGCAGGCCTGCAGAGCTTGGTCCCAGAGGTGAAGACACAGTGTGCTAGCTCCCCTCCATCTCAGGCCCACAGCCTACAGTTTCTTTTTCCCCAACCCAACCCATGTGTGAGTCTCACCTGCACCTCTGAGTCAGCGTCCACGTGCTGCAGCTGGAACCATGTGTCCCTGTTGTGGTACCTCTGCAAGTCTTCCTTCTGGATGGCCACCTTGCCTGGAACACAGAAAGAAGAAAGGCCATGGAGGGGGAGCTGTGGAAACCCACAGAGGTCAAGGAGGCTGGAGCCCCACTCCTTAGCAAGGTTAGGCCTTGTATTGTATACCCCATACTTTAGAACACATTTCACACTGGCTTTGGTCAGGGCTGCAGACTTGCCTGTTCACATCACAGCACTTCCTGCAAGCTAAATGGCACAAGAGCCAGCTCTTACAGGTAAGCACTCTTCCATCTTGCCTGTATCTAAATGGCTGCAGCAAGCTGGCTATAAGAGAAAGGGGCCCGCCTATTTCTGCCATTAGTGGCCTGCCAGGCTCCCACACAGCAGATCTGGCTGTCTACCACCTCTGCTGCGGTCCTTTCCACAAAATGTAGATGGGGGCCAAACACATTTACACAGGTTTATGGTAACTTGGTAGGAATGTGTGGACGCAAATGTGATCTTTTACTTATATATCATATGGCATATGTGTGGGTGGCATGTGGCCATGCACATGTGTCTGAAGGACAATGGCTGCCACAGGGCCCTCTTCCCTTCCCCCACCTGGTGGGTATCCCTTTTATTTTTCCACTATAGGGCCCTGAGGCCTCTGACCACTGAAGGCGGCTACTGTGTGGCTCTTGCAAAACAGTCCTACAGCGGGAGGTGATTTTTGTTTTAAGTCTCTTGTGAATTATCCCACCTGAAGTGTGAAATATGAAAGTTTTATAAGATCGAGCTTATGTCTATGGAGAAGGATAACAAAATCCTTGGGCTCTGGGCTCAGCTCCCTGGACAGCAGGCTAACCTCTGAAGCTCCAAGCTTTAAGAGCTATGTCCTTGCTTACAGGGGCTGATGGCAGCACAGGGGGCGCTGACATAGGCACAGTACTCATCCTGACTCCCATTATTTAGATATTGCTACTAGCACTTATTTTTAGAAGTCCTTCACTCAACTTTTATAAGACTCAAAACATTCAGAAGGAAGAAACAACAAAGCAGCATCTCCCTCCTGGGGCCCAGCATCTCCCTCCTAGGGGCCCAGCATCTCCCTCCTGGGC